>JAQHUG010000027.1:10122817-10133928 GCA_028555095.1 Dicrostonyx torquatus | reverse complement strand
AAAAAAAAAAGACAGGTTTAGATGGAGACCTGAATTACATATCTTTACCTATTGTTCCTCTAAACAATAACATTCTCTGAAATACTGCTTTCTACTGTGTTCACTTCTAAAAAGGAATATTAAATTAGGAAACAAAATAATTTTTTTCACAGTCAGCCTCAGCAAACTTAGTGACACCATATTTCAAAATAAATTAAAGGGGCACTAAATGTGTGATCCAGTGCTAAAACAGAAAGTAACATGGGCCAAGTGTCTGTCCTCAGGACAAAACAACAAGAAAAAAAAGCATGAAAACCACTCTCAAATTCCCCAACAACTTATATTCAATGAGAATTTTGCCATTTAACCCTTTTATAGCTACATTTTATTTAGTTTATGTGTGGTATGTGCACATGCATACATGCTTGTCAGGGTCAAAGGACAACTGGGAGTAGTCATCAGTTCTCTTCTTCCACATCAGCCTCTAAGATCAAACTCAAGTTAATCAGGCTTGGTAGCAAGTGCCTTTACCTGTTGAGCCATTTTTCTGGCCCCATTTAAGTTAGAAAAGAAAACTTGACTTTCTAGAACAAAGTAATAAATTAGCCTCCAATGAATCTCTGTGAAAAGCTAATACTGTCTATCTGCAATACCCTGTTTACCAGCAATCTAGAGCAAGGAAAACCATCATCCCTCCCACACTGCTAGCAAATGGACCTCAACGTACACTGATCATACTGTAATACAGAATGTTTTATAAACTGTGTATAATGTTGGGGGAAAATGTTCTAAAATAGGATTCATACGTTTAAGATTCTTATATTGAAACCAATATGCTAGTCACAACTAGAACACTAAAGGACAAAGAATTTTAGGATGCTACTTACAAACTACTCTTTCAGAGAGAAATGTTATCATTTCTAGTATCATCCTATGAGGTACCTACAGTTAGCACGAAGGAAAATGAACAAATGTCTGTAACTACAATGACAAGCCAAAGAACTTACATTGTTAGTTACTCTGAAGGAAAATAAAGACTATTGTTCGTTTTCTATTAACCAATAAGGCAGAATTCTGAGATCAAACCACAATAATTTTGTTACAGAAACGTTCAATTATATTTTTCTCTCTGTGTGTGGACTTTGAGCATGCCATGGTACACTTGTAGAAGTCAGAGGTCAACTTGTGGGTGTTAAGTTTTTTTCTTTCCACCACGTAGGTTCTGGGAATCAAACTTAGGTCACCATCAAGCTTGGTGGTCAAGTGCCTTTACCTGCCAAGGTAACTCACAGGCCTCTAAAAGATTATTTTCTAAGATGAGACCCCAACACACGCACGCACACACACACACAAAGGGGAAAAAGCAGACAACAATGATTACTCAAGATCAAATTAGCTCCTCTAAAACTAGATGTAGTAAGCGGCATATAACTACAATCCCAATACTTGGGAAAAGAAAACAGAGGAATAAAAAAAAGAGCACCCTAGGTACACACCAAGATGTTATCTTAGAAAAGCAAAGAATGAAACTTTTATTACAAGTTCTTGTTTGCTTATTTGCTTGTTTTTGAGCAGTCTCATTATGTCTCTCAGACTAGCGCTGAACTAGTCATGTAGGCGGGCCTTCTGCTTCTACTTTCAAAGTACCAAGATTACTGGCTAATAGGTGTTTGCCACCATATCCAGTTTGCTAGAATGGGTTTAATTAATATAAACACTCATGTAACGTGTGTGTGTGTGCATCCGTGTATATGCACGTGTGACCGTATTAGAGTGTGTGCGTGTGTGTGTGCGTGTGTGTGTGTGTGTGTAGTACTAGGAAGTAACATACCTGTTTTTTTCACTTGTCTTAAACTATAGAAAAACAATCTTTCATTTTGCTGGTAGATTTTGGGGATCAAAGAGGGTTATATGACTTGGTTTTTTATTTGTTTTTATTTTTGAGACAGGATCTCTCTAAGTAGCCCTGGCCGTCTTGGAACTATGTAGACCAAGCTAGCTTTGAATTCATTGAGATCTGCCTGTTTCTATCTTCTTAGTGCTGGTATGAGCCACTACACCAAGATATTAAATTCATAAAATTAGGGCTGGGGATGTAACTCAGTGGAGCAGCATATGAAACCCTGATCAATCTCCAAGTGATCAAACGATCCCACTCCCCACAAACATGCATGCGCACACAATAAAATTAGTTAAAAAAAAAAAAAAAAAAAAGACATAGTCATCCTATTAAAAATAGGCAGAGCCGGGCAGTGGTGGTGTACGCCTTTAATCCCAGCACTTGGGAGGCAGAGGCCGGCAGATCTCTGTGAGTTCGAGGCCAGCCTGGTCTACAAGAGCTAGTTCCAGGACAGGCTCCAAAGCTACAGAGAAACCCTATCTCGAAAAACCAAAAGAAAAAGAAAGAGAAAAAAGAGAAAAAAATAAAATAGAGTCTGGTATTTTCCCAGAGAGAATATATAAGCAGCCAATAAAAAATCATGTTCACCAAAAATAGTGATTAATTAAATACAAATCAAAAATAAACTAAGATACCACTTCACACCAACAAACATGATTATTAACAAACAACCGGTAAATAACAAGCATTGTTAAGGATGTAATGAGACCAAAACTCTTATATTGCTGATGAAAATGCAAAACACTACAACCACAACGGAAAATAGCATGGCAATTTTCCACATAATTAAACTTAAAATTGTCATATGATCCGACAATTTCACTTCTGAGTACGTAACTGCAAAAATAAAAAGCATGGACCCAAGGAAATATTTGCACACTAGTGTTTATAATGAATACTCAAAAGGTGGAAATGACTCAGATGCCAGTCAATAAGAGGACACGCAAATATACTCTACCTACACCATGGATCATTATTTGTTTTTTTAAAAAAGTCTCTCCCATACTACAACATGGATAAAATTTGAAAATATGCCAAATGAAATAAGTGAGACACAAGACAATTGTTATACAATTTCACTTATATGAGGTGCCTGGAACACTCACAGAAAACAGAAAAGTTGTTTGTCAGGACCAAGGTGTGGGAGAAAAGGAGTTACTATTTTATGGGTAAATTTTCAGCCTAGGATGATGAATAAGTTCTAGACTGATAGTAATGATAGATGCAGCACAATGTCAACTTTCTTAATGCTGGGGGAATACTGAAAATATTTTAAACTGAGTTATCTTAATTCAGAGATACTTGTATTCTATAAATTCAATAGATTTAATTTTATTTTTCTAACTTTTTGTTTATTTAATTATAGTTTTTACTGTTGTTTGTTTGGTTGGTTTTGCTTTGCTTTGTTTTTTTGAGGCAGAGTCTCACTCTGTAGGCCTCGCTGTCCTGGAACTCAGTAAACCAGGCTAGCTTCAAACTCACAGAGATCTGATTGCCTCTGCCTCCCAGTGCTAGGAAAAGCGTGTGCTCCTATGCCCAGTTAAGAGTTTTTAAATTTATACATTAAGGTTAGCCCATGTCACAGGCTCAAGTTAAGACACCAGCACCAGTAATAATGTCCATTTTTGTTTGTTTATCATTTATTCATTCATTCACTTATTTATTTATTCATTTGTTTGTCTGTTTATTGGGTACAGCATCTCATGCAGCACTGGCTTGCCTCAAACCCACTATGTACTCAGCCATAAACTTCTGGTCCTCCTGCCTCCACCTTCCAAACGCAGGAGTGCTACAGACTAAACTTTGTGCTGTTAGGCAAACACTCTACCAACTACAGTCCCAACCCTACTATCAGTAATTTTTGGACATTCTCCAGATCATTTCCACACTTAGACAACTCTGCAAATCACATTAATCAGCAATATCAGATATCCTTAATAAATCTCCATGAACAAAGGAGCTATACTAAAATACCAAAGAACGTACCTCTTCATCTTCTATATATTTCTACACATTTAGTGAACACAATATTCAACATACAGTAAAGAATCCTTAGAGAGCAACAGTTTACAGTTCACAGCTTGAAATTTTCAATGCTTTCCCCTTCTGCTATTCTGTGTAAGTATTCTGCTTTTACTACTTATTATTACTTTTAATAAAGATGTAAGTGTATGAAAAATAACAGCCTGCTTAATAGGGCTTAAAATTTTTCTTGTTTTTCTTTTCATGTCCCATCAGCCCCAATTCTTGGTTCTGAGCAGCCTTGTAGAAAGGAGTTACTGAACTGCTCTGTTTTGTATTTCAAAGTAAAAGGGTTGTTTTAAGGTTTGCGCTTATGCCAGGTGGTGGTAGCTCACGGTTTTAATCCCAGCACTCGGGAAGCAGAGGCAGGTGGATCTCTGTAAATTCGAGGCCAGGCTAATCTACAAGAGCTAGTTCCAGGACAGGATCCAAAGCTCAAGAAGGAAAAAAAGGTTTCCAGTTACATATAAATAAACTGTAAGTCTGAACATTGCTTCATAGTCTTACTTAGGTGTCCTCTAACTCTCTCATTTTGAAAAAAAAAAAAGTCTCAAAATTATTAGTATCTAAAATCATACTTGAAAAAAGATGAGTCAATACTAAGACTTATAACAGAAAATGGCAGTAAGGGGGGCGGAATCAGCAAAGAGGGGAAAAGTCATTTTTTAAACTTCAATTTTTCTCAAAATATTCCTGAAAAGATGAAAATGTTTAAAAAAAAAAAACTATACAAATCCTAATGATTCAGCCAGGTGGAGTTGGCACACGTTTTATTACTGCAATAAAGTAGGCGGAGGCAGTTGGAGCTGTGAGTTCAAGGTCAACCTGGTCTACAGAGAGTTCCAAAACAGTGACTTTAAAAAAAAAAAAAAAAAAAAACAGAAAATCTGTCTCAAGAAACCAAAACAAAGAAATCCTAATGACTCAAGTGCCAGAGCAAAATCCATCAGGGTACAAGTGTTATCATCGTGTAAAATCAGATTTCATAAGAACAAATCAGTTTAGAACAACTACAGAAGGGGAAAGTTGGACAGTCTCAAGTAGCTAAGGCAAATTGGCAGTGTATACCCTGATATGGGTAGGCACCTTTGGACCATTCACTCACTCACAACTGAAAACACAATTAGTTCTCGGAGACCATCAGGTATTAGCTAATAACCAACAAACACTAACAAGTTAAGATAACGCCCTAAAATCTAGTTGTTAGACAATCACCATGTAATTAGAACCATTTGGACTATGGCCAGTCCAAATTAAGGTATTGTTCTGAGTCTAAAACACCACATAAGATTTCAAAGACCTCACACAAAAACAATGAACTATCTCAATGGTATCTCTTATAGATTTACATTTTAAAATGGATTTCAGGTGCACTGAACTAAGTAAAATAGTATTAAAATTAGTTTCACCTGATTTAGGCTTGGTATAAATTTTATCTATTGTGCACATACATCCATTTAAGCCTATCAAACACATTACTGAGCTCAGTTAACAGTCCAACAGAAAATTTAATGTGGTTTACTTCTTATTTATTTATGCTACCCAAGAAGACACACAGAAATAACAGTAAAAGAAATATAGCAATGCATGCCTAGAGACCCAGCAATGAGGAACTGTAGAAGGATCTTTAGTTCAAGTACAGGTGGGGCTATATAAGCATAACACTCTCTCAACAAACAATAAGGACAACACAAAGCAATACCTCTCTTACTTCAACTTTTCAGAGGTAGTAAAATATCCAAAGAACATCCTAAACCTATTAACTGCTACTAATTCCATTCCAGCAGAGATTTACATGTCAGGTGCTTATTTTTAATTAATTTTGAAGATGAGGAGATAAAGTAAAAGGCATGAAGTAAAAGTGAAGGAGTGAAGTTTTATTACTGCAATTTAAAGCATATCCTGCTGCCTACTGATTTAATAATAAAAAAACTTGACCAACTGCTTATATAAAACACTAGAAGCACTGTTTTAATAATAAAGACAACACCATCCAAAAGAACTTTCTACAGTGATAGGAATGCCCCACTTCTGAACTGCCACTATACAGAACAGGTATTTGAAATGTAGCTTCTGAAACTGAAAAAAAAATTTTAACTTTTTAACTTAATTTCAATATATTGGATCTAAATAGCAAAAATTAACTAGTGGCTAGCATATTAAACACTATAGGCCTAAAACATCTGTAAAGGAAAAAAAAAAAGAGAGATAAGGGGAAGTATGATGAGATTAAGTCTCACTATGTAGTCTAGGTTGATCCTGAACTTCCAGCTTCAGTCTCCAGAGTACTGGAATTACAGGAATATGCCACCATGCTCAGCTTTAATATTCTAATTATAATAATTTGCTACAAATGCATGAGGTAGTCTTCTCCTTCCCCAAAAAACAAAACCAAAAATAATCTTAATCTCTGTGGATCAGGTAAAGACACCAGATAAGAACATACTGAACCACAAATTTGATCCCATTTTATCTGTAGTTAGCAACTATTTATTCTATCCTGTATTTATACATGTATACCTGTGTGTGTGTGTATACTCATGTGCATGCACATGTGCATGCACATGTGCATATGTTCTTATAATCACTCTATGCTGCCTTTTAAAACTGGGGCTACAGATAACTATCGTACATAAAGATGTCAAAAGCCCAAATTAGCAATTTTTTTCATAAAAATTGATGTATCTAGGGCTGAAGATAAGATTATAGTATATGTAAATTAAATACTAACTAAAATCAAATACTATCAGATATAGTGGATCCTGCCTGTAAACCCAACATTCTGAACCCTGAAGCATGAGTATCACTACAAATTCTAAATTAGTCTGAGCTACATAGTTACTCCAGGACAATCTGAGCTACAAATTCCATACTATTGTATATAATTTCATCTGCTACTTCACAAAATCTCTTATGGCAATATACTCCATAAGATGTAAAGTTAGTTGTCTCAAACAAGAGTTGCATACCAACTATCCTGTATACCTTACTTGAAGTGCATTTAAAACTTGCTAAATTAGGGTCCAGGGAGATTGGCTCAGTGGGTAAGTTTACTTACCATCAAATCTAACAGTTTGAGTTCTGTTCCCAGTAGCCACATAATAGAAGGTAAAACTTCCAAAAGATGTTCACTGACCTTTACAGGTGTGCTATGTGGCACAAGAAGGCCAACACTCACATATAAACAAATAAATAAATGGATAAATGAGTAAATGAACTTTTTTTTTTTAATGTTAAAGTGGTACAGTGGGAACTACCTATAATACCAACTAATAGGAAGGTAAGAAAGTACATCAATTGAACCAGGAGTCAGAGGTCATTCTGGACAACACAATGAGACCTGGCTCCCTCCCAAAAAAATTTTTGCCAAATGTAAAAAACTTAAATGCCCACTTAGCAATATTCGTACTCGAGACAGTCTTACTCAGATGCTCAAGGGTGGGAAGTCGCTGGTTCTTATAACATCTATTTGCTTATAATCTTACTAGCAAATTCAGACCCATGTACTACAGAATGAAGTCTCCTATTTAAGATAAAATGCTAGACATTCTTTCATCCAATCATCTGAAGACTAATTTGTTTCAATGTTAATTACTCTTACAAATTTAAGGGTCCTATATACCGATCCTTGCTGCTCAGTAGAAGGTGACTCCATTTTTTGTCAATCAGTTCCTGGAAACTACTAGACAATTAACTACTTCTATGTTCAGATTATCACAAAATGAGAATCTCCCTAGATTTACCATGTGGTGTGTATGCCACAATTCCAACTTCTCCAGAAGCTAACACAGAAGATTCCAAGTATGAAGCCAACCTGGGTAACTTTGAAATAAAAAATACAACAAAGTGCTAGAGATACAACTCAGTGAGGAGAGCACTTGCCTGGTATGTATGCAGCCTGGGTTTGATCCACAAAGGGCAGAGAAAAACACAGAGATACAAGACAGACATGGACAGAGACACAGACAGTAGCATGGGATAACACATATACAGTATATAAGCAAGCAAAGACATTAGAAGAGGATGTCAGGTGTCGTACTCCTATTTCTCTCCATCTTACTCCCTCGACACAGTCTCTCTCACAATCTAGGAAGTGCTAGGGATCCTCCTATCTCCTCCTCCCCACCATGCTGTGGTTATAGACCTGTTCCAGATCACACCCAGTTTTTTATATGGGTGCTAGGATTTCAACCCAGGTGCAATAAGGACTCTTAGCCACCGAACACTATCTCCAGCCCCAAGAGAATCTTCGTACTGAAAAAAGCAGTCAAGTGTGATGGCACATGCCTGCAATCACTGCACATATAAGGCTAAGGCAGCATTATGAATTTGATATCAGGCCACGGTGGAATGCATAGCAAGACTTTGTTTTCTTGTTTGTTTTGTTTTTAAAAAGTAAGAAGATAGAAACTATTTTCTCTTTTGTTAAGGTCAAGTCAGTTCACAGCATAAACATTCCTCCCTGACAACTTCATTATTCTTTTATAATGTTCATGAAGGTGAGCATCCCTAATCCAAAAGTATCAGATATTCTGATATCTGAAACTTAAGTTTCCTATGATTTGAAAACCAGCATTTAACTCATTTTTTTTCTGGTTAAAATCAATTTTATACAACTACAACCACAAGTAATTCAAAACAACACATGGTATTTCCAGTAATGAAAGTTTTAATTTAGCCTCCCTTCTCACTTAGGTAATCCCACAGAAAAACACTAGTGTTCTTGTGTGAACAACAAGTAGAATCTGTGTGATTCATGAAAACCTCCAACTATAAGTAGTATTGCTAATTATTAGCAATCATGTAAGAGAGATTTTTCATAAGGAAGATGAAGACATTTCAGTATTTGCATGGCTAAATGAGCACATTCATTTCCCTCTCTACGCTCTTGAAAACTCTTCCATCTAGATAGAAGAGACACGGAGAATGGCAAAGAGATAGAAACAAAATCTGAGGAGCTAACATGATGAAAATTATAGTTTACTTAGTAGATAAAGGTAAGATACAAACTAAACCAAACCAAAAGAGGCTCAGAAGTCGAAAGTATTGGTATGTATCTGAATGCAAGATATGTAGAACTGAAATGTAGAACTGAAAGCAAAAGTAATGAAAATTCAAAAAGTTGGACTCAGAAACTGATTTTTTAATCTTCTAATAATTTTTAAAAGATTGATTTAAGCCAGATGTGGTGGTGCACTTTAAACCCAGCAGTCAGGAGACAGAAACAGATCTCTTGTAAGCTGTAGGCTAACTTGGTCTACACTAGTTGAGTTCCAGAGCAGCTGAATCACAAAGAGACCCTGCTTCTTCAAAAAAAAAAAAAAAAAAACCAACAAAGATGTACTTATTTTTGTATGGTGTTTTACCTGCAAGTATGTACACATACCACTTGCTGTGCTGAGCACCTGTTGCCTGGGAAGGCCAGAAGAGGGCATCAAATCCTCTCCAACTGGAGTTTCAGATGGGTTTCAGTCACTGTGTGGGTGGATTGGGAACTGAACCTGGGTCCTCTAAAAAGCAGGAAGTGTTCTCAAGTACTGAGCTCCCCCCACCTCTCAGGATAAGGTACTCAGAACAGATTGGCAAAGCTGAAGGGAACTATTTAAAATAAATTAAGTACAAATATAAATTACCTAAATGAACTCTCTCAACTTCCAACAATCTACAAGAAAAAGATATTCTATAGATTCTACAGTAAGCTATTATAACTAAACTGTAAGATAAGATAAAAACAATACAGACATTCAGGGTTTCAAAAGTACTGCTTCCAATGCACCCTTTTCAAGAAAAATTATTGATGAACGACCATCACCAGAACAGAAAATAATAGTAAAAATAGAAGTTTGAGGGAGATGGCTTAGCAGCTAAAGTACATGCAGCAAAAGCAGCCTCCAGAACGCAAGCATCTGCCCCGGAATGTCAGTGCTAAGGATTCTAACTTAGGGAGTGATACTTGCACAGCAAGCTCTCAACCCACTTTTCTTCTTGTAAGTTCAGAGAGGTAATGCTTCTAAAAAAACAGCTACTTGCTTCTCTCAGTATAACCAACTGGGTTTACAACGTACACCCGGTTTCCAGAAATGAATTGTCTTCTGACAGTCAATGCTCCTTATTTCCTATTTTCCTTCCATTTTCTGCCTGCAATCTTTTGTACAGTGTGAAGGCCAATACCAAGAGAGACCACAGGGTTGGGGAGGGGGCGAAAGGTGGCAGAGCAGAAAAATCTGAGTCCCTGCAATGGTTTGGTAATTATACATTCCTATAATTCAGAGAAGAATGCATTCCTAACTTTTACAATTATTTTGTTAACAATAAAGATTTGTCAGGATTGTGGATACAACTCAGTTGGTAGAGAGCTTGTGCAAGAACCTGAGTTTTGACTCCCACCACTTCATAAAACTGGGTACAGTAAGTAGCAAATGCTATGATCTCAGCCTTGGAAAGTAGAAATAAGAATGTTGTATAAACTCAGCTGCACACAGTAAGTTCAAGGCTAGCCTGGGCTATGAGAGTCCTGGTTTTTTTTAAAAAACAAAACAAAACAAAACAAAAAAGTTTTAAAAATAATAAAAAGCCAGGTGGTAGTGGCACAGACCTTTAATCCCAGCACTCGGGAGGCAGAGGCAGGGAGATCTCTGTGAGTTCGAGACCAGCCTGGTCTACAAGAGCTAGTTCCAGGACAGGCTCCAAAGCCACAGAGAAACCCTGTCTCGAAAAAAAAACAAAAAAAATTAAAATAAATAAATAAAAGTCTGATAATTTTCATATTAAAAAAATGAGCTTTTATTTCTCCAGGCTTATGAACTCACCCATCTACTAAAAAACAACTTGAAAAAAAACTTCAGATATACAGGGAAAAAAAATCCATATGAAATGACAGTTCCTGAAGCCTAGACAAAGAACTCCAGGCAACTAAAGAATGCAGAGAGAGGGAGAAACAGACTTCCCCAGGGAAGAACATACCAATTAGTTATCCAATAGCAATGGTCAGCCCTGAAGACATACATACATGAAACATACAAACTGAGCAGACTACATTAACTTTTTTAATGCGCGCGCGCACACACACACACACACACATACACTCCAACAACAACTAAAGAAAAAGAGTATATGAATTTAAATGACAGCAAGAGAAGATCTCTGTGAGTTCGAGGCCAGTCTGGTCTACAAAAGGAGCTACACAGAGACCCTGTCTCGAGAAAACCAA
>JAQHUG010000027.1:10062252-10121188 GCA_028555095.1 Dicrostonyx torquatus | reverse complement strand
GGCACCAGACCTCATTACAGATGGTTGTGAGCCACCATGTGGTTGCTGGGAATTGAACTCAGGACCTTTGGAAGAGCAGGCAATGCTCTTAAAAACTGGGCCATCTCTCCAGCCCTTGATTGACTATTTTTGAGAGTCTTACTAGTTAGCCCTGGATGGTCTGGAATACACTATGTAGCCCAGGCTGGTCTGGCGCCTCACAGCAATCCTGCCTCTACTTTTTGAGTGCTGGGCTAACAAACCCGCACCACTATACTTGGTGTTAAACATCTTTAAACATCAAAATATGAAATGTCTAGGCACTCTACAAAACTGACTAAAAATTATTTTCCACAATATAAAATACAGTAATATCATAAACATAATAACTTGTTTTCTATACTTTATAAAGGGTAATTGCTTGTAAAACCTGGAAAATGTTAAACATAACACTATAATGCCTGTTTCTAAACTGGCTCACTTGTTACTTTGTCCTAATTCCTCTAATCATTTAACCTGAAAGTGGGGGTGGATCTAGCCAGTTAATAATTAAACTCAGAATATTTCACGACCATCAGCATTCTAATCTATGACTCAACTACAAAACGAAGTGACAAATACAAAGAGAGTTGCTGCCACTACATCTAACGAGCAATGTGCTAATTATCAGACTAGATCTCATTTCAATGACTCACATGATTATTCAATATAAGATGAAAAATATGAAGACTCAGATTTTTAGATGGCATATCAGTCATATGAAGTAATGCTCTTAACTGACTACACAGCTTCAAATTCCCCGCTAAATCTATTAGTCACTCCAAGTTAACTTGTGAGGTGGGGGACAGAAATCAGTCATTGGCAAGCCTCAGTTCAAAGAACAAAATTCACTCTTTTATCTATCACAAAATATTCAGTAAGAGTAACAAATAATGATACCGCTTTAGCAGCTTACATTTTATTTTAAATTATTAGTTCAAATATAATCAAGGATCTTCTAATAAACTCTATCTTTATAAAACTTTTCCTTTTCTTTTTTGGCCCAGCTGGCCTTGAACTCTCAGCAATCCTGTCTCAGTCTTCCACTACTTAGTGCTTGGATTATATATGTATGAGCTGCCACACCCAGCTATAAACATTTTCTACTTATGTATCATCATCTTTTTCCCCCCTTGAGAAAGGAGCTGGCTCTAAGGCAGGCCTTGATCTCATGATCTTCCTGCCTCAGCCTCTCAATTACTGGTTACAGGCCTGTGCCACCATGTCTGACTTCCATTCAATTTTCAAAACACACACACACACACACACACACACATATTTCTCACTTCAAAAACATACATACTGAACCCATAAAAAAATAAAGTTTACTATGAACTTTTGAATAAGAACAGAGAGGTACTAAGAGTGACACACAGTTTATATACAGAATGTCTTACAAGTGGACAGAATAAACATTAACTAAAAACATAATGACAGTGGACTTTAACTGCACTGGAAACTGCCACTACAAAGGTTAATGCTGATTTTATGTTTTCTTTCAAGTGTTCTTTCCTAACTCATTGTCAGGTCTTTCAAAGCAACTAATACAGTTCCTCTACAGAAAAGCAAAGGAAAAGGGAAATACTTTAAGGGTTAAAATAAAGTAATTTAAGTAGAAAAACTTCACATTCAGTTATGTTAGAGATACTTATCTACTTCCACTTAAAGCTAAAATACTTATGGGTTTCATCTTATTACAAAGATATTCTCTTAGAGAAAAGGAACTGGCACACAGTGATTTCACTTATTAAAGGTCTAGATCGCAAGCATATGTATGAGCTGATGAGGAAAAAAAAAAGGATCCATCTTTTAGCTTAATAAGTAGACTCCTGATTTCAAAGTCAAATAGCTTCAGTAGAATTTACTTCAAATTATGACAATAGTAATAGAAATACACATGTTCCTAACTCCAAAAGAAATGTGTCAGGAACTGCTCCTGATTCTCTACCTGTTCAATGTTCTTTATTAGATGACGCCTAAAATCCCTAAGTTCTAAACAAACAAAGGCTGTAACATTTGCATTATATAAGCAGCCATTATCAAAACATATTCCCTAACTACTCCTAAGTTTTAATAGGAAGACATAAGACATACAGTTACTTCTGCACACAACTAAGCTACATACAAGTTCAAATAAATTATTCATTTAAAGCTTAAGAATAATTTACCTTCTTCCTACAGTTTAAAACAAGAGCATTAAGTACAAAGTTCCAATTCACTAAAAGCCAACGAAATGGCTCAGCAAGTAAAGGTACTTGCCACCAAGCCTAACTGGGTTTGAACCCTAGGACTCATGCGGTATAAGGGAAGAATGAACTCCCACAAGCTGTCCTCTGACCTCTACATGTGTGCCATGGCACTTGTACAGTCTCAGACACACATAAAATAATAAATGTAATTTTGTTTGTTTGTTTTTTCTATAGCTTTGGAGCCTGGCCTGGAACTCGCCCTGTAGACCAGGTTGGCCTCGAACTCACTGAGACCCACCTGCCTCTGCCTCCTGAGTGCTGTGAGATTAAAGGCATGCACCACCACTACCTGGCTATAATTTAAATATTTAAAAAAGACTGTTTAACAGATTTATGAACTGTCTGCAAGCTTAAAACAAAAATCTTTAGAATAGCAAAAATTATAATTCTTTATGAGTTATTACATAAAACTGTGGTTTTATTTTTAAAAATTTCAGCTAAACTTAAGCTAAGAATACCAAATGTGGTTTAGAAGTAATCGGGGCTGGCAAGACAGTGCAGTGGGTGAAAGTGCTTGCTGAGTTCAATCCTCAGAACTCATATAAAGCTGGAAAGAAAAACAATTCCACAAAGTTTTTTTTCTGACCTCTACATGTGTGCCATACCATGTGTGCCCTACACACACACACACACACACACACACACACACACACACACACAAATATTAAAAAGAGAAAAGCAGTATTAATTCCCAAGGATTTCTCTCATGGCTGAAACTTTTCTCTAAAGAAACTCAACATGAACTTAATGTTTTCTGGAGTCTCTTGTCCCAAATGCTCAGAATTCTCACTAATACAAACAGACCTTCCTAGAGCAACAAATCTCTGGAATCACCTTCATCTACACAGTAAGCAACCAAGTAACTATTTCATTTTTCATTGCTAAAGAAATAATAATGCCTAGTGAAACCTAATGAATAGTCTAAAAAATTTGGGTTGTTTTAGGAGGAATGTCACTTAGAAACAAAAGGTATATTGAGCCAAGTTCCTAACATCTGATGTTGTGAAAATGAAAAGCATGTTCTACACACTGTACTCAGATATGAGAAGCGAATGGCAGAACCAATCACCTAAGACAGTAATGTGTCTCTATCTTACACTAATTATAAGCTCCTTGAATCTCAACACCAACATTGTAACCAGGAAAAAAAAAAAGTAGGGAATACATGTCAAACTTTAGCAGGCACTTTAGAACTTAACCAGAGCCTAATGGAAAAACGTCTGCTTAATGCATTTAAATCAATGTTTTCTTCCCCTTGTATCTTTAATCCCCAGAGAAAGTTTCTATTCTGTTTCTAGTACTTTTCCATTACTATTGGTATTAGAGCTCTTAACCAGTGTTACTCGAAAAATTTTTACAAATTATTTGTAGAATGTAACACAAAAAGTTCAAATGCTAAAATCTAATTACCGTATGCTTCCCTGAGAACAGAATATAATGATGCCAAAGGATGTCATAGGTCATCAAAATAATTATAAATGGGGGGAAATCAGCATAAAAGGCCGATACAATCAGTACTCAATATTTTCCTCAAAAACGACATCCTTAAATATCTCCATGGTGATCAGCTGATTTTTTAAAAAGGCATCTTTCCCCTATAATTTTGCGAAACAGCTAAAATGCAACATAATCCAATAAATAAGGAATGACTCAAAAATTAGCATGTGAGAAAATAGTACAGATTTCTTGAAAAAAATCAAAAGTAGCCGGGCGGTGGTGGCGCACGCCTTTAATCCCAGCACTCGGGAGGCAGAGGCAGGCGGATCTCTGTGAGTTTGAGACCAGCCTGGTCTACAAGAGCTAGTTCCAGCGCAGGCTCCAAAGCCACAGAGAAACCCTGTCTTGAAAAACCAAAAAAAATAAAAAAAAAATCAACATGTCTAGATCAGTGTTTCTCTTAATCATTTTCCATTCATAACTCATTAAGTCAATAAATATTACTGCCTTAAGCTGTAGCATCAGTCACTTAGAGCAAAACTTGGAAATTTATTTAAAACAACTTAACATGATTGTTATATCTGATATGATCAAACAGATAACACTTTGTCGCCCCAAAAAAAGAATACTATCACACTGCATACAGCAAATAAAGTCATCACTCGTAAGATCAGCCAATACAAAGAAACGGGATAGTTTACAGAGTTTAAAACAAAGACAGAAATAAATCAACTCTCTTCAGCAAGGCTTAGCTGATTTCATGTTTATCAGCTTGGCTAAAAGCTGCCCTTTAAGGTTAAAATCCACTACAATTAACGTTCTCTGATAAAAGCATCCAAAAATTAAATCTGGAACAATGACCCACTTAAGCAACATGCATTTTGATGAGACTCTAGTATAAGGAAACTATTTGGATATGTTGCTAAACTCCAGTATAGAGACCTCGAAAACCACAAGAAAGAACAAATATTTTTAAGCCTTGATTCAGTATACTTTGAACTTCAAGGAATCAAAGTTTCATCATAATCTACCTTATGATTTTTTTTTAAGACAACAATTTTGAGAAGAGGGAATTGTTTGGTTTTTAAGAATAAAAACCAATGGCAGCAATAAAATTCCAAATCTGAGGACACATTAAAAAGACACAGCAATGAAACTGAAACAATCTTGCTTTTTAAAACAGCAAACTACCTACCTCTAAAAGAGTAAATCAATCATACCTACTGGAGACTTGACAGGAGGAGCCAGTGAGCTAAGATTTTCCCACCACCAACTTTAAATCCCTGTCACTTATTATCACAAAACTACAAAACAACACTTAAAACTGTAACCAAAAAGTTCTTCCCCAATTCTTTTTTCTACCAAAATAAACCAGTATGGATTCAACTATCCATTGTCCTAGTAATAGAATAAAAATCTCCTCTCGAAGAAGCAGCCTCTGCATCTCCCCACATCTCCCCTTCCTCCGCTTCTGTCTCTCCCTTTTCTCTCTGCTCTTCTCCCTTCCCCTCCATAACCCACCTAATAAATATCCAACCTCAAAAAAAAAAAAAAAAAAAACCTCATATATTTGGCTTTGAAATTAAAGGGATGTTTCTGAACAAATGTTTTTCTGGAATATTATACTTAAGCTAATACCAATGAGCACAAATCCTTATCCAAAAATTAGTCTTTCCCAAATTACTTTGCAAAACAGTATCAAGTACTACTGCTGTAGAAAAAGCAAAAATTCAAAATCTGGAAGACTATATTACCATGTTTTATTTCTATTCATCAATTAAACTTAAGGTGGTAACCCAAACATGTGCTGAATGCTATGGGACAGAAGAGAAGGTGAAATCTAACATATGTACTATGAAGCCTGACTGGAGTCTAGACTCTTCAGAACTGTCAAATCATGAATAGGGAGCAAAGGAGGTTCCCTAAGAGACTGTCACAGTCTAGAAGAGCAAAAAGTGAGAGGGCAAGTAAACATCATGTGGCAACCTAGACTGGATTCTAAAACCAACAGGAAAAAAAAAAAGAGGTAAATATAAAAGATAACCAACTGAAGTAAATAAGCATTTTAGTATCATTAACAATATTGATTTGTGTGTTGTGAAAAAAATCCAACATTCTGATGTAGATATTAAGAATAAAGAATGTTAACTGAGAGGTGCATAGGCACGCTCTACACTATCCTGCCAACTTTTGTAAGATTACCCAAAATAAAATTCTTAAAAACAGTTGTAAATGAGACAAAGTAGATAAAAGGACCACTCTCTATGGTTTTGTTATTAAACATGTTAATGAAAAAACAATTCAGAGAATTCTAACCTTTACAAAATAAATGCCTTCCACTAGTCCTACCCCCAGTAAGGAGGACAATATTACCATAATCACAGATACTTTGGTAACAAGAAGTAGTAGGTGTTGAACCAAACAGAAGGACACTGCCTGAGAGAGCAGGCTAAGCCAAATTAACTAGCAGCTTAGTTACCACCTGCGCCCTTCCTGGTCCTCTCTCCTCACTGCTACACCTCCACTTGGAGCTCAGGACTGCCTCCTGCAGCTGATGCCAATCCTACTGTCCAGCTGCTCTCTTCTCAAGGGAGCTTAAAAGAAGGGAACTGAGTGCCACAGATGGGAAGAAATGAAAAGGGGGTTAGCTAGAGCACAGAGGCGCACTAATTACCCCAAAAGGGAGGCAGACGGCGTCCCTGGAGCAAAGAAAGAGCAAGACAAATATACTCCATCTGAAAAGACCTTATTCTTTAAGATATGTCTGACTTAAGTAACATTCTTAAGTAAATGACAGGTTAAAAAGAAGCTAAAACATTAAATAAATATCACTGACTTTGTAAATCAAGTGTTCAGGGCTAGCTTACTCTTTGGATCTCTTCCACTTTGATAAAAACGTTTAGTTATTCAATAGCATTTGGCAAAAACTGACAGCAATGAAATTTGATATTCAAAAATACTTTCATCATATTCACAGATCAGTATCTGTATTACAGTGCAGGTACTGTCATTTTAAAATTATGCTAAAATAAAAGTTGAGAGGAAAAATTTAAACTCTAACCAAGTTTTGCTTGAAAAAAACACTTCTGATAACCTAAAATCCGGAAGAAAAATAGCTACAGAGTGTTTTAACAACATACACTCAAACAGTTGACATTCTACATTAATAGGCTTTTAATTTTCAAAAAATTAGTCTCACTGTGCTAAAACTAAATACTATGTATTTAAACTTATCTTTGATTTCAAAAAATGTACTTCGCGGAAAGGTTTGTTCTAGTCTGTGTAGGGCAGTACACACCTGTAACACCAGCACTGGGGAGGACTGCTCTAAATACAAGGCAACACAACAAAACTCAATCTCAAATAAAAGAGTATGTTCAGATGCTGTGCCAACTTTATCAAGAAGACCAAAACCCACGAGAAGGCTTACAATATTTATGTAATTTTTTGTGGTGCTAGGCTTCAAAGCCAAACACTCTGAGCAACATTATAATTTTAACACTGATTGTGCCTGCTTTAAAATTTCAATTTAACAAGTTTCTAAGCAGTATATCAACATTTTAACAATGATCCAGGGGTAAAGGTCAACAGTAGAGCACTTGTCTAACATATACACATGGTCCTGGACTCAATATTCAGCACTTCAAAGAAAAACAACCAACCAACAAATATTTTAATGAGTTGACTGCATGCATCATTTCAAAATTTAAAACACTCTCACCTAGGTCAATGAAAGAAAAAGGGAAGTTGTTGCGCTTCGCTTTTAGCAGAAGCAAAAAAGAGCATCATCATCTTGTTAAAGGCACTAAGAATATTCTGATACATATATAGTCACCATACACATGCACTTAACAGATATATACTCTTATCTTTTTACTATCTGCAACTATATTAAGATAGATGTAGCATGATCCTTGTATTGAAAAGAAAAGGCAGGAGGATCAGGAATTCAAGGCCCTAACAGACTATGTACAACACTATCTCAAAATGAACAAAATAACAAATACATGGTAATACTTAGAACTAAGGACTCAGTGCTTCACTAAGCATCCTGGGAAAGCCAGAATGCTCTGCCATAAAACAACTGCACCACTCTCAACACTGAACAAAGCACCTATTAAAAAGAAAAAGTAATTTAAAAATATAACACATATGTACGAACATATATGTTGACCTTAGAAAGTATTAGTTCAAAATAGAGCTATCTGGAGCCTGGTCTGATGGCACACACCTGTAATCCCAGCAGGAAACAGAGGAGTAAGAGTTCAAGGCCAGTCCTGACTACATAGTAAGTTCAAGACCAGCCAGGGCTACATGACACCAGGACTACATTTTGTGCAAAATAAAACATATCTTACAGTTCAAAGCCAGAAACCACAGAGTACTAACTTTCATACAAGAAAGTTTTTTTTTTCAAATGGCCTATGGAGAGCAGCAGAGATGGCTCCGGAGGTAAAAGGACAGCCAGTCTGAGTTTGATTTCCAGCACCCACATAAAAAACCAGATGTGGCAGTGCATGTGTAACCCCAGCACTCCTACAGAAAGATGGGAAGCAGAGACTGCAGAACTGGTCAGAAACTAAAGGGACAGCTAGCTTGATATAAGCTTCATAATAGCAGAAACAATCCAAAAACCCTGTCTCAACAAGGTGGAAGGAGAAAAAGGACTCCCAAAGAGTTGTCCTCTGACCTCTGCCCACACCGTGGTACACATATATCACACCCACACAACCTCCTTACACACAAAATTTTAAAGAACTTAAAAAAAAAAATTCAACTTCACTGTCAAAATTCTTACCAAGCTAGAACTTGGTTCCCCCAAGTATATCACTCAAAAATTTGCTTACACTGAGTTTAAAGTAAACATAACTTTGGTAATTTAATGAAGGTCTATAATTTCTTTCTAAAGTACATTTGGCATTAAAAGTCAAGAAAATAGAAGTAATACTGATGTGCTCACAATAAACTATCTCTGTACAACCTTTCAGATTAATGACCATTGTCCTGTAAAAGTTAAATAAAGTGGCACTTGTCTCGTTTAATATAATCTTTGATGAAGCAGTATCTAGTAAGAGTCACTCTGCCACTTAAAAAATACAAATAAACAAGCAAAAACAGTATATGATTCCCTAGGTTAATAAATAATATACAAATAACAATATACTTTTGAAAAATATGCCAGATAAAGTTATGTTTCGAGAACCGCCCACAGTGTCTCAGAAAGAGAACAGGGTAGGACAGACTTAAAGGTAAGTTACACTTGGCTTCAAAAGTATTACATAACTATGAAAAGGCTTCCAGATCTCATTTTTCTTAGGTTAATGAAAATGCTTTCCCTAGGTACAAACTGCCAGTGAGAAATGAGGGAAGGAAGCTGGATGGTGGAAGAAGAAAGTATTTCAAAGCTTAAGTCTCCCATAATACACATGGATGATTTATGTAAACTAAAACAATCATGGTGAAATAAACATTGAAACTGTTCGTACAGTTTCACATTGACAAGGCTGTGCACATACTAACACCAAAGTACAATGCTGTTAAGTCACATTTAAAAATATTAAACTGCTTTTACCTGATAAGTCATGGTGAATAAGGTCAGCAAAATTGGGATCTTTACCCCACCAAAATATCCACAATTCTCTTCTTCCAGGCCTTTGATCTCGCCGCCAAACACCAAGTACATCTGCCTTAAGGCATCGACTAAAACTACTCAGAATGGGGTCTTCTTCTGTCACCGGAAACAGAACAGGGGCAGAAGGTGGGCCTTGCCATATGTATCTTTTCCACTTAATCCCTGTCAAGTCGGCCTGAAGGAAAGAAAACATGATTTCTATATCACTGTACATTCATTGAAGTGAAAAAAATTTTTCACTATAAAGTCCCTGATTTCATTAAAACAGCACTTTCAATACATGCTTAAGATACTGAAAGACTATGACCAAAACAAACAAAAAACACTATGCAAATAATTCTAATACTTCAACCAGAAAGAACTTAAGGAAAAGAACACAAAACAGTTTTAAAATACCACTGAGTAACACATCTATAATACATACAATATCCCCGAACTTAATAAATGAAGTGATGATTTTAAACATGCACTTCAGTACTGCACTAACTATCATTCCTGTCTGTCCTACGTTCTTTTCTAACTGGTCAGTCACATTTGTTCTTTGGTGAACTGAAAATTAAAGACCCTTACTCCAAGTGTGTCACGGCTCTAACAAGAAGACATCTGAACAATTTTCTAAAGAAAAAAAGCCTGTTAGTTCTTCACAAGCACACATCTTTAGGAAAAGAATTACTTCCAAGGAGCTGTCAGATTTGTGCTAATCTATCTTCAAAGAACCAAAGTGCCAAAAATAGATGGAGTTGGGGAAGACAGAAACGTTAAACCTGCTGCACATATTACTACATGGAAGAGATGCTGATTAATGGACACTGTCAAGAAAATCAGTATATTCTGCGAGGCAGAAGTTCGTTAAAGATCCCCATTTACCATCGTGAAAGAAATTCAACAAAGGAAATTCTGCAATGCTTTATTCTAACTTAAATGACAGAAAGCATAAGGTGCCAAAAATGAAACTGCTGATACATGACTGGCAGTTTACGCTTGCCAACTAGTTATGCTCCACCCACTTAATTCACCTACCTATGATAGACTTAATATTTCTCATCGCACAAAAAAAATGAAAGAGTCACTCCAACTTAAAATCACTGACAAAGCTCAGCTATCGCTAATTAAGGACTAGATATTTGCAACAGTTGGTACTTTTGAGAAAAGTCTTAAAAACTATTGGATATTACCCAACTGGGGCCAACCTACACAGTAGAACATTCCTACATCCAGCGTCCCCAGACTCTTCAGCTCAATAAAAGGAGCAGCCAGCTCAAAACATTCTTAAAACGTAAGCAAAACAGACAAATATAGAACGTTTAGTGCGAAACCACAGTACCTCCTCCATTAGCCCCTCCACTCTCACAAAAACATAATGTTCTAATAAAAACAAGACGGCTAGAAATTGTCAAAATGGCAAAATGTTTTCAAAGTTTAAAAAGAAAACATATGAACACTGTTTTTACACAAAGATCTGAAGCACCCAGAAGGAAACTACCCGTGTTAGTTTAACTTATAAAACGAGGAGGGTTTTAATACCTAAGTTTTGAGGGCTCCTGTTTAAAGAGAAGCCCAATTAGCAGGGAAAAGCATAAAAGGGAGTGAAGTAGGGGCAGTCACGAAAAGTGTGAAAAAAGGATACACTGTTCGATACGGGGGGGGGGGGGGGAGAGCATGAAGCACATAAGAAAATATTACTGTCCGGCCAGATAAGAAATCCAAGTTAAGGACAAGATTACGATTGGGAGGTGGTGGTAAAGAGTCCAAGACAAGACTCTTCCAAGCGGAGTCCTGGCCGGTAGGTGAGCGGACGCTGTCTCCCGGGGCGGCCGCAGAGGCTCGCAGGAGGCCGACTCCGGCGGGGCCTAGCCGGGGGACACCGGCATCTGGATGAGCCCCGGACCCCCTCCCCCACGGCCCAAGGGCGCCCGGCGCGGCCCCCTCCCCCACCGCCCGCGGCCCCCGCACTCACCAGGCAGAAGAGGTTACAGTGACAATCTTCCAGGCTGGCCCCGTTCGACACGAAGGAGGAACTCATCGTCCCTCACAGCAGCCGCCGCCGGCGCCACAACCCACCATCCGCCATTACCGCCGCCTCCGACCAGAGAGAGAAACACAGACACCGGGGAGGGCGGGGGGCGGTGGGGAGGAGGCCGCCGGGCCGCCCGCCCTCCCCGCCGCCCCCCGGCGCCGCCGCGGCCCCCGCCGCCCGGAGGCACCCAGCCGCCCGGGGCCGAGGCCGCAGGCGGGAGGGCCGCGCCGCACTCGGCCGGCCGCCGGGACTGCGGAGCCCGCGGACGCGCGTCCCTCTCCGGAGCGGACGGGAAGGGATGTGTCTCCCTTCCACCCGAAAAACAAAAAGATTAAAAAAATAAAAATAAAAAACAAAAAACAAAATTTCAGTTACACTGATAAATAGTCAGAGCCCGAGTCCGAGCGGGCCGAGCCCTGAAGCTCGGGAGGGTTCTCCCCGGCCCGGGGGCGCCCGCCGAGGGGCGGGAAGGGCGAGAAGCGGCGGAGCAGCCCGGGCCCCCGGCCCGGCAGCGGCGATGTCCTTAAGCCCAGAGTCTCCTCGGCGGCGGAGGTGGTGGCGGCGTCTGAGGGCTCAGTCCATTCTCCGGCTGCGTCCTCGTGTTGTCCCTGGGCCAAGCCTGCCTAACGTCTGCTCTCCTGCCGCCTCACCGCCTGGACGCCGTATTCTCCCCCATTTTGTGGGCCCAGCGGGCGGTGTTTTTCCCCCTTTAATCCGAATTCACGGGTTTTCCCTTTGCTTTAATGGCGGCCACAGGGACCAGCTCGCCCTCTCTGCTCGCCCATTGGCCGCCGTGAGGTCACGTGGGCCCGGACTCCGTGGGGAGGGGGAGAGAGAAGGCAGTGAGGGAGGGCAGGGAAGCTTTCCGAGCCCCGGGGACCGGGCAGCCAGCTGGTGGCTACTAAGATGGCGCCATCTGCTGGATGCCCCGGTTAAGATGACCGGGGCTTGGCCCTAGCTTTCTCCTGGCTGGAGAATGTGCAGTACAGGAAGGTTCACTTCAAAATCCACGAGAATTACTTGGAAATCAGTTCGAATTCTTTGGAAGAGAAAGTTGGCAATAACAACAACAACAACAACAAAATTTCCAATGCATTCTCATTTATTCCATAAGGCCGCCGGGGTAGAGAGCAAAACTCTTGCTGAATGGAGATCAGTTTCAGCTGCTCTTTTTAAGAGTTGTAATAATGAGGTAAAAAGGAAACAATATAGCCTTGTGCTTAATAAACTGGGAATAAAGTTCTGCTGTACAGGATTCGAAGCTAGTGCAGGTCTTTTACCTCCTGTGACTCAGTTTCCTCATCTGTAAAATGAAACAAACTTCATATTTGCTACATGATGCATTAATGCAACCTGAACTCCTACCCCGTGGCTGGCACAGATAGCAAGCTCTGTAAAGACATACATTATTATATTGCCATCATTACTTTATATGGTTATTTTGAGGAGCAAGTGAACTCTAAGAGGACTTTGCTTACAGCCGTCCATTGCCTTAAAATGTTCCTAGCACACAGTAGGTGCTGATAATGAAAACTTACAAATGAATGATAACATGAACTACATATGATATAGTTCCCTTCCCAAACAATCATTCTGGGCTGGTGTACACTTTAGTGTAAGAGTTCAATTTTTTTTCCTTGAGAGCTTTAAAAGGATTATAGGATAAAAGGAAGGAAGGAGAGAGGGAGGGAAAGAGAAAAGACTGTTTAAAAGTTAATGACACACAAGGCATGATAGGGCACACCTTTAATCCCAGCCCTGGGGAGGCAGAGGCAGGGAGATCTCTGAGTTTGAAGCCCATCCTGGTCGATAAATCAAGCTCAAAGACTACATAGTAAGACCCTGTCTCAAGAAGAAAAGAGACAACAGGACCTAGCATAATTTTGTCATAATTATCTCTGTAAAATAGTGGATTCTTCAAGATTACTCTTTGAGCCACAGAATGAATGAAAAGTATTTTTCACCAGGTGGTGGTGGCACATGCCTTTAATCCCAGCACTTGGGAGGCAGAGGCAGGAGGATCTCTGTGAGTTTCAAGGCCAGCCTGGTCTACAAGAGCTAGTTCCAGGACAGGCTCCAAAGCTACAGAGAAACCCTGTCTCAAAAAAAAAAAAAAAAAGGAGAAGAAAAAGGAGGAGGAGGAGGAGGAGGGGAAGAGGAAGAGGAAGAGGAGAGGAGAAAGAAAAGTGTTCTTCATTCATCTATTCGTCCATCTATGCTACACTGATTAAGAGCTGAAATCTTCAAGCCAAAAACTTGCAGAAAATGTTCTGTCACTTGCCAGTTGACTTTAGATCAAATTTGACCTTAAATCAAATTAGTTTATCATAAATCAGGGATAATAAAAGTAGTTTTCTCCTAAAATGCTTGATGAAGTAATGTTGGTCATAAGTGCTTGTCCCAGTGCATCCTTAATCATATTAATGCTAACCATTAATATAATTCTAAAATCATGGCTGAGTGATGGCACACATCTGCAATCTCTGTGTTTGGGAGGCTGAGACAGGAAGGCTAAGAGTTAAGACCAGCCTGGGATAGTGACAAGACTTCTCCTCAAATAAAAGGAGGAAGAATTTTTTGAGTATTTGCCAGTTCCTCAGGATTTCTAGGGAGGCAATAAAAGGCATATTTCCTACAGAATAGAACAAAAGGCAGTGACCTGAATAAGACACGCATCAGCTGTGACACACTAAGAGCACTGGAGGAGGAGGATCCAAGTTGAGAGGGCGTCATCAAGTAGGCAGCATTTGAAATCAGATTGGAAGGATAAAATGAATTCTTATAAAGCTCTTTGAAGCAGTTAAATCTTATTAAACCCAATTCAGATCCAAAGGCCACATATCAAAGTCAATTATACAACCAGGACTAATTCAATCCAGGAGCTCAAATCAACTAAGGTCGGCATCCTTTACAACTGAGTGCCAGCGCCAGGAGTCACGGGTCCCCAGACCCAGTGAGGTGAAAGCTCCTCCACTCACATCCTCTGAGAGAGAAGAATCCTCAGACCTCTGTTCTGGTGCTCTCCCCAGCTTGAAATGTCCTCTCCTATTCCTCTTCTAAAGTAGACCCAACCTCCTTAGTTTTCCCCACTCTGCCTCTCCCCTCTCCCCCTCTCTGAAATGCACAAACATTCCTAATGTACCTTAAGAATCCAGTGGCAGGGAGAATCTGCCTGAAATCCACTACGTAGGAAGTCACTTTTGATTGAACTTTCATTTGAATGTCAGTCTTCTCCAAAAGAAAGGAGAATCTACAAGAAAGAAGTACCAAGAAGGAAAGCACTCTGAGGATCCTAGGAAGAGAGAGGCCTAGGGGAGGAGGCACAGAGGTGAAAGCAGAAAGGCCCTGAACGAGGAAATGAAGAGACACAGAAGAGGACTAAGACCCCAACAGAGAAAGGAATGGAAACCTGGGAAGGAAGGGAGAAAATGAGGCCAGCGTCAGTTTCAGAGAGCATCTTGGGAACCACCTACAGTGTGTTAAGATGACATTTTGTATGAGTTGAAGAGAAACAAAAATAGAAATTTTAGGAAATAGTGATGTGTCAATGCAGGTTCATCAATTGCTTTAAAAAAAACAGATATAATGACATGTATACTTAAGAGATTGAGTCAGGAGAATCATGAGCAAGCGTCTTGGCCTACATAGTAAGACCCCCATCTTAAACAACAACAAAAATGTAGAAAAGTATAATGATTAAAAAACTGTGTATTACCTAAAAAGGTCTATAACATCACCACATTTAATCACATTTTTACATACATATCCTTTCGTATAGTTTTTTCTATATGGTTGAGATCACATTTTATATTATAAAGTTTACATAGCACATAGTGTGTGTGTGCATGTGTGTGTGTGTGTGTGCATGCAAGAATAACATGGAGAAGACACACTCTTGTTAGATACATCAGCTGGACAATTGGACCAAACAGAGCAAAAGCTGTTCTTTCTAGCCTCACAACTTGGATTTCCTCATCTACAGAGTGGGTGTGCAGACCGGCACCTGATGTGAGAGTCGCTGCGATGATTATAAACGGGCTCCAAGGCAAACTGTGATGGACAGTAATCCAGAGCAGAATTTCAAGGTGACTTTGAGAGATAGCCTTGGGTCACTAACCACTGCCTCTCTTCTCTTTGAAATACTGATCCAGTCAGCGATCTTTACATTTAAAACCATTCTTTAGCTCCTTTGGGCTTTCAGGAGATCCATTCTGTATGGAATGGTGGAGGCTCTGGCTTATGGACTCCTTACTTGATGATATAGAGAAGTTCAAGGAAGAGCAAAACCTGACCTTAGAATTAACCCTCTACCCTGATTCTGGGGGGAAAAAAATCAACTCTAGAGCATAACTAACCAAAAGAAATGAAAGAGAGCCAAATAAATCCTATCATTTCAATTATTGTTTGTTAGACATATTAAAAAACTTTCGCCAATATACCAGAAACTGTATCATTTTATATGCAGTTCATTTAAAACCTACTCATATAGGCATTCCTTTTATTTATTTTTTATTTTTTGCCAAACCTTCCAAAATATATGTTTGTTTGTTTTTCTTAAAGCACATTTCAATTCTGACTAGTCCCATGTCAAGGATCCAATAGGTAAACGTGACAAATGTCTACTGTGTTGGTTAATACAAGGTTAGAATCAAAAGCTGAGAGTGAAGGAACCAGTTAGGCCATAGTGTGAGTGGTCTTCAGCCTAGAGACAGTATTGATTTTTCTTAAGGTCATGCTAATGTTTTAATGTTGTGCTTAACTCAATAGAAAAGCAGCCTAAGAAGTTACACAGCATTTTAGTCAGCGAATGTGCACACGTCCTCACTTCACTGAATATAGAAGGTGTAGGACAAAGCAAAGTAAATCAGCAAATTGAGAAAATAAGGAAACATTGTCTTTCCATGCATGAAATAACCTAAATTGCTACTTTTCTTGATAATGTAACATCTACTCTCAGCCTCAAGTTTTCTATCAAATGTTTCATTTTGCCAGGCGGTGGTGGCACACACCTTTGATTCCAGCCAGTCTGGCACTCAAGAGGCAGAGACAGGTGGATCTCTATGAGTATTAGGCCTGCCTGTCTACAGAGCAAGTTCCAGGACAGCAAAGGCTGTTACACAGAGAAACCCTGTCCGGGGTGGTTGTGGGGTGTGTGTATCATTTTTACATGAACTTTGAAATCAGTTCCTCCTCTTTCCATTACTTGAAATTAGGATTGCAAACCTTTATGAGAAAAGCTGAAGTCTCTTTCCAGGTCTTTATTCTAGCCAGTCACCTGAGCCTTCTGGACTTCCTGTTCTCACAGAGGGATGAAGAGGCAGGATTAAAGTACCACTGCCCTTAACACCTAACATGTGACAGGTAATATATACCAGGCAGGTTTCCTCCAATCTTCTGAAGTATATATTATCCTACCTTTTTAGATTGAAATGTTGAGATCTAGAAACAGCTTCCCTGCAGCCAAACCGCCTGTAAAGCAAACTAAGAGGCCTAATATATCACAAGGGCTCCAGAGAAACTTCTTGGAGGGACAGTTGAAACTAAATCTTGAAGGATGAGTTGGGTTGAGCCAGGAAAAGACTGGTGGGGGAGGGGAAACTCGCAGAAAAAGAAAAAGGAAAAGGGGGGCTCAGCAGTTTAGCTGGAGAAATCCCAGGTCCTAATCATAAAGAGTTTGGATTTTTTTTTTCTAGAAGAGAAAGACTAAACATGAGTGTGACAAGCTAAGCTTTGTTTTCAGAAACAAGATACCGGGGGACTTGTTGGGGGCATGGTGGCAATTCAGGCAGGAAGTGGAGAGGCCTGACCCAAGTAAGAGGAGCTTGTCTACAAACACCCTTTCTGTTTCCCATTTATTTCCACTGTCAAAGCATCAGCGAGGAACCTGGGAAAGGTTTTTACCAAATGAAATCACTTTGGCAAACTGCTGAAAACGCTTTTCTTACTTGACGTGACTTTTTTTTTTCCTGAGTTGCCAAAGCTAAAAGAGAAGACAAGTGTAATTCTTTGAACCTACTCCTCATGAAAAAAAAAAAAAATCTGGGCAGTCTTTGGTCTCAGGATAATTATTCCTGCCCAGATACAAACTAGTCTGCAATTTCATTATTCTCTTCCCTTAAGGAAAGTCCAAAGAAGTTCAAAAGGTATGAGAGCCAAGAGAAGTTTATTCTCCAATCTCTTGGCCTCACTGCAGTCTAGATGACAACGAATAGTAACATAGATGCAGAGACCTATTATATACCCTTTCAACCACTGCTTCTGACATGTACTGGTGTTTACCAGTGTCTGCACTAAGTGGTGTGATGAGGCAATGCACAGCAGTGAATCAGAAGCAGGCCTGCTCTTAAAATGCTTATTATGTCTCCTACAATAAACAGCTCTATAATTGTGTTTCCAAATGGTTTAAATGGCTGAAGATCAAGCATAATGGTGCTTGGGGTGGGGGCTGCCCTAGGTCCTGGGGAAGAAGTAGCTACAAGAGAACTTTGTGTTTAAAGGGCTTCTTAGCTAATAAGACTTGGGCATGCTCTGTTTTTCAGGGTGAAGACTGTAGGTAGTGTTTCTCCAGCTGGAGTTTGAAGACAACATTCTGAAGAACGCTGTTGGGAATCTTATTGAAAGGGGGGCCCTTGGGTGAGCTGATAACCTGCCGATTTAGTCTCCCACCTGCATCCTCCTTTGCTCTGTTCTGGACTGTTCCTTGCAAACAACCCATAGCAGGCTCCCTTACTAATTAATTTCCCTGTGGTTTGATTTAGAATCAAGGGTGATGGATGAAGGGCCGTGAGAAGACCACATCTTTTTATTCTTCTCCTTGGGCTTCAGGCAGTTTGCCCAGCACTGGCTCATCTATCTGCAGGTGAAAAGCCCCCTTGTGTGGTAGTACAAGCTTGCAATCATGCCACCTGGAAGGTGGAAGTGGGAGGGTCAGGGGTTTGTCATCTTCTGCGACATAGCCAGTTTAAGGCCAGCCTGATCCACATGAGACTCTCTCAAAGAACAGGAAAACTCTTTCTATAGTGCCTGCTTAGCTGTCTTGGCTCATGAACTTGGGTCTCTCAGTTATTTGTCGCTGTATAGAAAAGACAGGGACACATCCCAGTGTAGCACAAGCATGGTATTCTCTCACATAGCTCCTCAGAGTTTAGTAGTTGGAGGATGAGTGACTTAGCCAGGTGGCGCTGGCTCACGTTCTCTCATGAGGTTACCACGATGTTAGTTAGAGCTGGAATAGGGCAAAAGAATTCACTTCCAAGCTTGCTTCTCCAGCCCCTGGCAGCAAGGGTTCCTGGCCGGCTGTTTCTTTGGACTGTGCACATCAGGAAAGCTACTTCTCCAACAGGGAGTAACCCAAGATTGGGGTGGGGAGATGGGAGAGATTCATATAGAAGTCAGAGTCTTTCCACAACCTCATCTCAGAAATGACATACCATCACTTCTGCCACGAGCTGTTGGTCACACAGACCAACTGCAATATAGTGAAGGAGGGAGCCACCCAAGGGTATGACTATCAGGAGGCTGAGATGACTAGGAGTGAACTGTCTCAGAAACTCGCTGCTATCTTGGAGACTAGCTACCAGGCCCACCTTCTGGTCCCAAGTGATTCATGTCTGTTTCACATGTAAAATGCATACTCTGCCCCTACCAAGTCAGCAGAAATATCATCTCATTATAGCATTAACTTGAAGTCCAGCATCTCAACGTCTAAGTTAAATTCAAGCATAGCCGAGGCTCCTTAGATGCAGTTCCTTAAGTACAACTCTTTGAGTACAGTTCCTGTATACCTGTGAGACAAGGAGACAGCTAAGCCACTGAATCAAGAGCAACAATAATGGCTATACACATTCCGGCCCCCAACGTAGGAAAACGGCTGGTCACCTTGGTGCACGTCTGTAATACCAGCACTCGGGAGGTCAAGGTGGGAGAAGATCAGCCTCAGCTGCATACAGTTCAAGGTCAGTGGAGGCTATATGAGAGCCTGCCTCAAACAAAGATTAAAAACCAAGAAAAAGATTTGTACTCTCTAATATTGCCCTCAAAACTATTGTCCAAATTCCAAATTCTCATCTGGATGTAAGGATTTTGCTGCAACATAAGAGACTACTAGCAGAAAAAAACAGCATGCTCCATATTTCTATCTAAAAAGTGACTTTGGAACTTGGTAAAGTTTCAAATAACAATTATTAATTATTTTGTATAATTTCTAAGACCTGGGAATCTAAGATTAACCATGGGGTTCTGAATCAGAATTTCTCACAAGATTGCAGCAGACATAGCCAGATCACACAATGCATTCATATATTTAAACGTCACATGGTAACCTCTAATATGTAGTTATTTATTATGTATCAATAATTTTGTTCCTATGTCATCTGGATTACCGTTACCTCAAGGTTCGGTTGGAGGATGAGACTCTTCCTACCAAAAACAAAAGTATGTCCACACCTGGTATATTCCTGCTGGAGGCTTTGGTTTTTCACATCCTGAATCTTCCTCCTTTCCACCTCCCTTACTCCGTCCAGTCCCGAGAGTGGTATTTCCCTCATGCCACATCTCTGGGGTGTCCCATCATTCTACTCTGTAGGATTCAAATGCCTCCAGATTTTTTTTTAATGCATTTAGAATTGTGAGTGTGTGTGATAATAAAGTCCCTGACTTAGATGTTGCTTTCTCTTCTGGATCCTAACTAATCCAAACAAGTCTTATTGGGCTGAACAGGTAGGTGTCTTTACCGAAGAACTCCTCAGGATTTTTTAACATGCTGATGATGTGTGTTCTGACTCTCCCAGAGGACTCGAGAGCAGCATTTTCCAACTCTTTTGATCACAAACCCTGCTTTTGTGTTTTGCTTTTCCATGCATCATTGCTAGCAGGAAAAAGGATGAACATGAAACATCACAGTTTAGTTTGACTGAAACAATGAACTTGTGATGGAAACTAATATTACGTATGTGTGCATGTATACATACATACATTCATACAGACACACACGTGTAAAACAAAAACAGTGGTAGAAACAGAGTCATACAGGGCAATGTATTTGACGACCCTGGTCTTGGGAATCACTGAAGGTTACCCTCTGCTAGGTGAAAAGTTAGAACTGCTAACCTAAATTACTTAATTGTAGCAATACACTTTATTTTTCAACTGTAACCAGGGTTACTTTGCACAACTAACAAAACAGAGAAAAGACAATTATGTTCTCAACTTTTTGTTTTTTATTACCTTTACATTTGGTTCAACAGGTTAGAAGAAAGAAGACCCAAGCTTCAGGAGCCCCATAGTATTTGGCTTGCGTTTCAATATGGTAGAAGAAATTTCTTAAAATAAGAAGACCCTCGGGGGGAAAAATAAAATGCTTTAACATACCCATCTAAAGAAGCATTCTTGTGAGCCACCATGTGGTTGCTGGGAATTGAACTCAGGACCTTTAGAAGAGCAGGCAAGGCTCTTAACCACTGAGCCATCTCTCCAGCCTAAAGAAGCATTCTTAAATAGGTTAAAAGAGAGAAGACTTCTTTTGCCCAGAATTGGCGACAATAAAAAGAATACAGAAGTATAACTCAGGGTAATGATGAGATAACATTAGAAAAAGAACAAACATCATTTTGGAAAAGCCATGTTTAAATGATTGCTTGAAAGGGCTGGGAGTGTATCTCAGTGGCAGAGTATGTACTTAGTATCCAAGAAATCCTGAGTTCAATACCTACAGGAAGGGAGGGAGGGGCAGAGGGAGAGAGAAGGAAGGGGGAGAGAGGGGGGAAGCTGGGCATGGTGGCTTATGCCTTTAATCCTAGCACTCAGGAGGCTAAAGCAGCAAGATTGTAGCAAGATTGAAGCCAGTAAGGCTACAGAGTTCTAGGTCAGCCAAGCTACAGGGTGAGAAAGAAAGGAAGGAAAGGAGGGGAAAAAAGAAAGAAAAAGAAAAGTAGCATGCATATTAGTTTTCTATACTCTTAAAATAAAATACCTCAAAACTTTGTGGCTCAAGCAATTTTATCTCTCATAGTTTCTTTGGCTGAACAATTCTAGTTAGAATTTCAGCTATGACACTGGCCATCTTGACTTCTTTTTTTTTTTGTTTTTTTGTTTTTTTTTGGTTTTTCGAGACAGGGTTTCTCTGTGGCTTTTGGAGCCTGCGCTGGAACTAGCTCTTGTAGACCAGGCTGGTCTCAAACTCACAAAGACCTGCCTGCCTCTGCCTCCTGAGTGCTGGGATTAAAGGCGTGCGCCACCACCACCCAGCCCCATCTTGATGTCTGGCTAGCAGAACCTCTTCCCATGGGACTCACTCACATGGATGTCAGGTTGATTTTGGCAGCTAGCAGAAGGCCTTCTTCTCTCTTCATATGGGTTTATATGGAGGAGGCCATTGCTCCCCTAGCATCTGGCTTTCACAAAGAGGCCTTGGCAGAACCTACGATAGACCTTTATTATCTAACCTCAAAAGTCCAACGCTGTCATAATCCGTCACTCCAGTGAGCCTTGATTTAATATCCTTCCACATGACAGGATTGTTCTAGATTAACTCAGCAGCTCACAACCACATCATGACTTTCATTTGTGTGTGTGTGTTCCTTTGCTTATATTCCTTTCAACCAAGCTCCTTGGAAAATAGTTCTATCTTGAGTAGTCAAACCAACGTTTGCTACACATAAAACATCATATTAGCTGGTGATACTTTAGGGCATGTTGTTGGCCAGCAAGATGGCTCCGTCAGGGGATAAGAGCACATGTCAATGTGTGATGCTTAGCTTTAATTGTCAAATTGTTCGAATCCAGGTCACCTGGAAAGAGAGTGAGGGATTGTGTGGTTGGCCTGTGAGCATGTCTATGGGAGATTATCTCGATTATATTAATTAAAGCAAGAAGACCTTCCCACGGTTCATAGCATCATTTCTTAGGCATGGTATCTTGAAATGTGTAAGAGTTGAGAAAATGAGCTAAGAACAAGGATGCATTAATTCATTCCCCTCTGCTTCCTGAATACGGTGGGCACAATGTATCCTGTTGTTCTATCTTGCTGTCATGACTTCTCAAAGATAGATTGTAAACTAGAACTGTAACATAAACCTTTTCTCCCTAAGCCAAATTTGTCTGGCTACTTGATTATAACAACAGGCAATGAAACAAAGATAAAAATGATTACCAGGAGTGGGGTCGTTACTATGATTGTGTGGCTTTCGAGCCTTTGGAACTATTTGTGGGAGGAATAGGAAAGAGTTTGAAACTCTGGGCTTGAAAATCTACTGAACGTTGGAAGTATAGCTCAGTGGGTCATCCTAGTGGGAACTTAGACTACAGTAATGCTGGAAGAAATGTGAGCAGTAGAGGTCTGGCTCTTGAAATTTCAGCAAGAAACATGGACTTTGTTGGAAACAGGGCTAGGGCCCATTCTTTTTTTTTTTTTTTTTTTTCTTTTTGAGACAGGGTCACACTATGTGGTCTTGGCTAGCCTGGAACTCAATAGCAAATCAGGCTGGCCTCAGGCTCCCAGAAATCGGCCTGCCTCTAGTTCCCAAGCACTGGAATTCAAGACATTCATGTGAATTTTTTGGCCAAGAATCTGGCTGCATGCTTCCTGTTTCTTAAGCAGAATGGGGTTAAGTTTGAAGGTGACGGACTGTAATCTGGAACTGTGAACTAAAATGAGCCTTTCTTCCTCTAAGTTGCTGTTGTCAAGGCGCTTTATCACAGCAACAGGAAATGAAACTCAGATGCTGAAGAAGCCCAATGACCTGAGTTTAATCCCAGGATCCACATTTAAAAAGCTCGATGTGGTAAGCACCTGTAATCCCCATAATCTTCTATCAAGACGGAAGGCAGAAACATGAGAATCACCCAAGGCTCACAGGCCAGCAAGCCTGGAGTACACAGTACAGTAGAAATAACAAGAGAGACCCTGCCTTGACTAGGTAGAAGGAGAGAACTGATTCGCAAAGGTTATCCTCTTACCTACACACACACTTACACACTCACACACACACATTGGATTAGTTTCCCTTCTGCCACTGAGATAAAACACCATGTGCAAGGCACGTGAGTTAATTTCTAGTACTGAAAATCCTGTTTGTTTTCAGTTTTAAAAGACAGTTAATACACATTAGTATTGGCTTATTTTCTTTTTCTGTGACACTCAAATGATGGACCAACACCTACATGAATACGGTGGAATGTCATGCAGCTACCAAAACTGACAAGAATGTGGTTTGTGTCCGTGTGTGGCTATGCATACACAGAGTAATGGAAATGAAAAGAAGAGACCAAGCTAATGAGATGGCTCAAGAGGTAAAAGAGCTTGTCACCAAATCTGATAACCTGAGTTTGATCCCAGGGACCCAAACAGGAGAGAATCAACTCCAGCAAGCTGCCCTCTGACTTCCACATGCATTGCTGTCGAGTGCGCCCCCCAATAAATAATTTGCCACTTAAAAAGCTGCAAACTGGTGTGTTGAGTATGACTTGTCCTGTGGGATACGGCCCCTGAACCTCTCATAAAGAGCTTTCCGGAGATAGTACCTTATAAAGGAAAAAAGTCCTGCGATGGAAGGCAGATAAATGCTGGTATACACTTATTAAATGTAGAAGCTAAAGCTAAAACTGAACCTAATATTTCTTATGGAAGTCCATTACATCAGTGCTCTCAACTTGACCCCACCCCTGTGAACCTCACCTCCTGGCACATAAGGAGTCCCCTTGCTTTGAATCAGGGCCACTTTTTTTTTTTGTTGTTGTTTTTTGAGACAGGGTTTCTCTGTGGCTTTGGAGTCTGCGCTGGAACTAGCTCTTGTAGACCAGGCTGGTCTCGAACTCACAAAGATCTGCCTGCCTCTGCCTCCCGAGTGCTGGGATTAAAGGCGTGCGCCACCACTGCCCGGCCACTTTCTCTTTTTTTTTAAGAAATAGAATAGGCCACATATGGTGGCACAAACCTGCAATCTCAGAGTCTGGGAGGCTGAGAAGGATCATGAGTTCAAGGTCAGCCCAGGCTGTATAACTAGACGCGTGCTCAATAAAAACAATACAGTATGGCTACAGAGATGTCATGCCTGGTCAAGGACTAAGCCTCGAGGAGGCCTAGAAACTCCTACTTTTATGCTTTTCAAAGCCCCCAACCATCCTTTGAGTTCAATCAAGTACAGAGAGAGAGGCCCTGGGACTGTAAGGCGATAGGAAAAGGTCTAGCCTTGGCAATCATGCCAGCTTTGCCTAGTTTTCCAGACATCTCTAATTAGAGTCCAAAACATGAATGAAACCATCTGAATATCACCATGTAAGAAATCCAAGTGAGACCTACAGGACTGTAGACCCATGGATCAACCCATATAACCATTAGAAATTAAAACAAATTTAAGCCACTATGTTTTAGTGTGGTTCTCATTAAGTAGAGCAAGACAACCAAATTTCTTTTCATGTTAGAAATATTAAACATTATCATTGGTTTGAAATTGTAATAGGCAATATTAAATCAAGAATACCAGAATTCTACCTTAAGCCACTGGTATAGCCTGTCCCACCAAAGTCTCGCCCCTCTCTCTCACCACCTGCCCTCACTCCCTCCTCTCACCAAAGTCTGAGGGGAAACTAGAAACTGGAGTCAGTGACATAGGAAACAAAGAAGGCTGAACCCCAAGAACAAAGGGACACCCACTTAATCAGGCTACGCCTTCACAGTATGCCTATTCCGCACCTGAGACCAGGCCTGGGTCTAGATGCCAAACCTGTTATGGCAGAGAGAGAGGAAGAGAGAGAGAGACACAAAGAGAGGCAGATACAGAGAGAGAGACAGAGACAGAGAGACAGCAGAAAAAAAAATCCACTCAATAACCTTGTACAAATTATCTTATTTAACCCTCACCATATCTGAAAGGTTGGTACTTTTCTTCCCATAATACCCATGGAAAAAATAAACATTATAGATGTGGAGTAACATGTTAAAGGCCACGCAGTAATTACTTACTACTATAGGGGGAGGGGGAGGGCGTTACCTGTCCAAAGTAAGGATTTCGAAGTGTGGCACATTATGAAGTCACATCGCTTCGGTTGTTTTTTAGGTTAAGTGAAAAACAAAGTTGAATGAAAGCCCTGTGCCGTTAGGGGCACCCAAGGAAATGGAGCCCAGAGTCAGTCTTTCTTGTGGCTAGACTATGGAACAGGTGGGAGGAAGCCCTCTCCACACTTGAGCAGAGAAGTGGCTACACACCAGAAGTGGTTGGTGAAGAGAGTCAGTGAAAAGCTTCTCAGGGTGTGTGTGAGGCCTCCCTGTCTTCATGATCCTTGGGAGACAGAGAAGGGACCCAAGGTAGCTGTGCATCCTGGGGGGGGGGTGCTGCCACCGTCACTGTTTTCCAAGTTAAATTAAGAGTGCCTGGAGAAATGTGTGTTGCACAAACATCAGATCTTTGACAGAAAACTCTGTCTGTTCCACCCCCATATTCTCCATTCAAGTTCCCAGAAGTTTGCAATTATGCTTAAAAGAGGTTTCCAGACAAGGCTTACTCAGCGCTGGTTGTCAGTAGGATGAGATTATTTTGTTTTGTATTTTTTATTCCTTTAAACTTGGCTGACCATTGCCAGCCTAACCCATGCTGGTGCATAAAGGCCAGCTGTGAGCCACAGACCTGTTTCCATTCTGCTCTGTGTATGTATTGCATGTTCTATGTGTTTGTGTACATGCATTTCTTCCTCTCCCCGGATTCAAAGTGCCCTATGCCAATTTGCTATATATGCCTCTCTTTATTTTGTCAACACTACCCTTCTCCCTACTTTATTTTCTTTTAGCCTTTTGGTCTTTGGCCTGTTGCCCCATTTTCTGGTGTACTATCCCCTCTACTTGGCTTCTTATTTTGTCTTTACTAAGACATGTCGTAATAAGTCCTTAGTTCTTTAACTGCAGAATTCCACCAGGATGGCATAGAATGTCTGAGCCCTGTGTGTAGGGAAGAAATTATCTAGAAAAAGAGTGGCAAAGACAGAAATGATGGCACATTCCTAGAATTACTCTAGAATTACTCTGTTTTTCTTTTTCTTTTTCTTTTTTTTTTTGTTTGTTTTTTTGTTTTTGTTTTTCGAGACAGGGTTTCTCTGTGGCTTTGGAGCCTGTCCTGGAACTAGCTCTTGTAGACCAGGTTGGTCTCAAACTCACAGAGATCCTCCTGCCTCTGCCTCCTGAGTGCTGGGATTAAAGGCGTGTGCCACCACCGCCCGGCTTTTTTTGGTTTTTTTGAGACAGAGTTTCAATGTAGTTTTAGAGCCAGCTCTTGTAGACCAGGCTGGCTTTGAACTCACAGAGATCTGCCTGCCTCTGCCTCCATTGTTTTGGTTTTTCAAGACAGGGTTTCTCTATGTAATAGGGCCTGGTTGTAGACCAGGCTGGCCTCAAACTCATAGAGATCCTCTTGCCTCTGCCTCCTGAGTGCTAGGATTAAAGGTGTGCGCCATCACTGCAAAATTTCTTGTTGGGGTTTTTGTTGTTGTTTTGGTTTGTTTTGTTTTTTCAAGACAGGGCTTCTCTGTAGCTTTGGACCCTGTCCTGGCATTTGCTCTGTAGACCAGGCTGACCTCCAACTCAAAGAGATATGATTGTCTCTGCCTCCTGAGTGCTGAGATTAAAGGTGTACACCACAACCCCACAGCTGGATTACTCTTTTAAAAACATTATTTATATATTTTCATGCAGATGGATGTTTTGCCTACATGCATGTCTATGGACCATGTGTGTGTGTCTAGTGCCTATGGAAGCCAGAAGAAGACATGGGATCCCCTGGAACTGGAGTTAAAGATGGTTGATAGCCACCATGTGAATGCTGGGAAGCGAATCCCTGCTCTCTGTAAGAGCAGCCTGTGATTGTAACCACTGAGGCCAGGGTTACTTTTAAACTCCACTTGCTGGCAGACACTACCAGCCACATTTCCCCCTGCCTGCCTCTGTACCCTCTCCTTCTAGCTCCAGAATATCTGGGAGATTGTATATAATCTCTAGACTTTGAAGCCTAGAAGATGTGATTACTCACATCTGTAATCCAGCACTTGGGAGGAGGCAAGTTCAGGAGTTCAACGCTAGCCTGTTCTATATCATACATTATTCTACTTCTGAACAAAACAAAACAAACAACAAAGAAAAATCCAGGCGTGGTGCTGCATACCTGTAAATCCTAGCTCTTGGGAGGCAGAGTCAGGAAGATGAAGAATTTAGGGAGGATCAGGATTTCAGGGGCAGCCTCAGTTATGCAGTAAATTTGAGGCCAACCTGGGCTGCATGAGACATTGCCCCCCCCCAAAAAAAGAATCTTGGTTACAATTTTGGAAAACCATTTGGCAGTATCTACTAAAGCTGAACATATGCATATACTTTTTACCCAAGAATTCTACTCCAAGATTCAGACCCAACCAAAATGCACACATATGTTCATCAAAAGACATGCACAAGAATGTTCACAGCAAGAGTTAGCATAAAACTAGTTAAAACTAGAAATAGCCCAAACGTCCAAAAGCAGTTGAATGGATAAAGAGTAATATATTCTGACAATGAAATATACAATGAGGTTGGGGGGAACGATTGCTATGTACAACATGGTTGAACCTTACAAATGCAATAATAAACAAATAAATACAGAGTACAAAAGTTATCTGCATGAAATTCCAAACCAGGCAAAAATGAACTTTTAGTACTCAGAAAAGGAGCTATGACATGAAGAGGAGTAGCCAGGTCAAGCCATGGAAGGATTGGGTTCATGTCATGTGGCGTTCTCTTTCTCTGCTTCCCCAACCCCCAGCAACACTCCCCACCCCCCAAGATAGGGTTTCTCTGTGTGGCTGTCCTGGAACTCAATTTGTAGACCAGGTTGGCCTTGAACTCAGAGATCCGCCTGCCTCTGCCTCCCGAGTGCCAGAGGTTAAAGACCTGTGCCACCACTGCCTGGCCAGCATTCCCTTCCTTGATCCGGGGACTGACTGAACAAGTGTCCAGCTGTAGCGCTGTGTTTGGTGTGCTTTCCTACATATGGCATGCATGAAAAAGCAAACGACAGAAAGAAAAACTTTCTCCTAAAACTGTAGTAGAGGACATTCAAGCTTAGTATTGGTTAAATGAATTTTTCTGTGTTCCAGTTTGTCATTCGGAAAAGCCTAGGCAACCAGTTCTGAGCCCTACATTCCAATCATTTCCTGCCCTGCTCTGCAAGTAGAGATTACAGTGTTGGGAGGGCACCGCTGACCAGTGAACAGTTCACAGCTCACATAACACACATCTCTGCCGCTTGGTTCCAGGTGGAATTAAAGATGTCACCTTGGGCCTACCTTTAAGAAGGATTCAGGGTGTCCTAGGAGAGTAACCAGTTGGCAGGATGAGGGTTCAGAAGAAACAGAAAAAAGTCCAGGGTTGAAGCTAAAATAAACAATCAAGAAGATTATTTTAGTGAAATGCCTAATCACACTGAGCGGGCAGGGCAGTGGGGCCTTGGTGTAGCATCAGGATGCAAGCAGACATCCGCAGAATAGAAAAAGTGATTGGATAGAAAATGAGGTTTGGAAATTAGGACTCACCTGCTTTTTACAGATTCAATAGTGTAGAGCACATTTTAGCCTCTGTAAGTTAGGAGGGATCTGGTAAAGGGTCAAGCCATCAGCAAGGGAGAAAATTCTTGTCAGGCTCGGTGGTGCACACCTTTAGTCTCAGAACTCGGGAGGCAGAGGCAGGCAGATTCGTTGCCAGCCTTCGTCTATAGAGTGGGTTTCAGGACAGCTAGGACTACACAAAGAAACTCTGACTTGGAAAATAAAACAAAACAAGCAAAAAGTATATACTCTTTCTACAACTCAGTGATCTGTTTTTCATTCATTGTTTTGGTGACATCCTCCACTCACATCCCAATTCCAAGCTCACCTTCTAGCTTCTAAGATTTTGGTGCCTAGAAGTTCTTCCGCCTCCTATGGTTTGAGTACCCATCATTGTCTTAGGTGAGAAGTACCACATACACTGTAGCCTATGAAATCCCTTCCCAACCCTTGGCTGATCAGTTTTATGCCTCTCCATCAGACTCCCAGTGGGGATCCTGCATAAGATGAGAGAGAGCAGCTAGAAAGGCAACTACATCCGAGCTCATGATGACTGCTTTGCTCCTGGATCCCCCGTACCCTCTCTGATGCTCTCTCCCCACTCCAACCTGTTTCAGATCTTATTACATTTGGCAAAAGCACATGAGTTGGCTTGTGACTCTCATAGGGAGGAACAGTAGTGTTCTCCACACTAGGGATTCATCCAGCCATGGCCCTTTCTGCCCTCAGCTTCCTTGTTTGTCCATCTGGATTGGTTCTATGTCTTCGCAGCCCTCCAGGATAATGAGACGCCCTGGCCTGGTCCCTCTTGGATACTACCCTATTTTGCAATTGTGGTCTGATTTTATTCTATCAGAAGAGAGTAATCAAAGTTCTCTTCATATCTACATTCTACACTGTTTGCCTGGTGATTTGCTATTGTTTCCCCATGTTGTAAACTGAGATCTAAACCAATAGCAGCAGTGAAGGGCGGCGGAAGTTTGTGTTTTGAACTGATACCGTGAGGTTAAGACCCTGGCTCTATCACTGCTAGGAGAGCTGGCAACTTCCTTACTCCTTTTAGGCCTTGGTTTCCTGATCTATAAGACTGAGATGAAAACGTGGAGAGTTGTCAGAAAGATTAAATAATACGTGAGTTATGGCATGTGACTTTTATGGGCATTTAATCAAAGCTGGGTGCTAAGGTTAAACGCTGCTGTGAGACTGGTCATTATACCCACCCTCCTAGTTACTGGATAGGGCTAGCTGATCTGAAAAACTAAACAGATTTGCTCATACATTTGAAAATGAATCTCTGTGAGTGTCAGCCAAGAGAAGCATAAATAAACTCTGCAAAGAACACAATCTGAGGTGCAGAAGAATGCAATTCAAGAATATAAATTAGACAGCACAATCATATCTCACCACATTATAAAAGAACAAATACTAAGAAATCTAAAGAACCCAGGAAAAAAACCATATTCCTAGGACCAGGGAGATGGCTCCGTAAGTGAAGGCCCTTGCTGCTTAGCCAGATGAGCTGAATTTGATCCCAGGATCTACACGGTGGAAGGGGAGAGCCCATTCTTGTCAAGTTATCCTCTGACCTTAGCAGGTGCTATGGTACACACACAGCTACCCCATGCATTTGCGCAGATAAAATGAGTATGTGTATGAATATAATAAGAACTGAAAGTCATTCTCTTAGATTATTATTGATCTCAATAAATGGATTTGATTATAGTAGTAGATGTTGGTTCTGCCTATACAGAATTCTAGAATTAAATGATGGTGGTGCTGAGGATGGCAGCAGATGGAGGGTAGAAGGGAACAAGGCCACAACAAGAAATGTAAGGACTTGAACAGTGGTGAAGTTGAGGCCCTTTCATCAACAGAAATCAATGGGCAAATAAATATCAGAGGGCAGAGCAAGAGGGGATGACCAAAGTACATACAAACAGCCTGCGGAGAGGAGGACTGTTGATCAAATAGTCAAACTTGGAGAGACTCACAGGCAATGCAGAAGGAGGGGCAGGATCAGGGGAGAGCAGACAGTTAGATAGCCAGCCCCAGCTGATGAGGGCTGTCCAAACAGAAGCCACATCCTCTCTTGGCTTCAAAAGCTGCTATGGACCTCCCTCCTGCTGCTAGTGCATCCTTAGTGAGCCCGGTGTACAATCATGCTGGTGATAGAAACTGGATGGGTAGCAATGGGAGTAAGACTTCCTCACTCCTCGAATCCAGGTTTATCTAAGTGCCATTGATTTTAAAAAGGGAGCTATGGGTATAGAGAGTGGGGAGGGAGAGAAGTTTGACAATACACACCTTTAATTCCAGCACTTGGGAAACAGAGGCAGGCTGATCTCTGTGAGTTCAAGGCCAGCCTGATCTATAGAGTGAACCAAGCCAATCAGGGCTACACAGTAAGACACACACTCCCCTCCACCGAAACAGATAAAATATTTGCCACATAAGTATAAGGACCTGAGTTAGAGTCTAAGAGACAACAAAAAAAGCCCAGTGTGGTGGTTCTTTCTGGAAAGGTGGAGACTGGTAGATCATTGGGGTTCTCTGCTCGCTAACCAGCCAAGTCTCCTTGGTAAGCCTCAGAACCCAGTAAGAAGCTGCCTCAAAAAGTAAGGTGGATGACTCTTGGGGAATGACACCCAGGGTTGACCTCTAGCCTCCATACACACATATACACATTATGAGCATATATACATGTGCATATACACACACACACAAAGAGAGAGAGAGGCATGTATTAGATCAGCAAATCCTCCCAGGCAGCCTTTAGACCCCAGCCTTCCTAGTGAAAAAAAAATGATAGGTAGAAGGATACATGGTCTTTTTGTGGGGAAAATAAAAGTGGGGGGATGCCAGCACTCAAGAGGTAGAGGCAGGTGGATCTCTGAGTTCCAGAACAGCTAGGGCTACAAAGAGAAACCCTGCCTCAAAAAACAAAGCAACAGAAGTGGGGGAAGACTAGTAGTGTTCCTGCTCTATAACAAGCAGGGAAAGGAAGGGAGCACTCTGTCCTGGGATAGTATTTTCTTTGGAGCATTAATAACAAGCATATGTTTAAAGAGTCCAACTGGGTGTGGTCACTTACGTTGTAGTCGCTATTACTTGGGAGGCTGAGGCAGCAGGATGGATGGAGCCCCAGGGTTCAAGACCAACTTGATAAACAGCAAGATCCTAAGAAAAAATAAGTAAATTTTTAAAAAGTCAAAGAAAGCCTAAAGTCCCTGGGGGAACCTTCTGTCCAGTGGCATAGCCAGTTTCATATATGTGAGCTAAATTTTCACAGAAAATTATGCAGTCATGTGCAAAGTGGAAACTGTGAGGGGTTGAGTAACTTATAGATCTAGTTGGGAATTCAAATGATCAGCTATGTAACTTCGAACACATTATTTAGCTACTCAGAATTTCACTTTCCTTGGCTATAAAATGGAGATAATATCTATTAGAAAGAATCTGTGTAAAAGTTCAGATAAATCTCATGATACTGGTACATTGAAGATAATAGCAATTTTCTTCCCTTTGTCTTTTTCTCTTTCTTTCTTTAAGACAGTCTTACTATGTATCACAGGCTAGACTACCCTCAAATTCCAAATCCTCCTCCCTCTGCCAAACAAGAGTTAGAATACCTGCATGAGCCAACATTAACCAGTTCTGCTGGTCTTTAATAGAAAGGACTATATTTTATGTATTATTGTGAGGTTTCTTCTTTCTAGTAATTTGTGCTTTTGAGACACATCTCGAATGCTGCCATGATCCTAGATGTTCTTATCAGACCACAGAAGGATTGGTAATTATAGTGTGGCAGGCAGAATAATTGCTTCCCTAAAAGATGTGTGCCCTAATCCAAGGTAATCTGTGAATATATTATGTTACAAAGAGGATTTTACAGATGTAATTAAGGTTAAGGGACTGGACATTGCAAGATTATTTTAGAATCCCCACAGAGAACCTTTTCCATCTGACATCAGTTGGAGGGAAAAGCGACAGAGATGTAATGTAAACAAGGTTCAGCACTACTGGCTTTGGCAATGAAGCAAGGGAGTAGAAGCCCGTAGAAGCTGAAAAAGGTGTGAAATCTTCCCTAGGACTTCCAGAAAAGCATGCAGCTCCACTGATACTTTGATTTGAACCACCAGTTCTGTAGCCAACCCCTCCCCCACTAACTAGAAGATAATGCATTTGTACCCCCGCATGTGATTCAATGTGTACTAACTTGTTACAGCAGCAAACAGTAAATTAAAAGGTTTAGATGCCAAAAAAGATCCAAGACTGTTGGGGTAATTGACAGTTTTGTTGGTCAGTTAAGTAATTAATAATGCATAAAAATCTATGCGTTATTAGTAAATATTGGTAATAACTTAAGTGATCGATCGTCATAATATTCCTCCAAATTATTCTAAAGTAATGTTTAATTTTTCTTTCTAATATTGAATTTAAAGATTCAGATATAGTCAAGAAAATTTGCTTGCCCTTACTCGAACAAGATAAGAATTTTATTGAAACAAGAGATAATAAAAGATATATAGTATGTCAGGGTCAGAAGTAGTGGTGCACACCTTTAATGCCAGCACTTAGGAGGTAGAAACGTGAGGATCTCTGTGAGTTTGAGGCAAACCTGGTTTACATAGCAGGTGCCAGGCTAGTCAGGGTGCATAGCATAGTAGAATGCTGTCTCAAAAAGCAAAACAAAAACAATTTTTTTTTCTGGTTTTTCTTTCTTTCTTTTTTTTTTTTTCAAGACGGGATCTCACTATGTAGCTCTGGCTGTCCTGGAACTCACTCTGTAGACCGGGCTGGCTTCAAACCCACAGAGAACTTCCTGTCTCTACCTCCCAAGTACCCTGGGATTCAAGGTGTACACCACTACACCCAGCTAAAAAACCAGATTTTAAAATACAGTTTATTTATATAAGGGTTCTAAACTGAGTCTAAGTGGTATCTCTACTTTGCACTAAAACGTGTCTCAGTTTCCATACAGGTTGACTGCCGATCTACTCAGAGGAAGGGCAAATGATTTCATGGGCTGAGCAATAATTGATCCCCCAAAGCTAAGATTACCAAGAAGTGTCAGTTCACTCGAGTTAGCCTTAGTAAGCTTTATTGTAAGAATGCATATTCACAGTCCCCCGGGGAAAGACAAGCCCTGAGAGTCAGGGAGGGTTGAGTGGGAGGGATGCCATGGACTCAAGGAATGTGCTCCTGAGTGACTCAGCCACTTCGTGCCTGCCCTGCTTTCTGCTCACTACTTTCGTGTGTCTGCTCTGTGGGTATTTTATGCACCGTAGGTCCTGCTTATTCATACTTGGCTTACTCATAACTTGACTCAGTCAAACTTTTGATTCATTATGCTCCTCTCCCCCATATCTCGCCAGCTTTATTCAGGAGTAGATTCTTTCATTGAAAAGTAACTGTTGAGCACCTACTGTGTGCGCCCGTGTGTCTTCTTCTCCAGTCAGAGGGAGAAAGACGTCAACCAAAGAATTGCAAAAGTCCCTTAGGCACGTTCTGATTTGCTCAGTGTATTTGTTCACTGGGTTCCTGGATAAGCTGCTCAGTGCTCCGTGCACTATCTGCCTTCAGGAACACCAGAAACAGGTTGTCCCTTTTAACACCGCACGACCCACCCCATCCCCTGGAGTCAAGACAGCTGATTAAACTAAGAATTGGCGTTTGACCAAGCACAATTGATACATTGGCTGGCTAGCAATTAGCAGTTTAAATCCTAATAAACTTCCCTTACAAGGAGGAGATTAGAGTGCATGGCATATATTATATAAAATTGACACGTTTACCATGGTGGGAATAAGCCTTATGCCTCAGAGAAGAAGCCTTCCATCCACTATGGAAGAGAAAGCTAGACACCGCTTATTTGATTCAGAAACTGAGAGCAGGGTGCAAGGCAGGGAGTAAACAGACCTGGCTTTAAGCAGATCACAGGGCCTTGTGGATCACTCAAATGATGGGCAGAGTAGGGATTCGGGAACTGTGCCAAGTTCCTTGTATAAAAGTATCATAGCCCTGGATGGGGTAAATGATGATCACTTCTAAGAGGTTTGCTTCTCCGGGAGTCTATGGGATAGTCCTTGGTCTGGGTCCAAGTGCCTAGATTTCAACACAGCCCAGGCTCTTCATGCCAGACTTTGGGTCATCGTGTTTATTTACGCAGTACTCATTGAAAGATTTTAGAGAAGCCGTACAAAGCGGTCATGGCACAGCTCTGGTCTATGATCTTGAGTCACTCCCCCATATCCCTACCCCCCACCCCCGCTAGAAGCCAAAGATATAGTTTACTACATAGAGAAGGTCAGACTGAAGGGCAGCCCCTCACACTTGTAACCATTAAGCAAACAGCAAACACCATGGTTCACTTGCTTCCATGTTCCGTGCTGTGTTACTAGTGTGGCAGGAGAGGAGGTAAGGCCGTGGCATCTTGAATTAGTAATAGCGTTCTGTTTGAGCCAGACTCACTAAAGGGCTGGTAGTTCTTGGGAGTTTGTGTTTTCTGGTTTTTGGAACAGGATGTTGGCACATGTGTTCTGTTGTCTGAAGACAAGCTTCATTTGGAGATAAAAACACACAGAGAACTGAATTTCCCCTGGGACCATCTGGTCGTGTGACTTTGAAAAGAGTATTCCGTGTTGGTCCAGGGTTACTTGAGGTTATGGAAGCTTATACAGACCCTAGCCACAGTGCTGGAGCACAGGAATCCAGGAGTTCTACATCTGCCTCAACAGGAGAACACCCGGCACAAGTTGAGTATAGTGATGCTCATGGTGGAAGCCCTGGGGTTGGAGAGGTACAAAGTCTTCCAGGGGACCTCTAGAAACTACCAGCCTCCAGGGCTGTGGAGATGACTCGACCAATAACGTGATTGCCTGGTAAGCAGGCAGACCCACGAACGAACTCCACAATCCATGTCAAAATGTCAGTGTGGTAGCATGTGTTTATAATTCCAGTGCTGGGCAGGAGACAGGGGGATGTCTGAGCACATTGCTCAGCGCTCTCTCTCTCTCTCTCTCTCTCTCTCATACACACACACACACACCACTAGCTTGCTCCAGCTCTGCTTTGTACTCTTTTTGTTTTGTTTTGTTTTTGTTTTTTGTTTGTTTTTCGAGACAGGGTTTCTCTGTAGCTTTTGAAGCCTGTCCTGGAACTAGCTCTTGTAGACCAGGCTGGCCTTGAACTCACAGAGATCCACCTGCCTCAGCATCCCAAGTGCTGGGATTAAAGGCGTGCGCCACCACCACCCAGCAAGATCACCTTTTATTGCCTGTACTTCAGGGACGCTTTCCTTCCTTCCTCTCTCTCTCCTCCCTCCCTCCCTCCCTTCCTTTCTTCCTTCCTTCTGCCCTTCTTCCCTCCCTCACGTCCCTTCCTTCCTTCTTTGTCTCTCATGGAGTTTTACTATATTGTCCAGGATGGCCTTGAATACCTAGGCTTTAGAGCGAGCAGTTTTATGGGTTTATAGACAATTGAGAAAACAGCACAAAGAGTTCCTTATATGTACCCTTCCCTACTTAACTCAGTTTCCCCTACTATTAATATTTCATGGTAGCATGGTACTTTTTTGTTCTGATTTTGCTTTGGGAGTTTTGTAGTCTGTGTAGTTTTGGCTGTCCTGAAACTCACAGAGATCCTCTTGCTTCTGCCTCTGGAGTTCTGGGATGCACCTCCATGCCTGTTTTGTTATTTTGAACTAGGTTCTCATATAGCACAGGCTGGCCTAGAACTTGCTATGTAGCCAGGGATGACCACGAACTACACCTGCTGCTGCTCATATCTCCCAAGGGGTAGGATTATGACTGTGAGCCGCCATATCTAGCTTGATTTTTTTTATTATTATTAACTGGAGTCTGTGTTGACAGTAGGGTTCACTCTTGCACACACACCCCAGGTTCTGGCAGATGTATTTGCCATTACCTGCCATTATGGTAACTACAGAACAGTTTCGTTGCTTCGAAAAATTCCCCATGTTTCATCTAGTTACCTTTTGACAGTGGCCCTTTCAAAATGCATATCTTCCCTGTCTCTCTTCTCAGCCGGCCTCACCCTGCTGCACTCCCCAGCTTTCTGTCTCCGACCATACCGGTCTTTTGCCGTTGTTACTTCACTTCCTCAAGCCATGCTCCATTCCGCCTGTGGGTTTTGCTCACAGTTTTTCTTCTTCCTGAAATGCATTCTTACCTCCCAGTCTCTCACACACGTCTTATCCCAGTTTATAATTATTTGTGTGTGATTATTAGATCTGCCTCCTTGCAAGGCTCTGAGCTACTCGCTGAGAAAACTCTGCCCTTGCGTTGCCAATACCTGGCACACAGTGGATACTCTGGCGCTGTATTAGAGGCCTCAGTCCGTCAGATTGTGTGACAGAGAGCTGGATGATCACAGTGATTGATAATGTAAGGTTTCCAGGGTGGGGCTATTACAGTGGTGGCAAAGGACAGGGTGTGGCTAGAGAAGTGAACCTTAAGGTAAGATTCTGAGTTTGAAGGGTGAAGGAATTAAGAAGCTGGGTCCTTCAGAGGAAGGTCCACAGAGTTGGCAAATCCCTCCCTTGCTCTGCCCCAGGATGGAGAAGTGAGCCAGATAGTCAGAGAACATGAAAGAATAGTGAGACTGGGAGGTGACAGAGCCGAAATGAAGGAGAGCAAAAGGTTGTATTAGTCCTCTGTAGGGCAGAGATTCACAGTGGAACGGGGGAGAAATTGCTCAGAAGGGTTGTGGAGAACTGGAAGGACGTTGCTCGTGCCACCTGAATACGAGCCATGGGAGAATAAATAGCTTTTACTTAAAATGATCACAGGGGAAGTGGCAACCTCAGGGGACGGCCGGGTTTCAGTTCAGGCTAGAAGGTAAAGGAGATCAGCTAGGTTTCTGGTTGCATTTAACAGAAACCAATTGTAGCCACCTGTGGTCAGTGTGGGGGGAGGGCTGTGGCGGCGGGGGGAGGATATTTTGGATATTTTGCACATATTGAACAACGTGCCCCAAGTCCACCACTGTGTGTGGGAAGGGTGCTAGGCTATGAGCTGCACAAATACTCCAAAGGAGATGTCGGCTATAGCTGGTTCAGTGAAGTTGAGGAAGTAGGAGAATTTGCTCAAAGGACAGGTGTTCCAAAAGACACAAATAGAAGGCCTGGTGGAGTAGAATGAGGCAGGAGTGCAGAGCAGTGTGGGGATTAGAGCGGTTTGTGGGTTCAAAATGGTGGCATCAGGAAAGTGGTATCTAGAAGGTAGCTATAAGTGTGCTGCGTCAAGCTTGTGTGCAGAAATCCCTGTCGCAGCGTTGACACCTGCCTGCTCATCTTCGCCTGAAGAATTTGGAACTCTGAGTTCCTTCACCTCCTTACATCTCCACTGTTCCACCAAACCCGGTACCTCTCTAGAAGCTGTACCCTGGACTCTTCATTTATTAAAGCTAGCATCCAGTCCCAGGAAGCTTATGGTCTTTTATAATTAAGACATGACGAACATATTCTAATCCATAAACTTCCTCAGACCTGGGACCATTTCTTTTCCTTGTTTATATAGCTCTCCATTCCAATGCTGAGGGCATTGCCTAGAACTTAGGCAGGTGAACATGTTAATGAGGAAACAAATGGACTCGGCTCTTGTCCATTCCCATCACCTCGATGGGAAAAGAGGCCCCTGTGGTAAGACTTTCTCTCTCTTGCCCACCCTCTTCCATGATTACCAATTTCCTGGCCTTAATTCCACATTTGCCAGACAGAGACCATCTGCCAGGCGAGACAAACCCAGCTCGAGAGCCACCCTGTCCTCGTTCTTCCTAAGCTGCCTCCCCGGCATCCTCAGAGAACCTGGGCCTGACACATAATGAGTGTTTTCTCCATTTTTATGAAATGACATCTTCACAACACGGCTGGAGGAACAGACGCCTCTGCGTCCTTCCCTCAGTATCTATGGCTCTAGCAGAGGCGGTGCCCGGAGTGAATGCACCAGATGGGAACGTACACGGTTGTGACATCAATTTTAGGAATGTGATTACTTCTAGAATAGAAGGGGAGATGGGACAAAAAACAAGGATAGGCTTGGGGGACTCTAGGTGTGACATTTTCTTTCTGGAACAGGTACATGTACACCGTGTCCTTGTCTCTTGTCATAATTCTGAAGTGTTTAGATGAGAAAGTTTAGAATAAAATATATTTATCTTGGACCAGTAGATGCCTATAAACGGGCCTGGAGGTGGAGGGCAGCCCTGGCTGATGAACTCTGGAGGCTTGAGGGTACTAAATCAAGATTCTCAGCCAAGCGAGGACAGAGGGGTGGCAGAGGGCTTCTGGGCTCAGAGCCAACATCTTAGACCAGAAGGTTCTAAGCTGAGTTTGACCGACTAAGCCAGTGAATATATTGTATTTACCGGTGAAAGCCTCAAAACGTGCAATTGCCAGCTTCTTAGTGGGTCTGTTGTCTGGAATCAGGAACAAGTGTTCCTATAGAAACAATATTCCAAATGGTAGCTCTACCCCAATGCCAACCCACAAACGGTTACATTTCCCTAATGCACTAAAATACTGTGCTAATAACACTGAGGACCCTGACCACTGTTTATAACAGCGTTTCTGTGGGAAAGTGCATTTGGAGTTTTAATGCCCATAGCACACATTCCTCAGCCCTGAAAGTCCTCTGGACTCTTGACCTTATTCCCACACTGCTGATTCTTATCAGAGCGGCTCCCTCTGCAGTGGAGTGCAGGTTGGTAGCTTCTGTTGCTACAGGATGCATGCTAGTTTCAAGCAGTTCATCTTCTCTGAGGTCACCCTAACCCCTACCGTGTACCCTGGCCTGGGATCTAAGTTTAGCCTTTAGCCCCCAAGCACAAGGAGGGAGCCTATAATCAATATGCCTTGCACACCCAGTCACAAGTTGACACATAATGTCAAAGAGAGGGGACCAGGAGTTTTCATAATATTAAAGCAATGGCATGGAAGACTACTATAATCTCTGAAACACTGGGGTAGGAGATAGGCCTTGGACAACTTTTGACTAGCGGATAGGGTGATCAAGCTGAGAATTTCTTGATCTATGTTACAGCTCTATGTAAAGGAATTTACCACTATCCCTGATGTCCTAAGTTCTAGCCCTGGTACCCATATGGCAGAAGGAGAGAATAAACTCCCGCAAGTTGAACTCTGACTTCTATACATATGCCATGGAACATACATATGTGAAATAAATAAATGCAGAGAGAGAGAATTATCCTAATGTTGGTTGGATTGGCATTTAAAACATGTCCTAGGTAGAGCACAAGTGACTTCAGCAAGAAACAGCCCTGTACAGGATACAGATACTCAAATACTCTTAGCTGGAGAAATGAAAGCTCCAAGATCCCTGTGGCATTTGAAGGGGCCCAAACCAGAACTATCATTTTTCCATAGACCAACTGTCTTCCCTGTTAGCTGTGAACACTGTTATTATAATATCCAGAGTCCCAGACTCAGTGGGGAACAATGACATATGTGGGTCCTGGCAAAGGAGAGAAGTAGTGAGAATTCAACACGCAATTCTGGCAGAGCCACTGAAGTCACCGCAGGAGAGCATGAGTCACCGGGATGCTCAGAACTAAAGAAATTTAGGACAGAGGGGACTTAAAGCTCTGATACCATCCAGGGCTTGTTTGGGGTGGCAACATTCCTACCAGGACGATTTCTTCCCCCTAGTGTGAAGTCATAATGAGACTTAAGTCAAATTGTCTTGCTTTCTCCTGGGAACTTAATCTTGGATGATATGACCTAGACACTGAAAACCTTATCATCTATGATCCCTGTGCTCTCTTCCTGAACACTAAGGACTTCCTGCCCTCAGGCCTCTGAAGTTGTCCCCTACTTCCTGTCCCCTGAGCAGATTCTCCAGCTTTCCCATTAGTTGTGTTGGCCGTATGTCATCTTCCTAAGACTTCTCTTTGTGTGTCTGTGGTATGCGTGTATGTGTGCAAGCTCTTGTGTATCTGCATGGGTGTGGGTATGCACACAAAGATGTCAGAGGTCAACATTGTCTTCCTCAGTTGCTCTCCACATTACTTTTCAAGACAGTATTTCTCAGTGGATATGGGGTTCTCCAGTTCAGCTCAGTTGGCTGGCCAGCAAGCCCCGGGGATCCATCTGTCTTTCTTCCCCAGCGCTAGGATTGCAGGTGCATGCCACCACTCCCGGCTTTTATAGTATATGAGTATTGAGCATCTGAACTCAGGCCACCGGGCTTATGCAGCAAACAATTTATCAACTAAGCCACCTCCCCAGGCCCAACACGTGGTTTCTATTTAAATTGTAGTGTGTATGTGGCTGAGAAACTCTCACCAATCCAGACACTGTTGGCAAAAGATTGATAAGTCAAGGCAAATCTGACCCTTTGCAGCTCCTGAAGTGCCTCAAGTAATAAATATGCAAAGGGCATAGTTATGGCTTACTGTCCCTACTTACAAAAATGAAAAATGCATTTCAATAAAGTGTGGTAAGTTCAGCTTTTGCCTGAGAAGGCGAAGTTGGGTGGGTTGAAGAATGGTTACTACGAGCAGTATCCTGAAAGACAAGTACCAAGTTCTAACCCTGCCCTGTGCTACTTATGCTGGTGACATAAGAAATACAATGGTTTTATGTGTTGGTAACGAGTGGTTTTGCCTCATTTGCTGAGGGAAATAAATAATCCAGTTACATTAATGGAAGGAATTTTAGGAACATGGGAAAACTGCAGTGCCATTCCTTGGTAATCATTAAAGAGGGCTGAATTAGAATTCAATGGCAATTTAAAAATAGCTGAGACAAATGTGTCTGGAAGTGTGTCTGCTTAATTAAAGCAAACAGTTGGCCAAATACACTGAGGTATATTTCAGTTCATCCCGTTGGCATTTGCTATTTGCTCCATGATGAGCAGACTGGCTGGGCTTGTCTGAGAAGGTAAGCTTCTCTATCCACAGGCGCACACGACCCAGAGAGGTCCAATCCACCTTCCCAGTCAGGGACCGACCTGGTTCTCAGCCCTGGGGCCAGCCCATCCCTACACTTAGAAGCCAGTGATTTGCTTCCTGGTAGAGCTCAGGTCTGAGGGCTCCAGTCTTCACATGAAGTTCTGATGCACTCAGGGGCCTCAGGCAGTTTTCTCTGGTCCAACTGGCCTCTCTCCCACTTGACACGTGACAACTGTAGCGTGGATAGAGACTGGATATATTCAGTGTGAATGTTTCCCCTAGATTTCTGGTTTCTCAACCATGCCCTGGAAAATGTACTCCCTCTCCCTGCTAGCATATTTCTGCTGTCATAAGAGACAGTATCCTCAACCTCCTCCTAACCAAACCCTGTCCCAACTATAATCTTGCCCCCACCCCCAAGATTTCTATCTGAGCATAAGGCTCACGTTAATGAAAAGAGCTTTTCTATATAGATAAGAAAGAGCTTGCTCCCAGGTGAGCCACAGGTGCTGAGTGACGGGCCTCCCCGCACCCTGCCTCACAGTCATAGTCGGAGACCTTTAAAAAAGTGTTTCTTAAACCAGACATGGTGCCATAAATCTTTAACCCCAGCACTCAGGAGGCAGAGGCAGGCAACTCTCTGTGAATTCAAAGCCAGCCTGAGCTACAAGATGAGTTCCAGGACAGCCAGGGCATAGTGAGAAATGGTCTCAAAAAAGTTTTTATTAGCATATGTTAATTATACATAATAATGGGTGGATTTAATCATATTTTATGCATGCATACAATGTGTTTTGGTTGTATTCACACACACACACACACACATCCTCTTGTCTCTTTCCCACTAATCCTCTTTCTTCTCTCAACTAGCCTTTCTTGTACTTTCAGGTCTTTGTGGTAACCTAATGGGTTTAATTAAGGTTGTTTTCATGAGTGGGAGTGAGGGGCTATTTACAGGACGGAGCACGGACACCTGACCAGCAGCTACGCCACTGTCTTCTTCTCCCTCAGTAACTAGCAAGGTCGTCAGGAAGAAGAGGTTGTCACATAGCTTCCCTGGTAGTTTTAATCAATCTCTTTACCTCCTTCATGCTACTCCCAGTGCCATTTGTTAAAAAAATAAAAAATAAAAAGAAACTCTGTCTCAGTAGGATAAGTCTCCCAGCCATCAAAACTATTTGCTCCAATTAATCTTCCGATCTTTTGCAAATAGAAATTTTAAAGGAACCTATAACTTTACCCAAATCTGGATGGGAAGGAAAGGGAAGGGAACTTTGCTTTCCAGGTATCTAAGCTCTGGTTTGCACTCCCTTTGCCCACACAGTTTCTTGGTCATTTAGTGAGCAACTTCCTGTGTGACTTTAAGGAAATTGGGCCCTAGCCACCCGGTCTCTAAGGATATGATTCCATCTGACATGAGCTTGTGAACTGGCCACTGGTCCGAGCAGCACTCTAGGCTAAGTCCAAGAACTGTGTCAGAGATCCCTGCAGTCATCTACACTGTGGCCTTGGACTTTGTACTCAAACAGGTTCATTCACAGTGTTGAGTTACTCCTGGGATTCTTGCTGTCTTTTACTTTCACTTAACCTTACACAAAAATTAGACCTCACAAAATTAACCTTACTCCCCCCAAAAGAATTAGAGGAAGAAAAAGTCTCCTTCAAATACGGTGCTGGATGAAACAGTCCAGCTCTTGAAGACTTGCTTCTTTCTGAACTGTCGCTTCCCTAGACATGAACAGCCTGGAAAGCAGTGCCTTTAACAGCACTGTATAGTGTTGACCCAGGATGAAAGAGTCGTGGCTGTGTCCACAAGCATTTGCTGTGGAGGAAGCTAGCCTAGCAGATGTCAGCTGCCTGTGCACACACAGCCACCTTGCGAATGTCAACTCCCTGTGCCGACATGGCCACCTTAGAGGTGCAGAAGCATGAGCTTCCAGGGTCCTAGCTTGCTTTCTATTGCTGTGACAATAACAATGACCAAAAGCAGCTTGGACAGGGAAGGGTTTATTTCACTTCATAGCTCCTTAGTGCATCATTGAAGGAAGTCAGGGTAGGAACTCAAGGCCGGAACCTGGAGGCAGGAACTGAAGCCGAGGCCGTGGAAGAGTGCTGTCTACTGGTTTGTCTCCCATGGGTTGCTCAGCCAGCTTTCTTATACCGTCCAGGACCACCTACCTAGGGATAGATAGCATTGCCCCCAGTGAGCTGGGTTCTCCCATGTCAGTCATGAATGGAGAAAATGCCCTTTAGACTTTGCTACAGGTAATCAGATGGAGACATTTTCTCAACTGAGGTTCCTCTTCCCAGATAACACTAGCTTCTGTCAAGTTGACCAAAACTAACCAATACATCCATTGCCCAGAACCCTGTAGGAATATACTTGGACCACTGAAGCCTGGAGCAGCGGAAATTTACATCTTTTCTGTCTTCTTTAACTTAGCCAGGGAAATGGCCAAGTGATTTCCCTGTTCCAAAGTTCCAGAGAGTCCAGGAAATATCTCTGTGTAGGGGAATCTTTCTGTAGTCACAACTAAAAAAGCAATCCAATGCTTGATGTCTAAGTGCCTAGGAAACGAACCCAGCATGGAACCAGAGCCACTAGGAGGGGGTTGGGGAGTTCCCTCTCTGGCACTGATGGCTGTACTTTACTTTTCTGTGAAAGCATACTGATTGTCAACTCCTATTACACCTCTAAAGAAACTCTGCTGGCTTTAAGCTTTAAATATAAGGCAAATTTACAACCACGTGTGGTGGCACACACCTTTAATCCCAGCATTTAAGAGGCAGAGGCAGGCAGATCTTGGTGAGTTCGAGGCTAGCCTGGTCTACATAGTGGTCTAGAACAGCCAAGGCTATTGTAAAGAGACCCTATCTAAAAAAATAGAACCAAACAAATGAACTAACACACAAACAATAACAAGAAAAAGGTAAATTTGCAACACTAGGACCTGGGAATATAACTCAGCTGGTAGAAAGCTTGTGCAAAGTTGGGGTTTGGAACCCCAACATCACATAGAAACAAGATATGGGGGTACCTGCTGTAATCCCAGTCCTAAGAAAGTGGAGGAGGGAGGAGCTGAAGTTCAAGGTCACCTTCAGTTACCCAAAGAGTTCCAGGATATCCAAGATCCGGTCTCAAAAGTAAATAGAAAAACAAAAGTAGCCAGTTGTCGTGGCACACCTTTAATCCTTGCATTTGGGAGGAAAAGGCTCAGGGCAGCTTGGTCCACAAATCAAGCTCCAGCCAGTTAAACTACAGAGTGAGACTATCTTTTTTTTTTCCTGTTTTTCTTTCTTTTTTTCTTTCTTTCTACCCCCCCAAACAGAATCTAGTCTTTTTTTTTCAAATATTTATTTATTTATTATTTATACAATAGTCTGTCTGCAGGCCAGAAGAGGGCACCAGACCTTATTACAGGTGGTTGTGAGCCACCATGTGGTTGCCGGGAATTGAACTCAGGACCTTTAGAAGAGCAGGCAATGCTCTTAGCCACTGAGCCATCTCTCCCGCCCCCCCAGAATCTAGTCTTAAGATGTAGCTCTGGCTGTCCTGGAAATCACTCTGTAGACCAGCCTGACCTCAATCAAGCTCATCTGTCTCTGCTTCCCAGGTGCTGGGATTAAAGGCATGTTCTATTACCCAATCATGAGCTTATCTTTAAAAAAAAAATAGATAACTAAAAAAACACTACAAAAGATGTTTCTTTACTATAGAAGATGTCATATAAAGATAAATGCCAATAATCGATAACAGAATAATACACATTCAAAATTCCATGCTGAATTTGAACAAATTTATAAGAAACCACTGTGATCTGAGTTTTGGAAAGCATGTAAAAATCTGAGAAGATAATTCATTAAAGGATGATGTACAGATGACAATAATTATGGAAAGGTATAATTATGTCTTGTTTATTCAAGGGGCTATCATTGATTTAAATAGACAAGATCCAACATTTCTGAGAATGCAGGGATGGGGGTGGAGGACGATTTGACCTTAATGTATTAAGACCCTTAAGATGGCCGGGATCTTTGAGCCAATAATGTTGTTTTCAAGATAGCTTCTAAGGGGGCTGAAAAGAAGGCGCAGCAGTCAAGAGTGCTTGCTGCTCCTCTGAGTGCAGGAGTCTGGTTCTTAGATGGTTCTGACTGGGTGGTGGTGGCGTTCGCTTGCTTTTAATCCCAGCACTCAGGAAGCCGAGGCAGGTGAATGTCTATGAGTTCAAGCCCGGCCTGGTCTACAGAGCGAGTTCCAGGACAGCCAGGGCTACACAGAGAAACCCTGTCTCAAAACAAAACAAAACAAACAAACAAAAGATAAAGCTTCAGAAAAGGCCAGGGAGATGGGCTAGGCAAGTCTTGCTCCCAAGCAAGACTGATAATCTGTGTTCACATCCTCAGAGCCCATGTAAAAGCCAGATGGAGTAACACTCTAACAGTGAAAAAGGAGACAGAGACAAGAATCCCCAGAAACTCGGGGCCAAGCAGCCTGGATGTCAAACACCTAGACAGACCCTGCCTTAAACAATGTGGAAGGTCACCCAGGGTTGTCCTCTGACCTCCACATGCACACCATGGCAATTGCACAGCCTCACATGTAGACATGAACAGACATAGCACATATGCAGAAACACACAAAAATAAGTAAATGAATTAAAAAAGAGAAAACCTTTAAGGATATAAATGAAAATATGAACAAAATTGTATGCATAAAAGTATTTAACAGAGTGCAATTATAGCTGAAAACAATTTAGTATTCAATTACAGCATAAGTAGTAATTTGTGATAAACCCATAAGAAATTCATGGCTTCCATATGTAGTCGTGAAAAATAATTTTATTATAGAGACATTTGTGAGATGATAGTAGATATAAAAGATAGAATATCATACTGAACGTGCTCATGAACTATGTTTTCAAAATAAGATGCAAAGACCAATTAAGATGGATGGAAATACAAATAATATTTTTGCTTGCTTTTTTAAACATTTTATATATTTATTTTGTTTGTGTTTCTGTGTAGGTGGGCACATATGTGTGACAGCACACATGTGGAGTCAGTTTTCTCGTTCTTTCATATGGGTCCTGGGGATTGAACTCAGGTCAGTTGCCTTTATCCCACTGAGCCATCTTGGCAGCTAGCCCTCTTTTAGGTTTCTGAGACAGGATCTGGCTATGTAGTTCAAGCTGACACCTCAGCCCCTGAGTGCTGGGATTCCAGGGATGTGCCACCATCAAAGTTTTGACTCTATTATTATCATCACTTGTCTGTATTTTCCTTGTTCCCATTGCCCAAATTTCTTGACAATTTTCTGGTCTTCCGGCTGGTAGAACCTACTCCCTTTCCTTCAGCTTCAGACCATGGTATGTGTTTGGCAGTGCACAGAGAGGTACAGTTTAGATGATAGCTGACAAATAATACTGCACATAATAGGTAATTATACATTAACTAACCTTGGGACTTTTATAGACGTCATTATAACTTTTGCTTTAATATATCTACTATCTTGGTGTATGCTTGCATTAATCAATAGAGTTTACTTTAAGACTGAAATACTAACTTTACAGCCGGGTATGAATGGCAGCCTGCAGGACAGACGCTCCACAAAGCGACTGCCTTCAGCTCCATTTGCCACGGGTCACCTCTTTCTCTCGCTCTCTTGACCTTATCTGACTTCTGCATAGGTTCTTCAACTCCAATCTGGTTCTCCATCTCCCCCAGTGCTCTCATCTTGACTTCTTAATGGCTTGTTCTCCTCCAGACTTGGTAATTTGAAACCTTGGTGCAGACAGAGCCCATGCTGGGATTTCCCGAGTCTGAGTTTGCTTGCAGTCCTGTTCCAGTTCTCCTGGCTTGTCCCAGGTCCCTAGAGTCCTGACAACACTCCCAGTAAGCAAAGCATACACTCCTGGATCAGTTCACAGTCTCCTGGAGTTGTTAAGGCCTGGGCCTGGCCCATGGCCCCGTGATCTGGCACCCTCCGGTAGCAGTGGGTGGGTATGCCTTGGCTTCTAGTAAACTTCAGCTTTAGATCCTCTGCCCTGTTCCATGTGCCCTCCTGTGACAGTGTAAAGGGACCTGCTGTCATACCTGGGTGAGCCTCACTTCTGTCGTATCCCTAACCATTCACCACCTGTTGTTTGCTGATAGAGACATTCAAAGACGACCCGGTCTTTCTTCTCACACAAATGCGTAGTCCGTCAAAATAGGCACCTACTTAGTTGTGTGTGCAGACACACAAGCCATGGTTTGAGTGAGGAGACCAGAAGACAGCTTGCAGGAATTTAAAAATTCCAATTTGTTTATAACCATACATTGGACTGGGGGGGGTCAATTAAGCTGGGTTTGGTGGCCCATAACTGTAATCCCAGCACTTAGGAGGCAGAGACAGGAAAATCATGAATTTGAAGCTACCCTGGGCTACAAGGTGAGTTTGAGGTCAACTTGTATGACATTTGGAAATCCTGTCTCACTAAATGTAAGAGTAAAAGGAGAAGGGAGGAAGATGGAGGAGGGAGAGAGAGAGAATCCTAAAAGGACTTGAGTCCTTGGTTCCAGTTATTCCTAAGACCCAGGAGCCTCCTCTCTTCCAGGCTGGGTTTTGGCATCAGACGAGAGTCCTTGCAGTACCCGCCCCTTTTACATCTATTTGATGTGGTTTCCTCTGACTTGCAGTGCAGGGGCCCTACCGAAACAGCAACCAAACAGCTTGCTTTTGAAGAGAGTCGACGCATTAATAACTAGAGCAGTATGGGACAGAATGTTGATGAGCTATCTGATCCAAACTGTTGGTTACAAGAAATAGTCAAATTACTAGAGACGCGTTACTTCCAGGCCAGTCAAAAGGAAGGCTCTTGAAAATTATGTATACCCAAATCTGGGCCAACTGAGCCAGGAAGCCCGCTGCAGAGCGCTAGGGAACAGCCATTGTTTTCTCTCTTGGGACCTTTTGACCTCCCAGTAAGTCAGCCGGCTCCCTTCCCCGCCCCCACCAGCCTTCTCTACCCTGTCTTGCACCTGACTGCAACAAACTGGCCTCTCTAGCCTCTGCATCTCTATGGCCTTCTGGTTTTAGCACATAACTGAATTGAAGCGTCCCTTTGTGTCTCTTACTGCGGGCTCCCAAGAGAGAAGGCTTGACTTCTGCTTATCTTTGAAAACCAAAGTACACGGGACAAAGGTTGATGGATATGGTTTATAGCCACACATTGGGCAGGTATTCAATTAACTGTGATCGTGGTCATGTGATTCACTGCCCACTTAGTCAGGTGGCTCGGTAGAATTTTTATCAGAAAGGGATATGGGCATGACCAGTCATAATTGGTATCTCTTACCAAACCTAGTTAGGTGTAATTTGAGCTCTAGCCAATCAGAAAAATTAGGCCTGTTGTAAACATGGGCAACCCACTCCCCAAAGGCGTGCTCTAATTATCTCAGCTTGGCAAGAGAATTCACCTCTGGTCCTTGGAGGTATGTAGCCATACCCTAGTTCATCGTGTGCCTTCCTCAAGTCCCCAGGCCCACCTGCACCTGCCTCGAACGTTCTGCAGTGAGCTAGATGACTCCACTCACTTGGGAGTCTATTAATTTTCTTCTCCCCTTAACCACACTAAAGACTTTGCTTAGTAAAGCATTTTGAAGATTTAGAAAGTGACTGCTCAGTCTGCTCAGGATTTATATCTCAAACAGATGTGCCAAGAAGTCATAGGAATCAAACTGCTGTTCTGTGAGTGGAATAATAGATTAACTTGCTTTTTAGTGGTTTCGATTACACAGCTGTACAAATTGCAGTGGAGTCTTCAGAGCTAAAGATGCTTTTATCTAAAACGCATCAGTTCTTCAGGATGGAGGTTTCAGCACAGTGGATACACTGAGGAGCAAGCGCACATCCCTGTAAAATACTTCAGTTTACCAGGAAGAAAGCATTCAGGTAGTTGAGAGATGGTGTACTTAGATCATCTGAAAAAATCTTCCATCCTTCATCATAATCACTGAATTGAGCCGGGATGTGGTGGTGCATGCCTTTAATCCCAGCACTCAGGAGGCAGAGACAGGCAGATCTCTGTGAGTTCAAGGCCAGCCTCATCTACAAGAGCTAGTTCCAGGAGAGGCTCCAAAGCTACAGAGAAACCCTGTCTCAAAACAAAACAAACAAACAAAAGATAAAGCTTCAGAAAAGGCCAGGGAGATGGGCTAGGCAAGTCTTGCTCCCAAGCAAGACTGATAATCTGTGTTCACATCCTCAGAGCCCATGTAAAAGCCAGATGGAGTAACACTCTAACAGTGAAAAAGGAGACAGAGACAAGAATCCCCAGAAACTCGGGGCCAAGCAGCCTGGATGTCAAACACCTAGACAGACCCTGCCTTAAACAATGTGGAAGGTCACCCAGGGTTGTCCTCTGACCTCCACATGCACACCATGGCAATTGCACAGCCTCACATGTAGACATGAACAGACATAGCACATATGCAGAAACNCACAGCAAATAGTAAAGACACTCATTGACACAGAGGTTCGCAACCTGTGGGTCACGATCCCTTCAGCAAACCTGTCTCCAAAAACATTTACATTACATAAACACATTCATAACAGTCGCAAAATTACAGTTATAAGGTAGTAATGAAAATAATTTTGTAGTTGGGGGTCACCACAACATGAGGAACTATGTTAAAGGGTCGCAGCATTTGGAGGATTGAAAGTCACCTGATCTACAGCTGTGAGTGTTGTCTTTATGTCAGCATAGAAATCTCTGACCTCCTGTTGACTGAAGTTTGATGACAGGCTTTTCAGAGAAAGGAGATGCTGTCCTAAGAAAGTCTTCCACAACCATCTAAGAATCGCTATCGACTAGAACTATTGTGAGGACATCTAATATTTGGCACCTAACACTGGCAGCCTGGAAAGCTAGGCGAAGGGACCATTAGATACGGCACAACTAAATCTTGGTTTGAGTTACGACTAACATGCATGTGAAGGTTTTTCTGAAGTCTGGAGAAAACTGATGGGGAAAAAAGAGTGAATTCAAACAAGAACAAGGAATAATAAGCCTGGCAGTGGAGGCATATACCTTTAATCCCAGCACTCGGGAGGCAGAGACAGGCGGATCTCTGTGAGTTTGAGGCCAGCCTGGTCTAGAGAACAAGTTCCAGGAGAGGCTCCAAAGCTACACAGAAAAATCCTGTCTAGAAAAACAAACAAACAAACAAGCAAAAAAAACCTCAATAATAACAGTAAATACATAAAAATAAGATGAATAACTCTGAGTGTGTTTTAAAAAACAAAGAGACATTTAAAAGACCCATAGAAGAAACAGGGGCCTCTCCTAAGAGCCAGCAGTAAGCAACTAGATGTTTTTTTCTCTCAGAAAGGAGATACTGAGGAGATAGCTCAGTTGAGAACATTTGCTCTGCAGTCCTGAGTTCAAATCCACAGAACTACATAAAAGCTGAATGTGGCAGCACTGGGACCTATCGCTTTAGCACCAGGGTGAATAGAGACTGGGGGACTTGGGGGTTGCCAGCCTAGCTCCAGGTTCAGTAAAAGACTCTGGTGCAAGGGAACAAGCAGGGAAGAAAGCAAATAGAACAGAGTGTAAGTGTAGACATACTCCATACAGTGTGCACATGCATGCAAGTACATGCAGATGCACGCACACAAGCGCACACACACGCAAAACCATGCTCTCTTTAAAAAAAAAAAAAACTCAGATAGTGTATTCGTGCTTCCACCAACCCTATGTATTAATTACTATTATTTCTCTTTCACGGTAAGGACATTGTTTGGAAGGGAAAGACCAGCGTCCTCCACATAGGTGACAACAGGGACACAGTGTAAACACAATGAAAAAGACAGGTCCTAGAACCACTTTGGGTATATATAACAACACAGGTGAATCTTAGAAACAGGATCTTATGTAACCTAGGCTGGCCTAAAATTCTGATCCTCCTGCTCACCCCCACCCCCTCAGGGACTGAAATTGCTGGTGCAAGCAAGCCACCATACCCTGCCCGAAACATGATGAGTCTAAGTGAAAAGAGAAAAAAGTGGCAGAAAACACTTTTATAAATAGAATTTTACAAACTAAACTAAATAATACAATGCTTAGGAATACAGGCATACACAATTACAAAGTTTCATTATTGTTGTTTTAAGATGCTCTCATTTTGTAGCCCAGGCTGACCTGGAACTTGCTCTGCAACCCAGGGTGGACTTGTTAGGATTATAGGCACTATATCTGCCTTAAGCTATTTTTAAAAAGCAAAAGAATGATATTTTTACTAGATATTTACAATGTATGTTTGAAAGTCATTGGCTAATCCTTGTGAATCCTGGTAAAGGACTATACTCCAGCTCCAGAAACTACCTGCTGATCTCTCAAGCCTTGTATTTGATTCTAAATCAAATCACCTTCACAGCGGCGAACACTACTGATGGGTCAAGCACACTGCCATCGTCGGACTGTGGCCAGGACTTAGTCCTGGTCTACGAGGATGGCAGAAAGGAGGAGGCAGAGAACACAGAAGAAGGAACACTGCTTTGGCTAAGGGGTGACAGGCTGGTGGGAGGGACTCACTGTGAGGGCTAAGCCAGTGATTCCAAGATGGCTCTCCCGCCGTGGGTCCTAGCAGGAGGTACATGAGAAGCTACAAGGCCCGCAAGCAAAGGGCACACGGCCACCCTGCTTTGCTCACAGGGTATTCCTGAGAGACTTGAGACCTCAATCCGTTGCCCTGGAATCTGCACCCACAACCCCTCTTTAAAGTTTCTCCGGGAAACGCATCTCTCTTGGGTTCCTTGGCTGCAGTTTTCCCCCTAATAATTGGGACCACTCCACCCAGTGATCCCACCAATTTTCTCAAGAACAGACGCCATCCAGGGGCCCATGTGATGTCGGGGATTTCCAGGTGATAAAAAGAACACACTTGAGGGGTTTCCCAAGGATGTTTTTTAGTTTTTATTTTTTGATTATTATATGTATGTGCATGTGGGCCTGCACACGCCGCAGCATGTATGCAGAAGTAAGAGAACAACTTCACGGAGTCAGTTCTCACCTTCCATCTTTATGTGGGTCCCAGGGATCAAATCCAGGTCACTGGGTTCGCATAAGCTCCTTGACTGGCTGAGCCATCCCACTATCCTTGGCCTCAACAGTGTTTCAGATCTGTCCATGTCTGTGGATAGATCTGGATTCTACAGGTAGGAAACCACAGCATACCACTGTCTGCTTTACAAGTCTCAGGGCTTGCTTGCTCAGAGTTGATGGAATGGGTCTCCCCAATGCCCTGCCTCTTGATTGGCTTCTAAGGATGAGGGTCTTCCCGATGCAGCTGGCCTGACCTGGCAAAGCCTCCAGTTTTCACTGGATCGATTGTGATGGAGAATGTACTGAGCTCCTGTAGTTTAAGGGCAGGGGCTCCTTGTTGGGAGCTACATCAGAGTCCTGATTCCCACCAGAGGCTGGATTCCAGGTTTTTCCTAATGCACAATGGTCCATCTCTGCTTTAGCACTGTCTAAGCTGCTTGCCTTCTGAAGAGAGGTGCAGGTGCACATGGCTTTGAAGGAAAAGCTGATGGGAAATTCACGGATGAGGCACAACGTCTCAACGGGGAAACACGTCATACAATGGGGAAATACGCCATGCAGGAAAGTAGGAGGTCATGCGAGCTTCTCCTGGCTCCAGATCAATAGAAGGCCTTTGAGTCTCTGGTGAATTTGTGAAACCGTTCAGTTTTGGGTGCTGGGCTTCTGCTCTTCTTGGGACAGAAGTCTCTGTGTTCTGCTGAGGAGAGGGGAGGACAGAAGACAGAGCAGCCCTGGGATCTAGAAGGGAACCTTTGTTTAAGAAGCTCCCATTGACCTTGAAGGCCACTTACCAAGCGGTATTTAAAGAGATGAAAGTAAGTTTCCATAAATATCCGTTGGTTCATCCCTTTGTTTTGTAACAGAACACTCAGGCTGAAGAAACTCTGATTTGTTTTTTCTTCCCATCCCTTCCCTGTGTAGAGTCAGGACCTGCTGAGCACAAGCAGGCTGGAACAGGATTTTACACTGGCAGCCATGGGAGGAGCTCGCTGGTGCTGTGACCCGGGGCTACAGAAGGGTATTTGCTACTGTGGCCACCCATGGGTGTTCTGGCCAACTGGGCTTGAGCTCTACCAGAGAAGCAAGATTCCTTGATGTGCTTCTGACCTCAGGTTGCAGGAATCAGAATCAGCCAGGAGGTCAAACACCAGGACTGTGGCTGCCTCATCATCATGCATTGGCCCTGCTGAGGATGCAAAAGCCAGCCTTTGATCACAGGGCTAGGAGTAGTAAGAGGTATAACGGGAACCATTATCCATACCCTGGTACCCTGGGTGTCCCAGAGGCAGCTGGAAGAGGTCATCCATCACTGATGTTAAATTCTGTGGCAAATATCCAAGCAGGAAGCCACCAGTCCTAGAAAGTGACCTCTCTTCTCCAGCTCTAGCCTCTTGAGGACAAGAGGGCTCTTCTTTGTGGCGTTCTGCTGCTCAGGTGTTCCCTGCCAAGGATCGGGATGATCCTTTCTGGGCTGAGGTTGGCTTTGAAAATGGAGCACACTTGTCTGTTAGGTCTGGGCGCATCCCCAATGGCACAGGTGGCCACCTAGGCTGGTGACAGTGTCCTTGACTGGTACAGTAATATGTTCTTACCCCCTCTCATGCTAACACTGTTGCTTCTGATGCTGGTCCCCTAGGCTGGAATGTGCAGGGAAAACAGAGGCCAAGGACCTCTTGCTCCATCCTTTCAAACGTTCTCCCAGGAAAATCCTTGTCAGCATCCATGCTGCCCTGTGGGCCTGTCAGCTGACCAGGCAGTCTCGGCAACTCACGAGCCAGAAATATTGGTACCAGTCCCCTGGTGGGTCTCAGAAGGCTCCCTACTGCAAGATAGTAGTGGAAGTCATCCCTGGCCTGGGTTGGTTGATTTATTTATTTATTTAATTTTTAAATTAAAAACAGACTGGGAGAGTTGGCTCAAAGGTTAAGAACACCTGTTGTTCCTGCAGGAACCTTGATTCCCAGCACCCACATGGTGCTTACAATCATCTGTAATTCCAGTCCCAGGAGATCTGATGTCCTCTTCTGTACTATTTGAATCAAATAATAAGATAAATAAGACTATATAATGTTTTAATTAAAAATATTCTAAATTATTTAAAGTTAAAATACAATTGCATCATTTTCTCCCTCCTTTTCCTCCCTCTAACACCTCCTGTCTATCCTTCCTTGCTACCTCGGAAAATCATGGCCTCTTTTTATTTAATTGATATGTTATATATGACCAAATATTAAATACAACCTGATCAGTGGCATGGGGTCTTCAGCTCCAGGTTTCTTCTGCTCTGTCCCAAAGAAAACAAGTCCTTTGTTGTTGTTTCAGGACAAGGCTTCATTGAGCAGCTTGCTCTGTAGACCAGGCCTCAAACTCACAGAGATCCTCCTGCCTCTGCCTCCCGAGTGCTGGGATTAAAGGCACCACTGCCTGACTGGGGGTTAGAATTTTAAAAGTAAGCTTATTTTCTCAAATATTTTGAGCCAATTAGCACAACTGTAGAGTAAATAAGTACACTTACATTTCTGTGATAGTAAGAATTATACACTAGGGCTGGGGAGACGGTTCAGCGGTTAAGAGCACTGGCTGCTCTTCCAGAGGTCCTGAATTCAATTCCAAGCAACCACATGGTAGCTCACAACCATCCATAATGAGATCTGGTGCCTCTTCTGGCCTGCAGAGATACATGTGGGCAGAACACTTTTTGCATAATAAATAAATAAATCTTTTTTTAAAAAGGGATTCTTATTAAAAAAAATTATACACTAAACTCTGCATAGATGTATTTGCATTAGATTAAGTTACATCAAATTCTAGTTGCCTTTGTGTGTGTGTGTGTGTGTGTGTGCGCGCGCACAGGCATGTACACTTATTCATGAGCATGGGGAGGCCAGTGTTGGACATCAGCTGTCCTTCTCCATGGCTCTCCAGGGTCTCTCACTCAACCTGAAGTTGGCTGGTTCTGCTAAACTGGTTGGTCAGCGAGCCCCTGGCATCCTCCTGTCTCTACTTCCCCAGAGCTGATGGTACAGGTGCACACCGCCATACCTGACTCAGATGCTGGGGGTCTGAACTCAGGAACTCGAGCTTGCTCAGCAAGCCCTTTACACACTGAGTCATTGCCTCAGCCCCAACTCAGACCAAGTTTTTTTTTTGTTGTTGTTTTGGTTTTTTTTTTTTTGGTTTTTTGAGACAGGGTTTCTCTGTGGCTTTGGAGCCTATCCTGGAACTAGCTCCTGTAGACCAGGCTGGTCTCGAACTCACAAAGATCCACCTGCCTCTGCCTCCCGAGCGCTGCAGACCAAGTTTTTAAGGTCTATTTTGTGCAAATACATCAGCAGACATTTAAATTGTTTTCAGAATGTTTGGAAATGCCCAGACCAAACTTAATAACAATTAGAAAGCAAAATCAAAATTGTTAGATATTTCTGAAGAAGTTTAATTCTTTGGCCTGACATTGTCTTCGTTTCCAATCATTATTATAAAGTCAAAATTACTTGATAAATTTTAAATGCTTGTTCCTATCCTTTAAACTTCTTTTATACTTTAAGCATATGGTTACTACTAAATGTCCTTGAGATGAATGAATTAACTGGAAGTAGCAGTGAGTTCACGTGGGTGTGTGTCTTTTTTTTTTTTTTTTTTTTGGTTTTTCGAGACAGGGTTTCTCTGTGGCTTTGGAGCCTGCGCTGGAACTAGCTCTTGTAGACCAGGCTGGTCTCAAACTCACAAAGATCTGCCTGCCTCTGCCTCCTGAGTGCTGGGATTAAAGTCTTGCGCCACCACCGCCCAGCGGGTGTGTGTCTTAACAGAAGCCTGTATCATTTTACCTAGTCAAGTCCATAAACTTTATCCCCATGAAAACTCTGTCCAAAAAACCCTTTCTCAGCATCTCATATTAGTGTGTGTGTGTGTGTGTGTGTGTGTGTGTGTGTGTGTAGCCCTGAAAATTAAAATTAATTTGTTTTCATAGGAGTAAGTCATATCAGGAATGTATTAGATTTATTGATTATGAGTTGGAAGAAATCATTTTTAATTGCATATAGTTTTTCATTTTATTGATTAATACAATTTGAAATTACAATTTCCTAGAAAAATGGAAAAGATTTTCCCAGAGATGATTAAGACAAACTCAATACTGTTTCTCTATTGACTATATGTTTCCTAATGAGGCCAGTCCCCTATAGAATGCCAATTCTCAGGCCAGTTGTTTTTCACAATTCTCTTTTAAAATTATAGTCGTTAGGGGCCAGCGAGACAGCTCAGTGAGGGCACGCAATGCCAAGCCTGGTGACTGAGTGTGATCCCTGGGACCTAAGTGGTGGGAAGAGAACTGATTCCCACAAGTTGTCCCCTAACCTCTACTCTTATGCCAGTTCACCCACATGTATATATGTGTGCAAGTACATATAGAACAAATAAATGCATGTAAATAAAACAGTAAGTTAACAGTTTAAATGTGTTTGTGAATTTATAGGTGAGTGACATTGGCAATGCATTTGTCCAGGTGCCCTTAACAAACTTAACAACAACAAAAAAATCCTTCATAACACAGATATGTGCTCTGTGTGTGTCCATAACATAGACAGGAGAATCAACTTATGCAGAGAGAAGGGAGAAGACCAACACCTTGGCCGCTCCCCTCAGTTCAATGTCACTTCCTGAACCTGGCTGCCACCTTCTCTGAGACCCCTTCATCATAAATTTGAAATTCCCTGATTAGATTAGCTTTCATTTCCTTCAGGCTGGTTTCTGCTACCTGCATCAGGAACTCTAAATTATCTACTATGTCAAACTATGCAATGATGCATAAGCATTCACTCATTGTGTTTGCCCAAGAGATTCTCAGCTCATCGTGTTGCTCTCTTACTGAGGTCAGGACGTCAGTTCTTTGGTGAGTCCACAGCCATACCGCCCAGAACATGTGCCAATCTTGTCTGATCTCAGAAGCCAAGCAGGGTCGGGCCTGGATAGTACTTGGATAGAAGAATCCTTTGGTTAGACCAGACGATGGTAGTGTACACTTGAGAGGCAGACAGGTGGATCTCTGTGAGTTCAAAACCAGCCTGGTCTACAAAGCAAATTCTAAGCCAGTCAAGTCTCCACAGTAAGAGAGCAAACAGAAGAAAGAAGGACTGATGGAGGGGGTGGAGAGAGGGTAGGAGGGATGGGAGGAGGGAAGGAGGAACGGAGGAAGGGAGGGAGGAAAGAAGAGAGGGAGGGAGGAAAGGAATCCTTCGACTAAAGAAAGGTACCTAAACCAATGTGACATGGCTTCTGCAACTGAACAAACACACCAGATGAGGAGCATTCTTTACAGAAAGCTGAGGCCTCATCACTGGGTGGTCCCCGTACGGATACGCTGTGCAGGAGCACTGGGGATGAATGGAGAGTGAAAGGGTTTCAGAGCCCAGCTCTCTGCCATCAGCACCTTTGAAGACTAATACTGAAACCACAGGTTTAGCTTTCTGACTTCCTTCTCTCCAGCACCAAGATAAGAAGAAAAGTATACACAGTCAGTTGGTGTTATCAGGAAGTGATCGTTAGCTTTTCTGAAAACACGATGCCTTGGGGGCTTTAAATGAAAGTACGAATTTAACCATTCCTATAATGAATAAATATTCAGAATGGTTCTACATAAACTTTTCTTGCCCCAGGCTAGCAGAAATACTTAAAACTCTATCACACATATTCTTCACAATTTTTCTTTTGCATCTATTTTGTGGTGTGTATGTGTGTTGCTGGGGATCCAGATTGGTGCTTCATGTATACTAAGTGTATCCTCTGCCACCAGACTCTCTCTTCCATTGAAAACCCATTCTTATTCTGGGTGGTGGTAGCATATGCCTTTAAGCCCAGCATGTGGAAGACAGAGACAGAAGGATCTCTCTAGGACAACCTGATCTAAAGAGTGAATTTCAGAACTTATTCTATATGGATGCACATCTTCCTAGATCGAGATGGAGGGGGGAGGGCCTTGGGCTTCCCATAGGGCAGGGTATCCTGCCCCATCTTA
>JAQHUG010000027.1:10043939-10060753 GCA_028555095.1 Dicrostonyx torquatus | reverse complement strand
TATTGGCCAAACAGTGTTGTAATTAAAATAGCTTCTGTGTGATTATTCGGGTCTGAGCAACCGGGAAACAAATGAGCAATCTCATCCCACAAGCATGCTCACAATGGTGGCACAAGCCTGAAATCCCAGAAGGAGTGGTAGAGTCAAGAAGATCAGATGTTTGGCATATAAGTTCAAGACCAGCCTGGGCTACATGAGACTCATCTTGAAAAACAAGCAAACACATCTCTTACTATTTCTCCAAGATACAAGTAAGTTGCAGGGGTGGGGGATGGATGGGAGTGGGGAATGGATGAGGGGGAGGTTGTGTTTTGAAACAGGGTTTCACAGTGTAGTCCTGGCTGACCTGGAACATGTATGTCTTCTATCTGCCTGCCATGCTGTGTGGTCCCCTTAAGGTTACTACTTAGTTGGCTTTCATTCTGTCCACTCTTGAGCACCCAGTTATCCTCCAACCAACTACTGGGAGGTAGCACATACTTCCACATGCTGTCTTAGTTTCCTTTCCAATGCTATGATGACATTCTCTGACAGCAACTGGAGGGAGGGGAGGTATAATAGAATATTTTACTCACAGTTCAAGGCGCCGTCTGTCCTGGCAGCTGGAGCTTGGAGTGGCTGGAAACATTAAGTCTGCAAGCAGAGAAAAATGAATGTGAGTTGCTGCCTAGGTCCGTTCTCTGTTTATACAGCCCAGGAGCCCAGGGAATGGCGTCATCCACACAGGGCTTGGCTCCCCACGTCAACTGACGCAATCAACCTACACAGGTGTGTCCTGGAAGCTCATCTCCCAAGTGAGTCTAGAGTCCATGAAACTGAGCACAGCAAGCATCACACCGGGCTGCGCTGTGCAGGGGTGGGCTGGAGTTCTGTCCTCGAGGCTCAGGCCACGGCCTTCTGCATTCTCTAATCATCTCTGGTGTCCCTGGGACCCCCCTCATGTCCTTGGAGTTTGACCAGGTGTGTACAGTACCTGTGGTAGCTAACATGTCCACCCATCGGCCACCTGCCTTTGTGCTCTTGTCCCACATGCTTTTTCTCTGTGGGGAAGAAGTCTCTCTACTATGCTCCCCATCTTTTCTGAATCAAGGCCTGAGTTTGCCTTTTAACCTTTTAAATTTTCTCCGGAGGCAACAAATGTCAGAACATCTAGCTGTCCAAATGGAGGACAAAGGAAGGGAATTAAAAACTAAGAGGAAGTCATTAAAAACAAACAAACAAAAAACCGTTAAGACTGAATCGATGAATCTGGCCTGGTAGCCCTTCCTGGAAGTTGTAGATACCATGGAGGCTGTGATGGGAGGATCACTTGAGCCTAGGCTGGGCTCATCTTAGAAGAACACATCTTAGAAGAAAAACAAATATAAAGATAAATGTTGGGCCGGGCAGTGGTGACGCACGCCTTTAATCCCAGAGGCAGAGGCAGATGGATCTCCGTGAGTTTGAGGACAGCATGGTCTACATGAGCAAGTTCCAGGACAGTCAGAATGGTTACACAGAGAAACCCTGTCTTGAGAAACTTGTGTGTGTGTGTGTGTGTGTGTGTGTGTGTGTGTGTGTGTGTGTGTGTTGGGTGAGGATGTAGCACAGGTGAGTTCCTAAGCTCAATTCCCAGTACCACAAATACAAAGAAGTAATAGATGGATAAGTGTGTTACCACACTGACCTCATTTTCTTCCTTTCTTTCCTGTCCCTTTGCCTTCCTGCACATTACCAGATGGGATCGGTTCTGGAGCATGGCTCTGCCTGTTCTCCTGCACCTGTGTTGCCCATCCTCTCCTGTCCTTCCTAGCCATTGCGGCCACCACCTAGGCATCCCTGGCCACGGCCTCGTGAAAGAAACTGCACATTAAGTACAAACTGAGAAACTCTTACAAAGTCAGAGGTTTGTTAAGAAAGAGCTACGGCTGCCCTCCTTCCTTTCCATTTCTACCGCACTCTAAGTCACTCGGGTTTCTCCAGCCTGTGACCCGCTCAGCTGGAAGCTCGATGGAGAGCGCTTCTGCAGAGCCGGTGTTGGAGGCTGCAGCTGGGGCAGGGTTCAGGTGCGGCAGGGAAATGGGGCAGAAGTCAAAATTCCAGAGCAAGGACGAGAGCAGGTGCTCCTTGGCCGCTCCTTTGGAAGTTCTGGCCCAGGGCAGAGTCTGGGTTACAAGGTCCTGGATGCTGTCTTAGTTTATCAGAACAATGGAATTGTAACACCTGCTATCATTTGTGGGTCTCAAGACCACCCCTTTGTCAAAAACACCATTTTTCTTATCTCAAGGCCTCTTTCCCTCTCACTTGGCCTTCAAACCCTAACCACCGGACACGTGATTTTCAGACCTTCCTCAGTACCCCGGCCCTTCACCTCCCGCCACCATTCTGTGGGTTTACTGATGTCGCCCTGGATTGCGAGGGTTTTCGTTTGCCTTTCTTTGACATCACTGACCACACTGAACTTTCATCCATGGTCCTCGGAAGAGGCTAGAGAGCTTCTGTACTCTGGAGTAGGGCCCACGTCTGTTTATGCCTGTGTTCCCTTGGCGCATATCAGGTGCTTCGGGAGGCCCAAGAATCAAACACCTGGCCCTTATTCTGAAGCAGTTCCCTGAAGCCCGGGGCTCTATAGGTGTTTATTTCAACTCCCTTGCCTAATTTGGGAACCTCCCTCGTCCCTCTCCTTGCTTTTCTCTACAGTTCCTGTCTGCCAGCCCTGCTCCCTACCCGGTCTCCTAATTAAGCCCAGACAATGCTCCTACCCCCTCTTTTGGCAGCTGCTGGTGGGCCCCTCCGCCTCCTGCTCTTCTTGGTATTTACATCCTTAGCTCTACTGACAGGAGCTTGCCCCCGAGGCTCACACTAACCAGACTTCACCTGTACAAAAATGACAGGCAGAAAGGCCTCAGAGTTCAGCTTCTTCTGCATCTCATCCCGCCCTAGAGGGCTCATCTTGGAACCGAGCCCAACATTAATAACACGGTGGAGAGGGGAGACGAGAATGGCACCTGCCTTGTAATCACAGCGTGCTGGCCTTTTTATGCGAGTCGTCTTTCTTGGCAGATGCAAGACTTAACTTGTTCTAGATAGAAATCCATATAATGATAAGCTGGGCTCTACTCTAACTTATATTTACCTTTTTGCTGACCTCAGAAATACAACACTTGAAAGAAACTATGTCTTTGAGGACTAAATATGGTGATTGTTTCTAGTCAACCAGTGCCTAACAGACACACACATACACACACACGCATGCACACACGCACACACACACAACACACCCACTCCCACTCAAACACACTCATTCACATAAACGCACTCGCACACATACACACTCACACACTTTCTAGGGAAAGTTTTCCTAACCTTGCCTCCTCTACAATTAAATACACAGGAGATGTAGCTATGACATTCCTTTAGTGACACTCGGGTTTAGAGAATTTTGCTGTCTGGATCCAGGCTCTACAGCAAATAAAGGAATCTAGCTAGAAGGTCATTTTGTATAGCAAGTGATTTTAGGATTTTTTTTTTTTAATTTTTCTCTTTTGGTTTCTCAAACATGGCTCCTGAATTTCCCTTCTTAGGAAGAAAATTCCCCTTAGGCAGTATGATGCAGAGTGAGAAATGGCTGTGTAAACCAACGTGGTTGTTGTAGATACTGTCTCCCCAGACAGTATCTCTCTAATTTTCAGAACCCCTAGCTAGGCGCGATGGATGCGTCGCCCTGCTGTAATCTCAGCACTCTGAGGCAGGAACATTACGTAAAGTTCAAAGCCAGTCCGAGCTACAGAATGAGTTCCATGCCAGCCAAAGCTGACCTCCTCCCCTCAATAAAAAAAGAACCCCTATATTATTAGGGCATCAATATAGCAGCCAAGAGACCAGCTTCCCTTAGAAACCATAGCCTTGAAGACTAGCAGTGAACAAACAAAAGGGTTTTTGAAGGACTTGAGGGCAGATTCCTAAGAAATGAACTTAAAGCTTCCGGGAGGTGCAAGGCTTCTGCATTCTGGGTTTGTTTGTTTTGCTTTCTCTCTGGAATTCGGAGACAAGGGATGGTCACCAGCTGTGCGCTAAGTGGTTGATCTGTAACATAAATGAAACCTGGATCTGAGATGACTAGAACGTCAACCAGTCCTAAGCGATGTCTTCTTCAGGTGGAAGATAAACAAGATAAACAAGCTACTGATTTACGCCATCCCTGTCTCGGGTGTTCAGTTCTGCACATCTGATCTGATCCTAACCTACAAACAAGGCCAGTAACACATTTACTGGGTTCCAAATCAACAAATTCGGATTTAAACGTTCTTCTTCCTCTCAAATACACCCTCCACTGACTACAATCCTTTCCATTTAATTTTAAAATAATTTCCTTTGGGGCTATAGTGACTGTAAAGAAACACGGGGAAGCTTCTGGAATGTTCATATTGTCTGATCCTTGTTAGTTTCTTGAGACCAGTCACTTCAGGCAGACACCTTTTTTTGAAAATATATTATTTATCAATAAAAAGTTTTAAATATCTTTGTAAATGTGGAAGTACTAACTAGATAAAAACCTTTAAAAGGATTTCCTGGAGACTGGGAGTTGGCTAGTTGGCTCAGTAGTTTAGAGCACTGTACAAAGGATCAGGGTTCGATTCCCAGCTCCCACACACAACTCACAACCATCTGTAACCAGTTCCAGAAGGATCTGAGACTCTCCTCTAGCCTCTGTGGGCACCAGAGGCACCAGACATTATATGCCACACATACATACATATGCAGGCAAAATACTCACAAAAATAAAAATATATTTGTTTTGTTTTGTTTTTAAGACAGGGTTTCTCTGTGTAACAGCACTGACTGTCTTGGAATTCGCTCTGCAGACCAGACTGGCCTCAAACTCACAGAGATTCACCTGCCTCTGCCTCCCAAGTGCTCAGATTAAAGGCGTGCGCCACCACTGCCTGGCAAAATATATAGGTTCTTGAAAGGTAAATTCCTCAAAGAATTGTGAAGATTCGATAATAAACAAAAACTGAAATCATAAATGTAAGTGAGGACTTTCAGAGGACACATCGCTGCGACAGGCACCCAGGCCACTGCTACTCCAGGGCTCACGCAATCGTTGCCCAGACTGCCCTCAGACTCACCATCCTCCTGCCCCAGCCTCCTAGGATCACAGGCACTCAGCCTTGTAGAGATAGCGACTAATCTGTTTCATCCACTTTGTGTTATGTGTGTGATGTGTGTGCAGCGTGTGTACATGTTTGTGTGGGTGTACCTGCACATGTGTAGGGGACAGAGGTCAATGTTGAGTATCTCTTTGCAGACCAGGCTGGCCTCAAACTCACAGATATCTGCTTTACCTCTGCCTCCTGAGTGATGAGATTGAAGGTGTGTGACACCACCACCCAGCCTAATATTGGTTATCTTTCCTAATCATTCTACCTTACTTTTGAAACTGAACATGGTGTTTACCAATTCAGGCAGGAGGGCTGGCCAATGAAGTCTAGAAATCCACTTGATTCTACCTCCTCAATATATTATATAAAATATATTGTAAGTATATAATATATCTAATATAAAAATATATTATATAGCATATAAAAGTGATGCACCCAGCTTTTATTATTATTATTGCACAAGCGTGTGTGTGTGCGCATGCGCATGCGCGCACATGTGCTATGTGGATGAATATGTGCTAAGGTATGCATGTAGAGGTCAGAAGACAACTGAGAGGAGTTGGTTCTCTCCTTCCACCACGTGGTTTCTAGGGATTGAACTCAATTCAGCAGGCATGGTGGCAAATGCCCTTACCTGCTGAGCCATCTCTCTGGCCTCTTGTTCGTGTTTTGAGTTGAATTGCTAACCAGTAATTCCATATATATACACACAGTTGCTTCCTGCGGTGTCAGGCAAATAGTGGTTCTTTATGGAACAATGGAGTGAATGTATTATAGGTTAAATAACCTCTCATGGACCACTAGGAAAATGTATTTCAAGTCCCAAACATCTGACTTACAAGTGAGCTTCTGGAATTCACGTGTAAATTAGGGGCAATGGGGGGCTCTTCAGCATTAGCATCAATCATGAGCTGTAAGGAAAATTTCAGGCAATTCTCTTCCAGCTTCAAAAATTATATAAGTCTAAAATGTAAGAGGGTGAAATCATAATGCAATTATCACGAGAAACTATCAGAACCCTTAGCTATCCTGGATAAAAAGAGTGGAACAGAGCAACTTCTTGATATTGTAATGAAAATGCAAACACTATGACTAACACAGACCGTATGAAAATAGAACATTTTCATTGCATGGCAAAAAAGAAAAGATGTCTGTGTCTTAAGCAATCAAAGAGTGAAATTGAAAATGCAAGCAACTGGAAAATGGCAGTGCACAGAGGCTCTCTGTTAAAATACAGGCCGATGGTAAGTTTCCCATGTAATTTAAAAAATATTCTGCCACAGTTTTCAAAACTTATCTAGATTCAAAAGGAGAGCAATATCAGTCTGACATTTGAAGGATGCATACTAAGGACACAGTCCTTTCTGCTGAAATGTTCTCCTGACAAAAGAGAAGTCCAGACAGCCATTTCTGCCAGACACTTCAGTCTAGGCTAATTAGACAAGGTGGAGAGCTCTCAACCTCAGTCGTCCCACTGAGTGTTATCTACAGAACATGAATCAGTGTGCATTGAATAGGTAGGGACTGGGGCTCCAGAGGGGCAAGTCGAGGTGAAGCTAAAGCTGGCACCAATGACTAAGTTTCACAAAAGCAAAACTTATGGGGGAGCAGAGACGTGTAAACGGGTAGAGGACTCCCTCAGAGGAAAGAAGGGCAGAGCAGGAGGCTGGGCTGGAGGGCAACTTAGGGCTATGAGTTCTGTCTCTGAATTTTTGTCCCTGTGAACTCTGGCTGACTTTGGTTAACGTACCACTCCTGACCATGGCCAGAACTCAACTTTACTTTTCATTTGATTATTTTAAAGACTTATTTTTATTTAGGTATATACGTGTGCTTGTGTGTGTGTGTGCGTGCACAAACATATACATACATACATACCAATCCCCTGGAACTGGAGTTACAGATTGTGAGCCTCCTGAAGTGGGTCCTAGGACCCCAAAGTTCAATCCTCTGCAAGAACAGCAAGCACTCCTAACTGCTAAGGCTGCAACCCCCTCGTATGTATGTATATCTGCACATCTGTCTGTCTGTATCTTTCTACCTATCTATAGACAGGGTTTTATGTATCCCTGGCTGGTCTTGAACTCACTATGTAGGAAGGGATAATCTTAAAACTCTGATGCTCCTGCTTCATGCTCTAAGCACTGGAATTACAGGCACAAACCTCTTCTGGTTAATGGCTCTAGGTAGTTCTGGGGATCAAATCCAGGGCTTCCTGCATGATAAGCAAGCACTCAGCCAATTGAGCCACATTCCCCAGCCTCCTACTTTTGACTTCAGTGAATAATTCTTCAGCATCTATCGTTTGTCAGACACTGTTCTTTGTACTAAAGATATAATAATAAATATGAGAGGAAAAAAGCCATGAATTTACTGGGGTCAAACATGATGATTACAATGTGTAGATAGACAGAGAATTATAACCCAGTGTAAAGAGTGCAACAGTAGAGCAAAGGGCAGGGTGTTGTGGGAGAGGAGGGTCTCATGGTGAACCTTACCCAACATCATTTGAAGGGGTTTAAGTGAGATTTTGTACGTTGCAACCAGAAGAACCTGTCCTTGAGCATCTTTGTGTTTAAATACATAGCCACTGGCCGAGGAGAGGGCTCAGTGTGTAGTGTGTGCCGTGAAAACGTGAGGGCTAGCTAGGCTTTGGATCCCTAGGACCCACATGTCAGGTGCGTGTGGCGTCTCGCCTGGAATTCTAACCTCAGAAGGTGGAGACTGGATCCCAAGAGCGAACTGGCTAGCAAGGCTAGTGATTCAAAAATAAAGATTAGTCAGGTGGTGGTGGCGGTGCACACCTGTAATCCCAGCACTTGGGAGGCAGAGGCAGGTGGGTCTCTGTGAGCTCCAGGCCAACCTGGTCTACAGAGCGAGTTTTAGGACAGCCAGGACTGCTAGACAGAGAAACCTTGTCTCAAAAAAAGACAAGTGGTATAGGTGAGCTCTGGGTGTACGTGAGAGACCCTGCTCCAGTAAACAGGGCGGAAGAGCTGTCGACAGAGATTCCTGGTATCGATCTTGGTCCTCCACACATTTGTACACACATGTTCATCTCGATCCACACATACGCGTGTGCTCACCCACAGGCAAACATACAAAGACACATGTATGAATGTCACACACATGGAAAAGAAAACTACATGTGCATATTGCTCGCTCTTTCTCTGTTTCCTCGCCTGGAGGAGTTAAGAAAGCAAATAGCGGGGCCTGGAGCGATGGCTCATTGGCAGAGATCTTACCTAGCAAGCATGACAGCCTGTGTTCAAGTCTCTAGGACCCACGTATAAAGGCCAGATGTTGTGGCACATGCTTGTCTCCTCAGGGCTGAGGAGACAGAGACACAGAAATCCCTAGGGCCCATTGACTAGCCACCCTGACCTAATTAGTAAGCTTCAAGCTAGTGAGAAACCCTGTCTCAAAAGAGACAGCTGGAATTTTTGAAGGTGTCACTTCAATTTATCCCCTGAACTTCATATACATGGGCACATGCATACACACATGCAGCTGTACGTACATGCATAAAACAATAATAAATAAATAAATTCAGAGAGCTTCCCTAGGATAGTAATAGTTATGATGGTGCATGCCTATAATCCCAACCCTTGGAGGGAGAGGCAGGAAAAACAGGAGTTCAAGGATAGCCTCAGCTTAATAGAGAGTCTGAGACTAGCCCTGCCCATATGAGACTCTGTCTCAAAAACCAAAACAATAAAAACCAAATTGAAACATAGATACCTTCTCTAGGTTAGAGTTTAGGCTGCCCCACCCATCTGCATATGACCTGATACAAATTACACAACCTCCACATGTATCCATTTTTCCACTTCTCTCATAGGATTGCCCTGAGGACCCAATGGGTAATTTACATACAGAGCATATCTGACATTTAGTAAGTGCTCCACAATTGCTACCACTTTTATTATTGTTGTTGTGGCTGTCGTTAATCTATTTTTGTTGCAATTTGAATAAATGTCAGCTGGGGACGTCTGAGTAGCAGTGCTGTTATGCTTGCCACATTTAAGCTGATCTTCAGCTCTGTTGCTATACATGGAAAGCAGCTGACACTGGGCGTGCTGGCCTTTATAGACCTGTTATTTATCACAGTACATTTTATTGTCGACTAGGACATTCTAGCGAGTCAACTCTGCTATCAGACCCGAGCAGACCATTAAAACAATTAACACAAGAAAATCAAACATATTCTTTTCTTAGAAATAATTTCATTGCTGAGCAGTGGTGGCGCACGCCTTTAATCCCAACACTCGGGAGGCAGAGGCAGGCGGATCTCTGAGTCCAATGTCAGCCTGGTCTACAAAGAGAGTTCCAGGAGAGCCAGGACTGTTACACAGAGAAACCCTGTCTCGAAAAAACAACAAAAACAAACAAACAAAGAAACAAAGCAAAACAAACAAAAAAGAAAGAAAAGAAAAAGGAAAAAAGAAATAATTTCATTTCAAGACCACTCCCTGAAAGTACACACAGACACCATGGTTTCTTGGTACACCCAAATCATTGGTCTTATTTTAAATAATTTATTTAACTTTATCTTATGTTCATTGGTGTGAGGGTATCAGATCACATGGAACTGCATTTTCAGACAGTTGTGAGCTGCCACGTGGGATTGAACCCAGGTCCTCTGAAAGAGCAGCCAATGCTCTTAACCACTGAGCCATCTCTCCAGCCACAGGGTTGTCATTCTTGCTGGTCGATGATCTCATTCATCACCTTTTGGGTCTTTTCTAAGTATATTTCTCAGACAGAAACCTTAACTTCAGGTCTAAGGTATAGTCATTCCTTCTATGAAAAAATCATGCCAACTATTGAAAAATGGCTCTGTCCAACTTAAAATTCCTATCAGGGCTGGAGTGATGCTCAGTGGTTAAGAGGACATGGGTTCCATTCCAGGCACCCACATGGCAGCGTACAGCATCTGTTATTTCAGTTCCAGAGGATCCAGTGCCCTCCTCTGGCCTCCCTGAGCACAGGCATGCATGTGGTGCATAGACATATCTGCAGGCAAAACACTTGAACACAGCTGGACAGTGGCACACGCCTTTAATCCCAGGAGGCAGAGGCAGGCGGATCTCTGTGAGTTGGAGGCCAGGCTAATCTACAAGAGCTAGTTCCAGGACAGGCTCCAAAGCTACAGTGAAACCCTGTCCAAAACAAAACAAAACAAAAGCCACCTATACACATAAAATAATAATAGTACAAATTTTTTATTATGTGCTTTCAGCTATGATAAGATGAACTGACATTCTTTTAAGGGAGTCTAGAGCTGTCTTCCTCCTGTCTTCTTGGAATCCTTGCTGTCTGGAGATTCCAGAGAGGTGAGTGCTTTAAGCATCGACTCCTCTACGTGAGCGAGAGCGCTTGGCTCTCAAGTATGCTTTAATAGCCATCACTCTGCGGAACAGATGTTGTATGTTTCGTGGGCATCATAAATATTAAGAGTGATGCTATACTGCTTGCAAAGCATTCTCCATTAATTGTTAATGCTCACTGTGTGGATAAAAGAGGGGAAATTCTTGAGGGGAAATCAAGTCCGTTTTTATGTCTAATATCACAGATTTCAGTTTCTGAAGCTGGGGAGCATTAGTCTCTGATTTCTGGACTAGCATCTGAAATCTAATTCAGGTGACACTCCAGCACCCCTTGTTCCACAGGGTCTCACGCTGAAGCATACACTGTGTGGCTATACTAGGAGACATGGTGGAGAAGGAGGGCAGGTGTGAATCCTGAGGCCAGTTCCATCTCTGCCTGGCTCAAGAACCACATGTTTCCTTGGCCTCCCTGAATTTAGTTATTTAACCTATGAAAATTGGGAGTGATAGCCCCTATCTCATAGGACCTTGTGATAATTAGATGAGAGGTGTGTGTATGTTTTAATTATGTATATTTTAATTGCTGCAATGAAACACCATGGCCAAAAGCAAGTTGGGGAGCAAAGAGTTGGTGATTCCCACTTTGACATCACTGTACATCATTGAGTGACCAGGAGAGAAACTCAAACAGGGCAGGAACCTAGAGGCAGGAACTGATACAGAGGCCTTGGAGGGGTGCTGCTTACTGGCTTGCTCAGTCTGCTTTCTTATAGATGACAAAACAATTACAATATCATAGTAAGTGTTATAAACCCCAAGGGAACTTGCAGTTCTGTTCAGGTAAGGAGAGAAGCACGTTAAGAAATAGAAAGCCAGGTGTGGTGGTACACACCCATAATTCCAGTATCCATGAATAGAAGCAAGAAACTGAGAACATAAGGTCATCTTCAGTAAGTCTGAGGCCAGACAGAACTACGGAAGACCTTGTTAAACAGAAGTGATGGCGCTCACCTTTAATCTGCCTTTAAGCACTCTGGAGGCACAGGCCAACAGATCTCTGTGGGTTCAAGGATAGCCAGGCTCCATAATGAGACCTGAGTGACAGAAGGAATCTGGACACGCAAAATCAGTGATGTCATGAAATCCAAGAATGTTCAGATCGCTCTATTGTACCAAACGCCTTACCTTCCTAGTGAAAGATTACTTGGTTTGGCTTGTAGCCAAGAAGACAATGCTGTCGGATAGAAAGGAGTCGTGCACAGCTGTCCCCACCCTGAACAACACGAAGCCTCCAGCACTGACCTATATGCGCTGACTGGCTTTGCCATGAGCAGCTGCAGATGAAGTCAACTGAAATTCTAAAATCCAATCATGCACGGCACCAAGCTGGTTCTTCTCCCTGGGATGAATTTTAAACTGTGGCAAAGTCTAAATTTTAAATCCTTCAGTACATCCCCCAAAGACTCTGATTCAGTAAATTGCAAAGAAAATAGAAATGAGAGGAAAAATTACAGAAAGATGAGATTTCTTTTGAAACAACCTGGACTCTGCATCAGCCGCTGGGAGCGGTCAGTTTCCTTTATATATTAGTTTTGTTTTGGTTTTGTTTTGTTTTGTTTTTTCTCGTTGAAGTACCAGAGTAGAACCCAGGGTCTCACGCAAGCTTGGCAAGCTCCAGCACTGAGCTACAACCCTAGGCTCCTCCTCTTTATGTCTATCATAAAAATATTGCTTTCTCTGCAACTCAACCAAATAAACACTTTAAATGTACTGTGTTCAAACAGGCGCTCAGTTGTTAGCCCATGTCCTAGTTAGACTTGTTGACTTGATGCAACCTAGAGTCACCTGAGAAGGGAGTCTCAGTTGAGGGATAGGCCAGATCAGATCGGCCTGTGGGCATAGCTGTAGGGGAATTGTCTTCATTTTCTAATGTCAGGAGAGGGCCCAGCCCACTGTGGGTGGCACCATCCCTACGTAGCTTTTCCAGCACTGTATAAGAAAGCTAGCTAAGCATGAGTCTGTGAGTGAGCTAGCCCAGGCAGCAGTGTTCCTTTGTGGTTTCCCGCCCTTAACAACGACTGATTGTGACCTGGAGGCATATGCTAATTAAACTCCTTCTTTCCCAAGTTGCTTTTGGTCAGCCTGTTTTATCTTAGCAACGGAAGGAACCCAGGACTGTCTACTATGCTCACGTTTCCACCTTTCCCTGGGGAAGGCGGCAGAGAGAAGGTGAGCTGTGGCTATCTCCGGGACCAGACTGAGATCGCAGGTGGTGAAATGGCAGGTGCATGATGCATGAGAAGGCACTCAGGAAGAGTCCTGCTGAGGTGAGTCTATTTTCTCTTCTTTCTCTTCGCCATCCTACTCCTTAAGGGAGCTGTCTGCCGCAGGCGTGTCCTTTCCCTTGTTTCTTGCTTATTCTTCAGTTGACCACAGTCAGGCTTCTACAAACACCCCTCAAAGGGCTCCGTTCTGCAAGCATGGCTTTCACTTAATCAGTGCAGTGAGTAATTTTGAAGTCCTTACCTCACTGGTTTTTCTGTTCTCTAAGGATTTCACTTTCCAAAGGTGCCTTCTGCCCCATGCTTCTTGGAGTCAAATTCTCCTGTCTTCAGGGTGCTCTTTCAGCCACTTTCTAGGTTCTTCTGTCTTTCTCCAAGTGTCCTGTGGGTGCCCTTACCCCTGACCCCAAGTCGAAGGCATCAGCCAAGCGTGTGGGCATCTCCCACATCAAGACAAGTGACTCCTCACCTGGGATTCAAATCCTGTATCCATTTAGCTTCTGCATGGCCTATAGGCAACCCAAGCTCCAAGACGGAGCGCATTATGCTATCACGAAGTCTTCTTCTCCTGAAGTGTGGAGGTACACAGTTACTGCCCAGCACCAGAGATGAAGCGAGAAGACTGTTCAAGCTCAAGAGTTTGACCTAGCCTAGAGAAGATAGTGAGACTTGTCATGCATGTGTGCATGCGCACGCACGCACGCACACTTGCCATTTCCTCTTCTAGTGTCACACAGCACATTAACAATACCACACTCACTCAGTTAACCATGCCAGGAACTTGGGCACTTCTTTCAAATGGTTCTCTCACTCCATCCTGACCATTCAATATTTTTGGCTTTGATTTTTTTTTTTTTTTGAGCCATGATCTCACATAGCCCAGGGTGGCCTCAAACTCCCTATGTAGCCAGGGATGATTCCTGGTCCCTGCCTCTACCTCCTAAGCACTGCACCCTCACACCCTACCAATACTATGTTTTTAAGAACTAAATATTTTTATCACTGAAAAACATGTAAATGAACACCATGTTCATTTTCCACTTCAGTGAATGTGAAGTGCACATTTTTTCACATTGCCCTGCAGCCAGTGACACTGTCCATCTCTAGATGACACAGTGTTCATTTTCCCTAGAGGAAACCCTGACCCAGGAAGCATCAACCCTCCACTCCTCCCTCCTGCACCCAGCCCTGGCAACCACTCTCCTCTCTGACTCTGCGCACTAACTCCAGCAGTCACTCATCATCTCTCTGGGATTGCCCGCTGTCACTCATCTCTCTGGGATTGCCTGCTGTCACTCATCTCTCTGGGATTGCCCACTCTCTTCTGTGGCTGACTTCTTTCACTTAACACGGTGTTATCAGGTGGATAATGTAGCAAGTGCTCCAGGCTGGACCATATGTCAGGTTGCTTTTCCACTAGTACTTCACTTGCATATATTTGCCATGTTATGGTGGTCCGCTCATCTCCTGATGAACACATCTGACTCTCAGCAGTGCCTCTGTGAATGTGTGTATGTTCCATGCTCAAGCTTCCTTTGAGAATGTAATGATTGTTCAGCTAGCCTTCATGTTAAATGTCAATGCGATAAACATGCAGTGGTTTGAAATACTAATGAAATGGTTCAGAGGACCTGGGTTCAGTTTCCAGCACCCATATTGTGTCTCAAAACCACTTATGACTCCAGTCCTAGGGCAACCGATGCCCTCTTCTGGCTTCTATAGGAGTACATGTTTCCAGGCACACACATGGTGCACAGGCATACATGCAGGCAAACACCTACCCATAAAGTAAAATAAAATAACTTTAAAACTGTCTATCTAAGGCTAAGCATGGTGATGCATAACTGTAATTCTAGCACAAAGAGGAAGCTGAGGCAGGAGAATAGTGTGCTTGAGCCTAACTTGGTTTATATTATGAAACTGTCTCAAAGAAACAAATCCAGAAGTAAAAAAAATTAACCTATCTTCTTCATCTTACATTGCAGGTTTGACATTTTTTCCCAGTTGAGATTTTAATTTAAACAATACATATAGTCAAATATAACTACACGCCAAGCTTGTAATTTATTCTGTAGCATGTGTCATGAGCAACACTAATAGAGAAATTCTTAACACAGAATCTTCCCAAAGCATTTGAAAGTTCATACAAATTTATGCATGGAAACATATGAAGGGCGACCATCAAAATGCTACATTCAATCAGCTCTGGGTGCCAGGAGAACTAGAGGAGTTTTTATCTTCTTTTTCTCTGTCCATATTTTCCGATTCCCTCAAGTAAACATATTAAAATGTAGAGATGGTTCTTGGGAGAAAGAAAACTACCACATGAGGAATGATCTTTGAGATATTAAATCTGACATTTGAAAGTCTGAGTTTTCACTTAGCATATTTTATCACTAGGCACAGGCTGGAATTGCAGCTCACCTGGCTGTTAAATGGGAATGCGGGGAAACAACTTCCCTGAATTGGTACTGTCTGTCAAGGCAGCCAGAAGCTTGAAAGGGGTGGGGGTGCTACTCTCTTAATGAACTGTGGCTTTCATTATTACTAGTATATGGTAAGCATCTAAAAATAAACTCCCTCGGTGCCCTTGAAGCCTTATTTAAACATGTTTCCACATCAACATGAGGCAAACGTTTAGATCCGTTAGAAAAAGAAATTCAAGAATTAAGCTGTTTTGGTTTTAAACTTTCAGCTAATGTTGTATTTTAAATCCACAGACGATAACAAGAGAAATCTACCTTTCTCACTTGGCTTAGAAGGAAAACATTACAACTTGGAAAGCCTCTCCTCTCCTGTCCCTTCTCTTCCTGGAGACAACCACTGGCCCTCAAGCTGGCTTCTGTCTCACACACACACACACACACACACACACACACACACACACTCCCACTTTATACGCATAGGACTTTATGTTCATAAATAATACAATCGTTGTTATGTAGTAGGAAGAATCTTTACTCCCTGTGTGGTTTTGTTTAGTTTTATGTTATTTTTGTTCATGGAGCTGAGGACTGAACCTGAGGCTCTGTGCGTGGGAGGCCACACCCACTACTGAGTCGTACCCCGGTTCTGTAAGGGAACCGCAATGCCTAGTCAGAAGTTCCATCCATTGGGGATGTTTTCCTTCCTCATTTTCTCATTGTCACCCTACATCTGTTTTCGTGGGCTTTCCTTTATCAAAATGAAATGACTCTGGTTATAAATCTCACATTTCACGTTAGCGCATGCTTACTTAGCTTTACCCCGAAGCACTGCAGGAGCCAGACCTCCGGAAGGCTCAGGGTAGAGCATTGTGGAATCCACCTCTGAGTGTGACTTTTAGAAAAGTAATTACAGTCTAATAAGTTTGTTCATTTATTAAATTGGGTTTTGCTCTAAAATATTTATACTCATAAACACAAGTAAAATCAATCAGTTCAGCAAGAGACCGCGGTCACACACAGCAATAAAACCTCTTTCCAATCCTTGGCTAAATTTAAAAAACCAAGGAATTGTTGGGAAAGAATTAGTTATTTTCCAAATTATCATGACAATTCTATCCCTTTAAATATTGTTATTCAACCTAAAAATGTGATTTATGGTGAGTGGGTATTATAAATTGTTAGCCCCAAATAAGACTGAATTACTAATAAAAAGATGTCAGTTTGAATAATGACCGACACGGCCCCCTAACAGACAGCTCTCTGTTCCGCAATAATCACAAATCACCTACTTTCAAAACCCTCCTTGGATGTTGCCCACGGTGGCCTCCAAGCTCAGTTGCAGTGTTTACAGAACTGAGCGCCTTGTACATTCTGAAAACCCAGTCCTCAGGCTCCCGGATTGAGTGAAAACAATAGCCATGAATGAGTCAAGTCAGTGAGACCTTCCGTTCATGGCTTGATTCCCTGTGCCCAGAGCTTCACAGTCAAGACAGTATGCCCTCAAAGCACTGTCTCCATTGTGCCTCTTCTGGTCAGAAATACTATTTTCTTGATTTTTAATTTTTATTTTATGTGCATTGGTGTTTTGCCTGTATGTATGTCACAGTTGTGAGCCACCCTGTGGGTGCTGAG
>JAQHUG010000027.1:10010860-10029133 GCA_028555095.1 Dicrostonyx torquatus | reverse complement strand
AGAAATGTACTGGCTTCTCCTATTGTTTCCAAGCTGGTCTGTATCAAAACCATTCAAGATGAATGACTGTATTCTGTTCGTTCCCCCCCCACACACACCCTGGCGCTGTGGATCAAATACTAGGTCCTTGCACAGGCAGTTCCTGCAGCTGAGCTACAGGCCAGCCCTGTGGATTCTATTTTTAAAGATTTTTCGAGGAAGGCAATCTCCAATAACCTGCCCAGCACATGATCTATATTTTTTAATGTTCTTCCTTTTATCAAATCTAAACCTCAACTTGTCCCCTTTGCTCTCTTTTCAGTGAATTGTGATTTTTAAAGCTATAACATACAATTTCATTTTGAAATCCTATTTGGAGCTTAAACATTGGATTTTGGTTTATAGATAGCATTTATTCTGCCAAAGATGCTGGGCCGTTTTGAGATGTCTCTGGTAAAATGAGGCTTTGTGACTTGAGTCTGAAAGGCAGATACTGATCACCAGCGTGTTGACTCAATCGGAGTCCGGGGTAGGCAGTCTCTGCTCCAAGTGTCTGTCTGTACTCAGAAGCTGTCTGTGCGGTGAAACCAGGAGATGACAGAAGAAGCTAGGTACCCCGTCAGCTGCGAGGAAGAGTAGAAGGAATAAGAAGCAGAAATTAAGTGCGATGTGATGGCCATTTATAGTCCCAACACTTGGGAGGCTGAGACAGGAAGCTGGTAAGTTCGAGGCCAGCCTGGACTACAAAATGAGACTCTGTCTTAAAATAACATGAGGAGGAGAGCAGCTAGCACCTGAGGCAGAACACCCACGCAGGTTAGAACAGAAATAAAGCATGGTGAAGAGCCGGGCGGTGGTGGCGCGCGCCTTTAATCCCAGCACTCGAGAAACAGAGGCAGGCAGATCTCTGTGAGTTAGACCAGCCTGGTCTACAGAGTGTGTTCCAGGACAGGCTCCAAAGCTATACAGAGAAAACCTGCTCGAAAAACCAAAAAGAAAAAGAAAATTATCATGAAAAAATATCCTATAGTCTCCACGGGAATCTTAGATGTACGTTTGAGACAGTATGCAAGATGAGTTAGAGACAAGTGCTCCATTATAGGCTGATAAGACAGCCAGAAAGATGCTTAAGTGATAAAGTAGTGTAAAGTGAACATTAGGGCTTAGTTTTGCCAGTGATGCTTTAAATTACACGTGTAATATTAAAGCAGATTCTCCTTGTATGTAGCAGAGTAAGCATGAGGATTACGGCAGCGTTGTGCTCACCACTCACCCGTCATGTGGATGGTTTCTGAGAGGAGGACCATCCTGCTCACACAGGGTCTGTAGGTGATGGCCGTGGGAGGGGCAGACAGCAGGAGTGAGCAACTTCCTGTTCTTGGACACATAAAGACTCTATGGAGGATCACTGGGTGTTGCAGTCCAACCAAATCAAAATTAGGTGAATTAGGTGAAAGAACATGCTATTTTGGCAAAGTATTTTATTTTTTAAATTTACAGCGTTGCTAGCAATTTTTGTTATATTTATTTATTGTTACTCATTTTGTGCTCATACATGCAGGTCAGAGGACAACTTGTCAGTTTTCACCTTCTATCACAGGGGTCCTGAGGACTGAGCTGAGTTCGTCGGGCTTATAGTCAAAGGACTTTATCCACTGAGCCACCTGGCCAGCCTCTAATTTGTTTTGTGCCTCTTCACAATTTCTTTGTTGCTGTTCCTTTGGTTTAGTTTGTTTGTTTTGTTTTTGTTTTTCGAGATATGGTTTCTCAGTGTAGCCCAGGCTGTCCTGGAACTAGCTCCATAGACCAGGCTGGCAAGGAACTCAGAGATCCTCCTGCCTCTGCTTCCCAAGTGCTGGCATTAAAGACATACGCCACCATCATCCGGCTTTTTTTTTTCTTTTTTAAAGTTAGGTCTTGGTGAGATGGCTCGGGGGTGAGAGCCCTTTCTGTACAAGCATGAGGGCCTGAGTTCAGATTCCCCACTGGGAAGGAAGCGAACTGTAGCCACTTGTGTATCTTTGACTCCAACACTGTCGGGAAGAGCGAGGACCACTGGCCTCTGGCTTTACTGGTTGCCAGCCTAGCTTCATGTTCTCAAGGGTGAGTGGTAGATGTCCCCGTCTGGCTTCCATGGGCTCCTGTGTACACATACCTGCAAGTGCCTATGTACCCCCCCACACACACACACAAGAAGCAAAGATGAACAGACCTGCCACTATGAACATTTTATCTAGGACACTATGACAATTTCCAAATGGAATCCCTTCTTCCCTGAATCCTCCCCTACCCGTCTTCTTTTACCCTCAATTCCATCCCCTTTTACTCCTCCAAAAACAGCTGTGAAACTTATTTTGTGAGGCCCTCTCATTTACTGCAGAATGAAGTCTCGATTGTTCAGACTGGCTCATTCTGGAACACTCTAGAAAAGTCGACCAGCCTCTTTGGTTCTAGCTCCTTTCTCCCTTAGTAGTCCAGTGGATCCACCTGGGATATCGTGTGCCCTGACCCTGGCTATTAATCTTGCATCCCAAGAAGAGATGGTCTTATAGACAGTATGAGCTGTCTAGCAAGGCAGAGCCCTCCCCAGGAAAGGACAGATGGCTTCCTTCTCCAAGGGCATTGACCCAGTGATCCAGATGTCCCTAGCCCAGGTCTCAGGGCTCCTTTCTTTCCTAGCCAGAGTCCTAACTTGGTGTGGCAGAGCTGACAGGCTAGAGGACAGCCTTGGAAATCTGCTGCCTGAGAATGAGGTCCTGCTCCTAGGCCTTCTGACCATCTGCAGGCAAGGGAGTGTCTGTATTTGCTGCTGAGGAGTCAGTCCCCAGGCTTCACCTTGTTTAGGTGACTAATGATAGTTCTCCTTTTTCAAAGGCTTCAAAAGCGGGGGGGGGGGGGGGGGGGGGGCTGTGCAGCAGGCTCAGTGGTTAAGAGCACTTCCTGCTCTTCTAGAAGACCCGGGCTCAGTTGCCAGCATCTCTGTCAGGCAGCTCACAACTGCCTGTGACTTCTGCTCCAGGGATTTCAACACCTCTGCAGGCACTGGCACTCCTGTGGACACCACACACACACACACACACACAATTAAAAATTAAATTAAATTAAATTTAAAAGAAAGCCAGAGGAAGCAGCCATTCAATTCCCAAATTGTTATAGAAATATAATTTCCCTTGAAACTCTAAGTGTCTCTCCAGTTCATCTACTCTGGGTTCATCCACGAACTCAGAATCAAACCCAGTGCATGCTGGGAAGCTCTCTTAACACCTGAGCTACACCCTCAGCCTTCTCTGTTAGAAATCTTAGCAATTACACCACAACCTCTTAGAAGCAATGTTTATTATTAGTGACCAGGTCTTCATTGTAAGTCAAGAAGGAGATGATCTTGTGCAAGACAGTGCACTGTAGCTGAAGGCATTTCTCAGTGAAGGGTCCAATCCCAACATAACCACGCTTCTTCAGTACACATCCTGAGCCAGATTCTAACACGAGCTCCTCAGGATGCCTAGCAAAGTTCCAGAAACATAGGTGTACTGGTCAGCTTTCTGTCACCCTTACATGAGATACTGGATGCAGACAACTTGGATCTCATGAGGAGGTTTGCTTTGGTTCATGGTTTTGGGGATTCTAGTCCAAGATCAAGTTAGCACATTGCTGTGGGCCTTGAGCAGCATGGAGTAAGCCTCACAGCCAGGAAGGACACAAGTACCAGACTACTAGACTGGCAGGGGCAGTGGAGAAAGAGAGGGAAAGAGAATATGTCTCCCAGTGACCTAAAAACTTCCCACAGGGATCCTTCTCAAGGTCCACCACCACAGGGACCACATCTTTTCCATGGGGACCTTTGCACATAACCTTTGGGGGACCTTCAGCATATAAACAAACTATAGCTATGGATTTTAAGCCAGTTCTCAAACTTGTGTGTCAGAATCACCGGATTGGCTCCTTAAGCCCAACTTCTTGCTCTCCACCCTCTGAATTTCTGATCACAGGACTGAGTTCTAAGGCTGATGCTGTTGGTAACTTCGAGGCGCTGCTGAGCTGTTTGTTTTACAGCTTCCATCTGTAGGAGGACTATTAGCAGAGCACGGCGGCACTTTAATCTCAGCACTCAGGCAGGGGTAAGCTGATCCTTTGAGTTCAAGGCCAGCCTGGGAATGTAATAACATATAAATATGTTAAATACTTAATGTATATAAAACATACCTGGAGATAACTAGGGTTGCCGCTGGCTCCCTCCTCTAAGGTGACTTCAAGGACACTGGCTCTGCCTGCTCTGCCACCATTAACGTAGTGGACAGTTCACTTCTGGTTCCCAAGTAGCCCATGTCTCCAGTTTTCACACCTATGGTCAAGGCAGACTCCGAGAAGAGGGCCCAGCTATGATCTGTTTCTGTTAGGAGGAAACAAGAGCTTCTTTGGAAGTCCCCTGCTCTTGTAGACTTCTAGTTTTACTTTCATGAGTCCATATCACTTCAGTTATTGCAACAATGTCTGTATGTATATTCTTTCAAAAGCCAGTTGAGTGCTCGCTTCGGCAGCACATATACTAAAATTGGAACAATACAGAGAAGATTAGCATGGCCCCTGCACAAGGATGACATGCAAATTCGTGAAGTGTTCCGTATTTTGCATACCTTATACAGTGATCAACTGACCAAAATGTCCGACTGGGCGACTCTCAACCTCTTCCTTTTGAGCTGGAGAGATGGCTCAGTGGTTAAGAGCACTGCCTGCTCTACTAAGGTCCTTAGTTCAATTCCCAGCAACCACATGGTGGCTCACAACCATCAGTAATAAGATCTGGTGCCCTCTTCTGGCCTGCAAGCATACATGCAGGCAGAATACTATATACATAAATAAATAAATAATAAATCTTAAAAAAAAAAAAAAAGCCAGTTGATGGAAAGGGGTCAAGTCCTCACTGAGAGTATTACAAAAATCCAGGGAATGAGGAAACACCCTTCACAGTACTCACGTGTTCCTTCCTAGGAAGGAAGGCAGATATTATTATTATTATTATTATTATTATTATTATTATTATTATTATTATTAGACAGGATCTCATGTATCCCCAGGCTGGCCTCAAACTTGCTATATATAGCTAAGACAACCCCACCAGTGCTGGGATTACAGGCAGAATTCCTTAGAATTTCTATTGCTTTGATGAAGCGCCATGGCCAAAAAGCAACTTGGGTAGGAAAGGGTTTATTTGGCTTACACTTCCACATCACAGCTCATCATTAAAGAAGTCAGGACAGGGTGAGGGACTGGGCAGGAGCTTGGAGGCGGAGCTGCAGGAGCCATGAAAGTGCACTGCCTACTTGTTCCTCACCGTTCTCTCTGTTCAACCTGCTTGCTTGCTTTTTCTTTCCTTTGGGGTTTTTTGTTTGTTTTGTTTTGTTTTTGAGACAGGGTTTCCCTTTAGCTTTGGAACCTGTCCTGGCACTCATTCTGTAGACCAGTCTGGCCTCCAACTCACAGAGATCCACCTGCCTCTGCCCCCGAATGCTGGGATTAAAGACATGCACCATCACAGCCCAACTCTTTTTTGGTTTTTCGAGACAGAGTTTCTCTGTGTAACCTTGACTGTCCTAGAATTTGATTTGTAGACCAGGTTGGCCATAAACTCACAGAAATCCACCATCTCTGCCTGCCAAGTGCTGAGATTAAAGGTGTGCACTGCCACCACCCAGCCAGCCTGCTTCCCTATAGAACCCAGGACCACCAACCCTGGGGGAAACCCCACCCACAGTGGGCTTGGCCCTCCCCCAACAATTACTAATTAAGAAAATACCACACAGGCTTACTGACAGCCTGTCATTAAAAAGGGAATTTCTCAGTTGAGGTTCTCTTCTTCAAACATTGTGTCTAGCTGACATAAAACTGGTAAACACAACAGGTGTGTGCCTCCATGCCTGATTTATGAACTGGATTTTCTCATTTAAAAAGGAGGACATATACACTAACAAATCAAAACTGCGTTCAATGGAAACTACTTCTCTCTTCCAGCCTAGATCCCTGGCAAGAGGGGGGGGGGAATCTGGACCCATTCCTCGGCTACTATTTCAGTAGATCTCCAGGCATGTGTTTAAGTATTTGAGAAGATGATGGGGGCAGAATTAAAAGTTAAAATCTGTCTTCACTAAAGTCTCTGAAAGCATCTGGAGAGACAGCTAGTCAGAGGGACCGTCTGGGTGGCCTGAGATCAGAGTAACTCCAAGAGTGTGATATTCTGCCAGCAGACCTCACAGGTTTGTGACAGTAGGAGGGCTCTGAAGGGCAGGGTAGCTTTGATACCACAAACCTTCAAGGTCACGAGTGTCCTCGGAGGTAAAAGCCCAGCTCTGAGGCCCTGTGCCACCAAGCACTTTTAATCAGATGGAGTGTAGTAGCACTCCTGGTGGAAGCAAATGAGGGATGGAGTCAGCTGGCAGAGTGCTTGTCTGACATCTGTGAGACCCTGGGTTCAATCCCCAGCACCACACAGAACTGGACGTGGTGGAACATGCCTTGAAATCTCAGCACTTGGGAGGAAGAGGCAGGGGGATTAGACATTTAAAGTTATCTTTGGCTACATAGTGTACATAGCAAGGTTGAGGTAAGTGTAGACCATATAAAACCCTGTTTCAAAACAGAGGTGGGGAGAGGGAGAGGGAGGGATGGAGGCAGAATCTGTACCTCATCCTCAGTGGTTACTGCAACATCAGAGGACACCCTCACAGAATGGGCAGTGGGACTTTCGAGGCAGTGTCCCTGGTCACTTAACTGGTTCCTACAGACGCCATCTGGATGTTGTGAGGATTTGCTCAGGCCACATGTTTAGCTGTAGTGACTTGTTCATGGCTGCCTCCCATGTAGGATTCAACTGGGTGTGGAGCTCCCAGGAAACCACCTTAGCAAAGGACAGTGGATCCAGGGGAGGGAAAAGAGCCCAGCAATAGCAGACACATGCGGGAGAAGGGCAGGGGTGGCCTGAGCCAGGAGAATGTTATTTGGTTTCATGAAAGCGAATACATGTTTTTGCTCTCAGGCCTCAGAGGACATAAATCACTCAGGCCAGACAAGGACTGAAGCTGGAATTCATGGAGGGTTTTGCCTGCTTAGCAGAGGAGATTGGACTTCATTTCAGGGGTCCGGAGAACAATTAGAACTCTACAAAGATTAATCCAGAGCTCTGTGCAAAGAAGTCAGAAAGGGGGTGCTCTGAGGAAAAGAGGGTAATTAAAAAGATTATCACATGGACTGTGGGATAAAGCAGATGGCTCCGAAATCCGATGGTAGCACTGAGAATGGAAACGAAGAAACAGATGTGAAGGAGACGCTTGGCAACAGAGCCATCCCAGGCTATATAAAGCACCTGCTTGCCCAAGCCTTCAGTGGTTTCAAGTCCAAACACCAGAGTTTCAGAGACTTTTTACCACAGCACCGTACCGTGTGCAGCCCACGAGCCTCTGGCCTGTTCACCGTTGCTTGTAGATGCCGTTCTAAACAACTGAATGGTTCCCTGTGATCGGAGTTCCACTTGTTTTCAGAGAGCCACACACTGGACAATGATTTCCCCAGCAGGAGTAGCTCCACTGATTTCCTGCTCCCAAATCACTTTACACGTGTGGATTCTGTGCTATTTTACCATCTGCTCATATTTAGAAATCAAATAAATAATTAATAAAAGTACACAATACGTAGCAAACTGACAAGATATCGTTTCTGTGCTGTCACTAACAAATGTTCTTTCTCACATTGGTGATTGATTTTCCATAGCTATTGATTTAAAATATTTATTCTCCATAAGGAAGATAAATCTTAAAAATCAGGGGCGGTAATGTGCAAATAAATTCACTAAAAAATGATAACCAGATCCTCCCCAGGTTTAAAGAAAATCTGTAACATGGTTTTGTTCTTGCTACTACCCTTGAATTCAATTTTTTTTCCTTATGTGCTTGTATGTGAGTGGGGGCGGGGTGTGCATGCATGTATGTTTGAAGGTGTGAGTGCATGTGTGTGTGTGTGTGTGTGTGTGTGTGTGTGTGTGGTTGACACTTGTGTCTCCCACTATCACTCTCCTCCATTATCATTAGGGCAAGGTCTCTCAGTTGAACCCAGAACTTGTTCACATGGCTAGTCTTCTGGCCAGCTTGCTCTGGGGATTCTGGCCTGCCTGAAGAGCACTGGAATTACAGATGGGCCGCCATACCCACCCAAACTCCTGTGTCACACTTGTGCAGCAAAGGGCTTTGCTTATACACCATTGCCCCAGATCTGGGAAATCAGAATTCTGTGTTAAATTCAGAACCAAAAATTAGAAATCCATAAATCAGGAGTAGGGGCACACGCCTGTGATATCAGAGTGCCAGCGGTAGCGAAAGCAGAAGACCGTGAGTTCAGAGTCACCCTCTGCAGTATAGAGAGCTGACAGTCAACCTGGGCAACGTGACTTCTTGTCTCAAAAAAAAAAATTAGAAATACTTAAAATGATAGTATTAATGAACAAGTCTAAGGCTATAATTTGTCTAGTAGCCCAAAAATAATACTACTTAATAGTTAGGTGATATAAAGCTTGATCTTTTTTAAGATTTATTTATTATGTACGCAGTATTCTGTCTGTATCATTACAGGTGGTTGTGAGCCACCATGTGGTTGCTGGGAATTGAACTCAGGACCTCTGGAAGAGCAGCCAGTGCTCTTAACCTCTAAGCCACCTCTCCAGCCCATAAAGCTTGATTTTTAAAATATTTTATATCTTTATCTTCTGTGAATGAATGTCGTATCTACATGTACGTATGTGCACCATGTGCATGCCTGGTGCCCAGGGAGGCCAGAAGATAACGTAGGATCTTCTGGAAGTGGAGTTACAGATGTCTGTGAGCTGCTATGTGGGTGCTAGGAATCAAACTCGGGCCCTGAAAGAGCAGCTCTTAATCACGGAGCCATCTCCAGCCTCCAACCCCGACTTCCTTTCTCATCTGCTAGTGGAGGGGAGTATTGCCTCCCTTTCTACGCTAAATGAAGCAATTTCTGTTTAATTATACAACATGATACAAGTATTAACATGTTATTTTCCCAGTTGTCTAAAATGCAGATACTGAGTGCATACAACATTACCATTCGTTCAGAAATCTATTTTTTTTTTAAATCAAAACACAAGGCAAGGGTGTGGGAGGGCTGGTGACCTGAATTCTATCCCCAGGATCCACAGGACCAATTCCACAACTGTAATCTTCTCCAAAGTCTCTGTGGCATGCCTTCCTTCCCCATAACAGAGAGAGAGAGAGAGAGAATAAATGCTAATTAAAAAATAATAAAGTAGGGCTGGAGAGATGGCTCAGCAGTTAAGAGCACTGAGTTCAATTCCCAGCAACCACGTGGTGGCTCACAACCACCTATAATGAGATCGGGTGCCCTCTTCTGGCCTACAGGCAGGATACTGTATAAATAAATAAATAAAATAAATAAAGTAGAAGGGCAAAGTAACTAAAGAGTACCGGTGGTTGTCCTCTGCTATTCACACACAGATGCAAAGATATGCACGCAATTTTTTTTTGCATATTACTACATGCACAGATATCTCCAATGACACAACAGAGCTGTGGGTAGAAGTTTCTGAGGGAGAGGTTTATCTAACTGGGTAGCGGGAGTGAAGAGGAAAGTGTTACTTCGTACATTGTTATTTGTTTGTCTGTTCCAGGCATGGTTTTCACCCATCCACCAGGCTGACCTTGAACTGACTTCCTGCCTCAGCCTCTTGAGAGCTAGGATGACAGGCACGCACTATTGTGAAAGTTAATAATACCAGCTGGACAGCATCTAGAATCACCTAGGAGACCAGTTTTTGGGCACATCTGTGATCCGTTTGGGTCAATTGAAGTGGGAAGACCTGTCCACTGTGAGCGGCACCATTCCCTAGACTTGGAACCCTGACTGAATAAAAGGAAGAAAAAGCTTCCTGAGTGCTAGCATTCATCCTTCCCTGCTTTTGGACTATGGGTGTGAGGCGACCAACCTTGAGTCCCTCTCCGTGATGGGCTGCACCCTAGTTCCTCCATGATGGGCTGCGCCCTAGCTCCTCCATGATGGGCTGCACCCTAGCTCCTCCATGATGGGCTGCGCTCTAGCTCCTCCATGATGGGCTGCGCCCTAGCTCCTCCATGATGGGCTGCACCCTAGCTCCTCCATGATGGGCTGCACCCTAGCTCCATGATGGGCTGCACCCTAACTCCTCGCTGTGATGAGGAACACTAGTTCCTCTCCACAATGGACTGTACCCTCAAGCTGGTTCTCAAACAAGCCTCTCCTTCCTAAAATCGCTTTTTCCAGATTTTTTTTTTTAATCACAGCAACAGCAAAAAGCAATCAAGACAACCACTATGCCTGGCTATACACATTTAAATACACTTAGAATTTTAGATCATGCTCATGTGTGACCTGTTTAAATTCTAAATCAGTTTTTGAGGATTTCACATTCGGTACAATTTACATCACAAGCGAAACAGGTTGCTCAAACAGAATCCAACAACAGGTTCTCTTTTTAAAATACTATTATTTTAAATATTCAATTTTTAAAATACTATTTTTTAAAATACTATTAGTTTGACAGTCCTTTGTTCCTCCATGGAAAAAGTCTGGATGAACCTGAAGTTAAAACAATGTCACTGTAGACGTCACCCATACACGTACTAAGATATTTAAAACGTCTCAGCCTGGCGGTCGGTGGTGCTGCATGCCTTTAATGCCAGCACTCAGGAGGCAGAGGAAGGAGGATCTCTGTGAGTTCAAGGCTAGCCTGATCTACATAGTGAGCCTCAGGCCAGCCAGGGCTACGTAGTGAGATCCTATTTAAAAAATAACAATAACTGTTTTTTTAAGCCCTTGTCTTATCCCGAGTTTACCACTCCCCTTGGATCTGCACAGCTCTGTGACTGTGTCTGAAATTGAAAGTAGCAGAAAGTACCATGTGGGGTGTGTGGCCGAACATAAAACACAACTAATCTCAGATCTCTAGGAAGGAGGGCGATCACTAATTCCCATACTCTTTACAGTTTCCATAAGTGTAGTAAACAATGACTTCTTTAAAGATTTCCTGACAGGTTACATGGTTTTCCATTAGAGATGAAACACTGGGCCTGATGGCACGTGCCTGTAGTCCCAGCCACTTGGAAGGCCTGAGGCCGGAGGACTTGCTAGGTTCCAAGAGTTCAGGTCCAGCCTGGGCAATATAGTAAGATCTTTAAAAAAGAAAGTAAGGACTGGGAATGAGGCTCACTTAGTATGCACAGGGCCCTGGGTTTGGTCTCCAGCACTGCATGAACCACACGTGGCGTGGCGTGGCGTGGCGTGGCGTGGCGTGGCGTGCCCATAGTTTAGCACTGGGCAATCCAAAGCCAATCAGAAGTTCAAGGTAAGTCTCAGACACTGTCTCAAAACAAAGCTTTTCAAAAGTGCAAAACTTTACGTTTTGTTTTGTTTTGATTTGATTTGGTTTTTTTGTTTGTTTTTTGAGATAAGGTTTCCCTGACTACCCTGGAACTCATTTTGTAGACCAGGCTGGCCCCAAACTCACAGAGATCTGCCTGCCTCTGCCTCCTGAGTGCCGCCCTGCTAAAACTTTATGTTTAAGTATTAATAAGAGCTGTATTGGAGAGACAGCTCAGCGGTTAGAGCACTTGCTGCTCTTCCTGAGAACGTGAGCTTGGCTCCCAGAACCCATGTCTGGCAGCTCACAACTACCTGGAACTTCAGCGCCAGAGGATCTGATACCCTCTTCTGCCCTCTGTGGGACTTTGCACTGACAGATACACACACATTCACATAAATAATAAATAAAAATCTTTTTTTGAAAGAAAATATCAATCATGCAGGGCAGTGGCGGCGCACGCCTTTAATCCCAGCACTTGAGAGGCAGAGGCAGGTGGATCCCTGTGAGTTCAGCCCATTCTATAGAGTAAGTCTTAGGATAGCAGAACTATACAGAGAAACACCGTCTCCAAAAACCAAAAAAGTATTAATCGGTGGATAACACATCAGACAGGCAAGCATGAAGTTCAGAGTTCAAACCGCCACCTCCCATATAACAACAAACAAACAAAACAGGCAAGTTTGGTGGCCTACCTGTAATCCCAGTCCTCAGGAATTAGAGCCAGAAGGATCCCCAGAGCAAGCTGGATAGCTAAACTCAAAGAATAAACAAGTTGAGTCGTTAGATTAGGAGAGTTGATGAGCTCCAGGCTCAGCAAGGGAGGCTGCCTCAGTCAAAAATGGAGAGTGATTGAGGAAGGCCCCAGATCTCAACCTCTGGGCTCTACATGAACACATGCACACACACATATATATGCACATTTAAACCTGCACATACGTGTGTCCGTACACATGCAAGTTCATACACATGGATGTGCATGCATGCATACATATGCCAAAAAAGTATTTTTGTGAAAGTGTTGAAAGTTGCAAAACTGGATGCTTTATTCAGGGACCGTGAATAGTTTCTTCACAAAATGTTGAGCTAGAATGAGGTTTATTTATACATTATTGAAATGTCAGCTTGGATTATTGGGCAGCATTTTAAAAAAAACAGATATGGAAGTGGATGTGGTGGCGAATGCGTTTAATCCAGACAGAGGCAGCCTATCCTACATAGTGAGTTCCAACACAGCCAGAGCTATGTAGAGATACCCTGTCTAAAAGACAAAACAAACAAACAAAAACAACAACAGCAAAAACAGATGTTGAAAATTATTTCCAAGAAATTGTCAGATAATTGCAACAGAACGATAATGAGATTGACCAGATTACAGAAAATACTCATTTTCAACAACCGCAGTTTGTGCCCATCTGAGAGCCTCTCAGTCAGACGAGAAATACTTGAACTCTTTTTCTTTCAGATAAATTAGGGAATTGAATCTTTGCAACTCTTTTTTTTCTAAAAAGAAAAAAATATGTTAAAATACAAGATTGCCAAGACAGATACTGGCTTTTGAAAGAATACTGATAACTTTTTTGTGGCTGAGAGCTTCTTTTTATATGCAGAAAAAAAAAACCCAAAAAAACAAAAAAAACTCCTGCTATTCTTAAGTGTTTTGGAGATCCAAAGAAAGACTTTTGATTGAGGCTTGTACACAATGCCGCCGCTCTTGCTCGTGATGCCAGCGCTGAGGAGGAGGGTGCAGCGCCGAGGAGGAGGGTGCAGCGCACGGGAGCTCTAACCAGCCTCTAAAGGGCTCTGCTTACAGCGGGGTTTCCAGGAAGAAATGATGAACGCCTGCCACATAAGGCTATTGTGAAAGGAATGGCAAAACTTGGTGGCGAAGTGGGTCCACTGGACCAGAAAAATGTTAAGCGGGAAAACACTTCTTGATGTTCCTCTCAGTCAGTCTCCATTCAGCAGAAGGGTGACACGGTGGGCATTTGCTGGTGTCCCGGCTGCCTGCCTTTCTTCCTTCCCATCTGCGAGGGCTACTCCTCATTGTCAACTTGAGTGCCTTTAGGATACAGACCTCTGGCTGTGTCTGAGGATGCTTCCAGAGAGGTTTAAATGGCATGGGAAGACCCAACCTGATTATGGCCAGCACCATGTCATGGATTGAGGTCCCAAATTGAATAAACAGAAAGAAGGGACATCGCTCACTGGGTAAAGTCACTTGTTGCTGAGTCTTATGACCACAGATCAATAACCTGAACCCACATGGTAGAAAGAGAGAAACAAATCCTGCAGGCTGTTCTCTGATCTCTGTGTACATGCCTTGGCATATAGACACACACACACACATACACACACACACACACACACAAGCATAAAACACATACATAAATACAGGAGAAAGTGAGAAGAGCACCTATATTGTCTGCCTCTGCGTCCCGGGCTGGCATGTCTTCCCTGTTATGGCAGACTGCACCCTAAACCCAGGAGCCAAATAAACCCCTCTGTTACACACTGACTGTGAAATGTCCCCAGAGGCTTATGCATTCTTTTTTTTTTTTAATGTATACAGTGTTCTGCCTGCATGAATGCCTGCATGGCAGAGGAGGGCATCAGATATCATTACAGATGGCTGTGAGCCACCATGTGGTTGCTGGGAATTGAACTCAGGACCTCTGGAAGAGCAGTCTTTACCTCTGGAGGCTCATACTTCTAACGTTTGGTTTCCAGCTGAAGTGCTGTTTTAGAAACTCGTAGAACCTTGAAGAAGTGGAGCCTTCATGGAGAATATGAGTGACTAGAGGAGGCCTGGGGCTTCGTATTCCCATCACACTTTCTGTCTGCCTTCTATTCCCTGGTTGCCAATTGTCTTAGCCAATGTCCTGTTGTTGTCAAGAGACACCATGACCATGGCAACTCTTATAAAGGAAGCATCTAATTGGAACTGGCTTACAGTTCAAAGGTTTAGTCCATCCTCATCGTGGCAGAAAGCATGGCAGCATGCAGGCAGACATGGCGCTGGAAGGTAACTGAGAGTTCTATGTCTGGGGCAGCAGGCAGCAGGAAGAGAGAGACACTGAACCTGACTTGAGCATCTGAGACCTCAAAGCCCGTCCCCAGTGACGCACTTTTTCAAAAAGGCCACATCTCCTAATGGTGCCATTCCCTGAGCCTATGGGGACCATTTTCATCAATACAGTGTGTCTAGTTACCTCATGGCCCTGCCACCATGCCTTCCTCTGCCATGAAGGACTGTGTTGCCTAAAACTGTAAGCCAAAATAAACCCTTCCTCCCTTAAATTGCTTCCTGCCAGATATTTGGTCAGAACAACAAGACAAATAACTAACAGATCTCCTTAAGGTTTTTTGTTGTTGTTTTGTTTTTTTTGTTTTTGTACAGGATTTTGTCACAGCAATGAAAAAGCTACTGACACATGTTCCTTTTTACTGGAGCCCAATCTTCCTTTGGGGGGAAATTCTGAGTTATATTTGCTGTAGAGACTACTCCTGGCACACACCTCCAGTGCTGGTGCCCACACAGAAGCAGAAGGCCATCCACCTGACCTTTGGTGTCCTTGCAAAACAAACACAAGTTCTAATATGAGTAATAAAATGATCCTTGCCTGGAGTTTGTATGTAAAGGGAGCGAGCCAAAGACCAGGGACATCTGGGAGTCAGACTGCTACCAGCAGCAACAGAATGTCTGTCATCTCAACTCCACAGCTCCTTAGACCCAACATTTTTCAAGCTTGTCATTTTCTTGGTCCCCTAACACTGATTTGCACATTGAGGTATGGATTCGGATGTTGGAGATGTTTCAGCCATTAAAGGTTAGGCTCACAACAAAAATGTCAAGAGAAATAGATTCAGGTGCATGTAGAAGAAAACAGCAACACTGGGCACTTAAGACAAGAGTCTGTCTTTCAAATGGAAGTGTAGATATTGCCATTTAGGACCTGAGTCTCCGTGAGTGCTTCTAGATATCCCCTTTGCCATCCTGACGCTACAGACCACAAAGGTCCCACAAATCATGGGAAAGGGGGAGCAGTATATAACTCCACTCTTGAAGAATAAATCTAGAAAACTATACATGCTATTTCTACTCCTACCCTAATGGTTGGCCAGACATAGCTGCAAGGAAGGCAGGGAAATGTGGTCTTCATTTTCAGAGGACAATGTAAACTCTTCTGATACTGAGTTTAAAAGGGAAGAACAGAAGCTAAATACTAACAAGAATGCTCTCATACACCTTCTTTCCCTTCCATTTTTTGTATGTGTGTGATGTATTTGTGCATATTTACACATATATGGGCATGTGTGTGTGCTCATGCATGTGGAGGTCAGAAGTTGATGTCAGGAGTCGTCCTGGATCTCCCCTCCACCTTATTCATGGAGGCAGGATCTCTCATTCAAAATCCAGAGCTTCCCAATGTGGTGACTCTGGTAACCAGCTTACTCTGCAAGTCCTGTCTCCACCTCTCAAGACTGGGATTATAAGCATTTACATGGGTTCTGCAGATCTGAATGCTAATCCTTATTCTTTCATATCAAAGGATATTTTGTTTGTTTTGTTTTGCCAAGACAGGGTCTTTCTATGGAGCCCTGCCAGTTCTGGATAGTAAAACAGTTTACCTACTGAGATCCACTTGGCTCTGCCTCCCAAGTGCTGAGATTAAATGTGTGCATCACCACGCCTGACTCATGTCAAAGGCTTTAACCAGCCCTCATGCATATTTCAGAGTTCTTTTTTTGGTTTTATTATTGCTGATTTTGTTTTCTTATTTGTTTGCTTGTTTGGTTTGGTTCGGTTTTCTGAGACAGGGTTTTCAGTAGCTATGGAGCCAGTCCTGGAACTCACTCTGTAGATCAGATCAGGCTGGCCTCGAACTCACAGAGATCTGCCTGCCTCTGCCTCCTGAGTGCTGGGACAAAAGGCATATGCCACTACTGCCCAACTTCATTGTAGTTTTTGTTTTGTTTTGAGATAGAGTTTCATATAGTCCACATTGGCCTCATACTATGTACATACTATGTAACTGAGGTTGGCCTTGAATTCCTGATCTTCCTGCATCCACCTCCCAAATGTGTCTCCCCATAGGCCCACAATTACTTTTTTTTTTTTTTTTTGCTTAAATATCCAGAGATGGTTTCTGTTACTACAGACAAGGGATGATGCATGACTCCATGAGGAAAGCCTAAGGTGACACAGAGAGGCAGGACTGGTTGGCCGTGTCTGGCATTGTCACAGCTCCCGAGATAGCATAAATCACTGCCTCTGACTCCTGAGTGCTGGTATGACGAATGTGCCTCACACATCCAGCTGTCCTTTGACTCACCTTCCATAGTCTGCCGCCCACTCAAGCATTCACTAGGCCCAGGGTTCAGTCCCATTAGAAAGAAGGAAGGGGGCTGGGAGGATGACTCAGCAGCTTGAAGCACTCCAGCCACTCTTCAGAGGACCTAGGTTCCATTTCTGTACCAAACCTGCTAGCTCATAGCCATCTGAGTATACATCCAGTTCACCAAGCATGCATGGAGTGCACGGACACAAACAGACACTTACACATAAAATAAATTAACTTTTAAAGAAGGAAAAGAACCTTAATTCTGCATCCCTTCCTTCTCTTCTGTACCACTGCCACAGCCCAAGCCCTGGGCCACTCCCTTCCACTTCCTGTTTCTTCAATTCCACTGGCCTGGACTGCACTCTTGGAAAATCCAACTTAAATCGTAGTGCTTCTTTGATTTCCACAAATAACTGATTCTTCTTCAAGATAGAATGTAAATGTGTGTATGATGGGGGGGGGACGGCATTCAAGGCCCTTCACCATGTCCCTTTTTCTCTCGTGCCTTCTTCATCTCCTGTTTCCCATATGCCTGGTACCTTGGCCATCCTCCTCATCTCTGAGGCCTGCTTCTTCTTGTTTGCATGTAGTATTCAAGTAATCTGGAACTATAGGTGATTCAGCTTTATAGGGAAAGAGGGAGAAAAAGCATGCTGCCTAAACAGACAAAAAATTAAGGCTGGGCAGTGGTGGTGCACATCTTTAGTCCTAGCACTCTGGAGGCAGAGGCAGGCAGACCTCTGTCAGTTTGATGCCAGCCTGGTCTACATAGTGAGACCCTGTCTCAAAAGAAAAAATTAACGCTGTCCCTTATAGTTGGCTTTTTTTTTTCCCCTTTGGAGACCTGCCACCCAGCTCCCAAATAAATACACGAAGACTTATTCATGCTTATGAGCCCCCGGCCTTAGTTTGGCTTGTTTCTAGCCAGCTTTTCTTAAATTATCCTGTCTACCTTTTGCCTCTGGGCTTTTATCTTTCTCCATTCTCTACACCTTTCTTTCCTTCTTACTCTGTGGCTGCTGTGTGGCTTGGTGGCTGGCCCCTGGTGTCCTCCTTTCCTCCTTTTCTTGTCCTTCCTCTTCTGTCATTCATCTTTCTCCTATTTATTCTCTCTGCCTGACAGCCCCACCTCTCCTTGCTCCTGCCTAGCTATTGGCTGTTCAGCTCCTAATTTGACCCATCAGGTGTTTTAGATGTTACAGAGTTAAGTAAATGCAGCATAAAAGAATGCAATGTATCTTTGCATCATTAAACAAATGTTCCACAGCATAAACTAATGTAACACATCTTAAACAGCAGCCCCTGTCTTAAGGGGCTTGTGAATGGAAAGTTTGAGGCCAGCCTGGTCTTCAGCGTGAGCTCCAGGACAGCCAGGACTGTTGCGCAGAGGAAAAAAAAGGTTAAGCCACTAAAAAGTATATTGACAATATTCTCTGAGAAACATCATTAAACATAGTTCAATGCAAATCATTTATCTATGAGTTCAGTTTAAAATTTTTTATTTTTTGTTTTCTTTCATTTATTTTTTGTTTACTTTGG
>JAQHUG010000027.1:9975714-10000636 GCA_028555095.1 Dicrostonyx torquatus | reverse complement strand
AAAAAAAGAAAAAAAAATTGTGCCTGCAAGACGAATATTGAAAAAAAGAAAAAAAAATTGTGCCTGCAAGACGAATATTGTCACATGCAGATTGGTGTTTGGAAAAATAATGTGTGTTCTATATTCTCATCATGGCTTGCCCCTAATAAAATCTTTGTGGGCATTTACGGGCTTCTTCTAGCAAATCTACAGGTGGCCAGTAGCTTTATATTTGCATGAGAGTCAAGGAATAATCGTCATAAGCCGGAGATGAGAAAAAGACTACAGGGAAAGTCATTTGGGGTCAGAGTCAATCATAAACGGCTTTCCCCACATTGCACATGGTAGAGGAAACGTCACAAAAATAAACATTTTGGTTTTTTGTTGTTTTACAATATTGGGGTTCAAACGTAGGGTCCCACTCATTCCAAGCAAGGACTCTTCACTCAGCTTCTTGCCACCATAAATGCTATCAACCAACTCATTCAAGATTTAAATACATCATTCTGGGTCAACAGTAAATATTTAAAATAAAGATTTGCCAAAACAACAGTCAAATTCTCCAGCACAAATTCATTCACCAGGGACTGCCCAGACTCCTTTGGAATCCTAGCGCCCAGCTCACGTGCCTAGCGCCCAGCTCACGTTCTGAGAGCAGGGTATGTTGACTCAGCAGCCTTCATGTTTCCGGCTGTGAAAGTTCAGCACTGCCTATAGACCTCACAAACCTCTCTCAGCTCACGAGTACCGTTTCTGGCCGATTATGGCGCCCCCATGTGTACCTTTGTTGTAACGTCTTCCGAGTCTCAGGAACAAATACCATTTACAATACCTCTGTGATTATTTCAAGTGAATCCTGAGGAACATGATTAATCCGATTAACGTTAACTATCGACTTGCTTTTTTATTTCTGGGTGTGTTTTGTTTGTCTGTGTTGTTTTTTGGGACAGAGCCTGGCCTGGAACTCCTTGTATAACCTAAAGATGACCTCCTGCCTCCACCTCACAAGGATTACAGGCTTGGGCCATCATGTCTAATCTATACAGTGGACAGGATCCACGGCTTTGTGCAAGCTAAGCAAACACTCTGCCAACTGACCTATAACCCCCCAGGTTGTTTCTATAAAAATGTAAAATTGTTTTTAAATTATGTGTACATGCCTGTGTCTGTGTCCACAAAGCGAGTGCAGATGCCTGCGGAAGTCAGAGGTCTCAGATCCGCTGGAGTTGGAGTTACAGGCAGCTGTGAGCCACTCACATGGGTGCAAGGGCTTGAACTCAGGTCCTCTGCAAGAGCAGTATGTGCCCTTACCCAAAGCCGTCTCTCCAGTACCCTGAAAGGTTTTGAGGGGTTGGTAAGTAAGGAGGATATCGGTTAGTTGGTAGCCCAAACTGGTGTCAAACTCACAATTCTCCTGCCTCAGCTTCCCAAGTGTGTAGGCCACCATTACTAATAGTCAAACAATGTATTTAATGAACTTTTCCCTGAGAATTGAGGATACACTTTTTATTGTAATGTTATTTTATTTTTGTGCCTAGAAGAAAAACTAGTAAGTGAAATAATTATTTTTAACACATGAGCACTTGAAGCAAACTTTTTAGAGGTTGGTAACAGCTCATGTGCTAATTCTAACTCATCTTTTTCAAATAAATACATATTTACTTAAATCATTGTAAAGACACTTCTTCCTCCTCACAAAAAACCACACTGGATATGAACAGAAGGGACCTCATTTTCTTTTTAATTGTATAAAAAAAAAAAAACTCGTCTCAAAACTCCACTCACATATAAAGGAAACCACACACATAACATTATTGAAGCCCCACTGTGTGTCAAGTTCGTAATGCCAAACTAGGCACACTCAAGTTGCTACAGAAAAACAGACAAACCAACCTATTTTCTTTTTCCTTCTGTGAAGCAGTAATGACTGCCTCACTCATGAGAGTGGCCATAAAAGCATAGACTTTGAAGAGTACAGCAGCCTTAGTGTTTACGAGGGAAGCCTTGGGGACTTCAGCGTAGATTTTATGGGTTGCTTTGTATACAGAAAAAAATCTCTGAATCTGAGATTTTTGCTGATTTTTTTTTTATTTAAAATTTTCCTGACAGGAAATGAAGTTAGAAGACAGGAGCATCACTCCTGAAGGAAAGCCTGAACTTAGGAAAAACAGAAGGATCAGGTGAGACACCAGTTCAGCTGAGAGGCCAGACAGGCTACACTGGATGAGCCAGAACACAGTAACACGTCTCCCCTGGCAGAAGCCAGTGTTTTTCCAGCAGTTCCGAAACTACTAGACACCAGCAACCCTTGGGTTCCAAAGGGGGCAGCAGGTGAGCATTTTAGAGGCGCTCTGGTCATGGGGCCCTAAGGAAAAGTGAATGTTGTTAAATTTGTGTGTATGTGCGCACATGTGTGTGTGTGCATGTGTGTGTGCACATGTGCATGTGTGTGTGCACATGTGCGTGTGTGTGTGCATGTACATGTGTCATACTCAGAAATGCCATGCTGCTGTGTGTCGGTCAGAGAACAGCTTGTGCAAGTTGGTTGGTTCTCTCCTTTCACCAAGTGGATCCAGGGAATCCAGCAAAGGTGCTGAGGCACGGCTGCACGTGCCTTTAGAGGCTAAGCCACCTCACTGGCCCTGAATGCTGGCTTTGGTGTCTTCCCACCAGAGAGCAGAACCTGTCTCCTGAGCACCCAAACTTCTCTTCTGTTTTCCTTTACCCATCCAGAACCCTCTACTCTTTCCAAGGAAAGCTGCATGCCCCACAATTCCCTGTGTTTTCCCCAGGACCCAGTTTAAATTCCCACATTCTCACACTGCTGTTGTCATCGACCTCATCAAAGCTTAGTGATGCCCCCGCCAACTTTTAACTTACTCTGCTTCTCCTCTTTCTCTTGTTCTTCTTTGGAGACAGGGTCTCACTGTTCAGCCCTGGCTGACCTGTAACTCTCTCAGTGCACCAGGCTGGCCATGAACTCACAGACCTACACCTGCCTCTGCCTCCTGAGCGCTGGAATTAAAGGTGTGTGCCATTATACTCAACTTTATTATGAAAAAACAAAGTAAGGTGGATAAAGGGGATGGAGCTGTAGCTCGGTTGGTAGAATGCTCGGCTGGCAAGCAGGAAGCCCTGATTTTTGTCCCCAGCTCTGTATAAACTGGGTGTAATGAATGGCCCACGCCTGTAATCCCAGCACTTGGAAGATGTAGGCAGTAGGATCACAAGTTCAAGGTCATTCTTGGCTACATTGTGAGCTCAGGGGCAGCCTGGTCTAGGAGATAAGCTCTATATGCCACCCCTGGCATTAGCATGTGAGTTAGCAGGGACAGCGGCCTTAGCATGTGAGTTAGCAGGAACAGTGGTAGATCACTTGCCCAGCGTGTGAGGCCCAGGAACGATCGTAAGTGCAAGATGCTCAGCTCCGCAGTCAGGAAAAACAAACCAAACAGGAACGTGCCCTCCGTCTCACAGACTGGCAAATATTACAGGAACAACAGCAACAATATCAACAACAATGCTGGTTCCTGGAAAGGGTTCGCAGAGGAAATGCTACACAGGGAGAAACAGAAATCGCTACAATCAACCTGGAAGATATTTCAGCTAGAGGTCTGATTCTTGGGAACCTTCCCTACAAGAGTTAAAGATCCCATACTTAAGGAAAACACTCTGCAGACACACCTCACTGTCCACACTGCAGCTTTCCTAGGCCTCCACCCCATGTATGCCACTCTTTTGTGATGACATTTGCTCTTGCTCACAAAAAGCCATGAAGTCTGTCTATCCACTGTAGTGATATTTGATTGTAATCTAACAAATAAAGCTTGTCTGAAGATCAGAGTGCAGAGCTTAGCCACTAGTTAGCCATAGAGGCCAGGCTAGGCACATCCCTTTAATCACAGCACTCGGGAAGACAGAGACAGTTGGATCTGTGTCGGGGACCGTCGCCCCAACACAGAAACTGATGTTTTTCCCCAAAACGTGTCCCCGGAGACGCGAGCAAGAAACAGGCTTTCATACCATTACAGTTTAAAGGCCGCTTCAGACTTCTTCTCCTTACAGCGTGACCTCGCGTTTATTGTCTCCCCAAAAAAACCCTGTGAGTTCAAGGCCACCCTGGCTACGTGACTGTGATCCAGTCTAAAAAAGAAACAGAGCTGAGTGGTGGTGACTCACACCTTTAATCCCAGTACTTGGGAGTCACAAGCCTTTAATCCCAGCACTAGGAAGATGGAGACAGGAGATATGGCTGGTCATAGACCATATTAGGTGGAAATAGATAGGTGCTCGGATGCAGTCTGAGGATGCAGTCTAAAAGGCAGTCTGGAGATGCAGTCTAAGGACAGGAACGCCCCTTTGGTCTAAGCATTAGTAGAGGTAAAATTCTCATTTTGCTGGCTGCTCTGCTTCTCTGATCCGTCAGCTTTCACTCCCTAATATCTGATTCCGAGTTTTTATTATTAAGACTAATTAAATTCTTGTTACAATCTACTTGGACTTGAACATATAACTTTCTTTTTTTAACATTTTTATTTATTATGTATACAGTGTTCTGTCTGTGTGAATGCCTTCCGGCCAGAAGAGGGCACCAGACCTCATTACAGATGGTTGTGAGCCACCATGTGGTTGCTGGGAATTGAACTCAGGACCTCTGGAAGAGCAGCCAGTGCTCTTAACCTCTGAGCCATCTCTCCAGCCCCAACATGTGACTTGCTTAGGCTCACAGACCAACACAAATGTGGCACAATTTGAAGGCTCAATGAGTACTGACAATCTTTCTTGCTTCAGAGTGCCCTTCCATCCCCGTGTAATGGGAAGCATCCTGTCCTGGAGCCTGAGAAGGCCCCGTGGGCTGGCTGCCACCCCAACCATCTCAACTGAGTTCCCAGTTAATGAGTGAGGCCACTCTCCAATCCCAGATGAACTGGCCTAAAGATTACCAATGTAATGGTTAACCTGCTTTAGTGTGTGTTTGTGTGTGTGTGTGTGTGTGTGTGTGTGTGTGTGTGTGTGTGTGTGTACGTGTGTGTGAGCTTCCCCTGGCATTGTAAACCAAAACCAAGCTTCCTTCCTCAAGGAAATGTCCTTTTGTCAGACATTTTGTTACAGTGAGAACAGATGTCACTAATCCACCAGTGGGCCCTTTGGACTGCGAGAAATAATAAAGATTTGATGTTTTAAGACATTATAGTTATAGAATTTAATTCACAATAAAAGATCCTTGATAAGTCAATAAAACAGAAATAAACCTGCAAAAGCCTCCAATGTAATTAACAGGGAAAAACAAATGAATGACTTTACCATATCCTGCCTATAATGCGGCTGTTAGTAAAGTTGGGTCTTCAACTCTAGTTCACAGACTTGCTATGTAGAAATTTCAAAGGAGCCACCTGTGTACTTTAAACATTTTTTTGAATGGTCAAATTAAAAGCATGTTAATTTTAACATTGTTACTTTATTTAACTGAATTTACTTAAAATATCATTGCAACGTGTAGCCAATAAAATCCTGAGGACTTTTACATTCTCCTTTTTCTTGACTTTTAGAAATCTGGTGCACAGCTTTCACTTACAGCACAATTCAGTTTAGATTAGCAGTTCGGGTCTCTCCAAGATGCAGAAGAACTGGTCAGGAAGGAGCCTGGCAACCCCAGCCCCAAGGAGGCTGGCTGAGCACACAAGGAGGCTGACACAGTGAGCTTGAGGCCCTGTCTCGGAAAAGAAGGAAACAGAGATAAGAAATAGAAGAGGAGGAGGGGAGGGAGAGAGAGAGAGATCATACATTGGGATAGCTCAGCAAGAGCATGCTTGCATAGCATGCTCAAGGCCCTGGATTTAGCTCTCAGCATTGAAGAAAAAGACAAAAACACATACACAAGAAAGAATTTCCCTAAAGACCTATGGCAAAATCAATATCTTTAAACGTTTTAGAATTAGATGCTAAAAATAATAAGAAAATTACAGGCATTTTTTTTTTTTTTTTTTTTTTTGGTTTTTCGAGACAGGGTTTCTCTGTAACTTTGGAGCCTGTCCTGGAACTGGCTCTTGTAGACCAGGTTGGTCTCGAACTCACAGAGATCCACCTGCCTCTGCCTCCCGAGTGTTGGGATTAAAGGCGTGTGCCACCACCGCCCGGCAATTACAGGCATTTTTTTATGTAATGAAATATAAGTTCCATGTGGTGACTTTAAAATTATGTGAAATGGGCCAGGTGGTGGTGGCTCATACCTTTAATCCCAGCACTCAGGAGGCAGAGGCAGGCAGATCTCTGGTTTAAGGCCAGCCTGGTCTATAGAGCTAGTTCCAGGACCAGCTCCAAAGCTACACAGAGAAACTTTGTCTTGTTAAAAAAAAAAAAAAGTGGAATGAGTATTTTGTCTCTGTTACTGTGATACTTGTAATTATACAAATGATGCAAACAAATAAGGAAAAAGTGGAAAAGCAGGTCTCACTGTAGGTATGGATGGGTTTATGAGCACACCAACACCACCAACAATAATCTGGACTAGCCATGCAGAGTAAGAAATAGTACATGCATCTTGACTTTGGGTATTCAAAAGCTAACACAGGTTTAGTTGGTGGTGTGATGTGGTTACTGTGGTTATTGTAGTGTCATTAGTGTGGTATGGTTTGTGTGGTGTGGTGGGCATGGTGTGATATATACTGGTTGGTGTTGTGTGGTGTGGCTGGTGAGTTTGTCTTCCGTCCTGCGCTACTCTTTCTGTTTGGGCTCATCCACGGTAGAGACTCGAGTTCCTGTTCTCTCCTATGAATATCTGCACTATTGGCTGGCAGTGATCGTGCATACCTGTAATGACTGCATTTGGAAGGCGGGGACAACGGGATCAGAAACTCAAAGTCACCCTCAGCTACAAAAGGAGCTCACAGCCTGGGCTACAGAACATCCTGTCTCAGCGTTAGATGCGCTATTACTCCTTCCATCCCGGGAAGCAAACACGCAGGATCTGATCTGGGCTTGTCTGGCCCGACTTCCCATAAGACTTCAAATCCTGAGGGAGGTTCCCAAAGGCACATTTTTGTTTATTGTATTTTTCTTGCATAGACAGAGTCTCACTCTGTAGCCCAGATGGCTTCAAATGTGGGACCCTCCTGCCTTAGATTCTCAAATGCTAGGATTAGAGACGTGTGCCTCCACACTTGGCATCGGAATCCAGTTTTGATTGTGGTAGCCAGGGTCTACATGCTGAGGTGGCAGGACCTTGCCACACTGTCCCGATGACACACCCTCGCTGTTTCCCACTGCTAGCTCCACTTGCTCTCTGTGTTTTCTAAGCCTGCTTCTCCAGGTCCCTGGTCATCTCACGTGCTCTGTGACAGGCTCTCCTGCTTTGCCTGGCTGAAAGGTCTCTCAGTAGATCCTTCACTGTCTATCTAAGACATCTAAAAACTAACCCCTTAGCAACAGGACAACAGGAGCGTCTCTGCGCTGGGGATGTAGGCCCCTGGTAGACACTTGCATAGCGCATGTACACTATAATGGGGGCGAGGGACATAATAAATGGTGGTGAGAATGTGAGAAGAACTAGAACCCTCACAAAATCTTGCCCACGTGGCTCGGTCTGGTGGGGCATATCTACAGTATTACTATTTGGCAGGAGGATCATGAGTTCTGAGCCAGTCTGGGCTACCCGGCAAGAACCTGTCTCAAAATAAAAACAAAACAAACGGCAAAAACCATTATACATGCATATTAACAGTCTCGTTAACAATAATCAACAAGCCGGGCGGTGGTGGCTCACGCCTTTAATCCCAGCACTCAGTAGGCAGAGGCAGGCTCTGTGAGTTCGAGACCAGCCTGGTCTACAAGAGCTAGTTCCAGGACAGGGTCCAAAGCCACAGAGAAACCCTGTCTCGAAAAACCAAAATAATAATAATAAATAATAATAATAATAATAATAATAATAATAATCAACAAGCAAAAGCACCCAAATTCCCATCATCAGTACTGGTACATCTATAAAATGAAACATTGTTGTACACTAAAAACAAGAGATGTATAAAAACGAGAGAAAACCTGAAAACACTGTGTCAACTGAAAGAAGCCAGTGACATAGCTGGTTATTTATGACTGTTCATGTCAAATATCTAGGATGGGCAAGTCATAGGAAACAAAGTAGCGGCTGCCAGTGCTGGGGTGGGGGGTGAGGAGGTGGAAACGGATGGTTTCCGTCAAAGGAAGAAAATGTTCTACCTTTGTAAGGATGCTGGTTGGACAAGTCTGTGAAAATAAAAGGCACAGAGATGGGTATTTCTCCAAATGCAGGTTATGCTATGTGAATTATAAACTGTTATTTAAAGACACACATGGTGTTCTGTCGTCTGGAACACAGAGGTGACCTTCAGATTCATGCTGGTGGCAACAGGGGGGAGGAGCAACTGCCAGCAGAGAGACCTCTGCTCAAGAACCGCCAGCAGTTTCTAATTTTATACTGTCCTATATTTGTTGCTTTTTGGAGCTTTTGACTCAGTGTACGAGCTGCCCAAATAGAAATGCCTTTTATGTTTTATTACAACGGCTAAACTGGGAAATCAACTTACCAATTGCTTTTTTACAAAAGGAAATGAGCTAAAAACAACATAGATGTAACAGGGAGCCCAGTGGGATGAATGTGTTTGCAGGGGAGGGAGCGTCCACTAGTAAAAACGCAGGGTTTTGTTATTTTAAAAAGCATTTTGTTTCATTTACTGTAAATGGCCAGACACTGTTTGGAACGCATGGTAAATCTGTTAGATGGTAAAACGTGACGGCGTGTCTTGTTTCCATTTTCTTATTCCTTCCAGCTCATCTTCTCATTGTAAATCATTTTCCATTGTGGGAGGGGATTAAATTTAAATCAAATTGAAAGTGGAAAAATGCAGTGGCTGCATTAATCAATTCATTTCTCTTAGTTGTCCTGCCTCCTGCAACCTTTTTTTTGCAAACCCTGTGGTCTGCATAGCTATATAACTACAACTTTTTTTTTTTTTGCGGGGGGGGGTTCGAGACAGGGTTTCTCTATAGCTTTGTAGCCTGTCCTAGAACTAGCTCTTGTAGACCAGGCTGGCCTTGAACTCACAAAGATTCATTGCCTCTGCCTCCCCTGAACAAACAGGGAGTTTCTTTCCTTGAGCAAAAAGTTCATTTTAAGGTCAAGAAAAATTTTTACTGAATTATGATATGAATATTTAAAATGTATTTGAATGTTCTCTCACAAGGAAAGCTATGGAGCTAGTAAGCATTTGGGGGAGTGGCATTACAGCTGCTTTGTAAACATTAATAAAGTGTGCTCACCACGTCCTTAGGCTGGTCTAGGTGCTCTGCAGGAGGGTGTGTGCAGACAGAGGCATCCCTGCAATTATCTAAATAAAACAAAGTTCATCACCAGCCCGTGAAGATACAGAAATGGAGACACAGCAAGGTCAGATCACAGCCCTGACTGACTCTAGGGGAGTTCGGCACTGGCCTGCACGGAGAAGTCCTCTGTAAAAAGTTCTGAGAACTCTCAACAGCCACAGGAGCCTGTTCCCTACAGGCAGGGAAGCCAAGTACTTCTCCAGATAGGTTACATCTGTCTAAATTCTAAAGCTATGTAAAGTTCTAGGAAAAGGGGTGTCTGGGCTGGGTATGGTGGTATATGACTAATCCCAACAGGACACCAAGTTCTGGAACACACATACACACACACTCACACGCACACATGGTGGGGGGCGCTGCAAGGGGCTGTAAAATATAACTAAATCTGTTTTGAACTCTCCTGACATAGCAAAACTCTTCAAATTTAATGACTAATTTTAACACCCTAAATCTTTCTTCAATCCTCAGAGTTTAGGATCACATGTAAACACATTTAAAACGATGTGTTCAAAGGTCAGGCAATTGGGAGGCAGAGGCAGGTGGATCTCAGTGAGTTTGAGGTCAGCCTGGTTTACATAGGAAGTTCCAGTACAGTCAGGGCTATATAGAGAGACTCTGCCTCAAAAAACCATAAATAAATAAATAAACCCTGTCTCAAAAAAACATGAATGAATGAATAAAATAAATGTATTCAGCTTGTCAAAGTGATGCCTGCCTGCAATTCCAGGATTCTGAAGATGAGGCAGGAGAATTATGAGTTTAAGAAGTATATTGAGCATATTAAATAAGCCAGACAGGATGAGAGACTAGCAGTCTTGAGGGCAAAAGAAGCCATTTTCACCCGAATGTTGACATGGGATGTTTGTGATTGCCATCAGGAAATGGACTCTTAGACCTGAGAGACTCCGCTTCAGTTGTATTTGTTATCAGGAGTTCTCAAAGCTCTGAAGTGCCAGAGCTGGTCAGGTTCTGATTCCTCACGGATATGGTTTCTCTGTTGCCAGTCCTTTGAACACCATGGTGTCTGTCCTCCAAAAGTCGCTTCAGAGCGTTCCTAGTGCGTGTGTTCTAAGAGCTCTGCCAAGGCCCAATCAGACAGTCTGATTGCTCTGTTGTCATCAGTCAATAGATCTGGAGGTTTTCAAGTCTCTGTGAAGAATTCTGGAGTGACAGAACACAGTCCCCTGAAGGTTTCGGTACGAATGGCTGGCCAGAGGGATCTGTGAACTCACGGCAGAGCTAGAACCTCAGTTCTTGAGGTCCGTGGAAAGAAGTCTGAAAGGACTATAATGTGGAATCTTATGTCGGCACATCTGGAAGACTGTCTACATTTGGATGCTGTTGCATTTTCAATAGAGGAATGTCCCGAGTTGTAGTACTGGGTATGCCTTCCTGTTACCTTTTGCGTCTGATGTCTCCACGGTCACTGCCTGACCTGTAGTTTTATGACAACTCTACACATAGCTGGAAGGACCTACTTTGATTATCTGGGTGCAGCCTTCCATAGTCCCCTGACAGGTTAGGAGACGCCCCCACTTATTGTGCTGCAGTCATGGCAGCTGCTGGTCTGCTCAGCTCCTCTGGCTTCTTTTCTGAGCCTCCCAGTGAAGTTGCAGCTCACAAACTCCATTAAACTGGGAGCAGCAAACCCCAGGAATCACCCTCTTCTCTGCTCCCCAACACTGGGGTCACAGGTTCTTTACCATCTTTTCCTCAGGTGTGGGGATCTAAACTTGGCAAGATTTTACCCACTGAGCCATGGCCTCGGCCTCCCCAGCCTTATTTCTGAAGCTACATGGTTATCCCGTCAACCTCCCCCACCGTTGTTACTCTCCCATTGGTTCCTGGAGGCAGAGCCTCACTTTGCAGCCCAGACTGCCCCAGAACTGAGTATGTAACAGTCAGGATTAGACTCCAACTAATGGTGATCCTCCCGTCTCAATCTCTCAAATGCTGGGATTATAGTCATGAACTACCGTGCCCAGCTTGTTTCCTTCCCCTCAACCCTTTTTATGGTTTTTTGAGACAGGGTTTCTCTGTGTAGCCCTGGCTGTACTAGAACTTGCTCTGTAGACCAGGGTGTCCTTGAATTTACAGAGATCCGCCTGCCTCTGCTACCACCACCGCCTGCCACCCAGTTTGTTTCTTTAAGACAACCTGGCCTCAAACTCAGTTCTCTAACCTCAGCTTCCTGGATGCTTAGACTATTGTTATGTACCATTATTTCCTGTTTCCCACACAAAAACAAGTCCTGGCCAGACACTGTGGCCTATGACTGTAACCCAGTACTCAGGAGACTAAAGCAGGTGAATCGTTACAAATTTGAGTCCAGTGTAGTTTATATGCAAAACTTCAGGCTGGTCAGGGCTACACAGTGAGACTCCGTCTTAAAAGACAAGGACCCAGGCAGGTGGGGATGGCACAGGCCAGCATTCAGGAGGCTAGAGGCAGGCGGATCTCTGTGAGTTCGAGGCCAGACTGGTCTACAGAGTGAGTTCCAGGACAGTCACTTCACAGAGAAACCCTGTCTTGAAAAAGAGAGAGAGAAAGAAAGAAAGACAAGCACCAGTGGAATGGCTCAGCGAGAAAAGGCACCTGCCAGGAAGCCTGCCAACCTGTTCATCCCAGGAACCACGTAGTAGGAGGAAAAGACCGACTTCCTCAAGCAGTCGGTTCACACCCACACACTCACTGCAGCGTAAGATGGGCGTGGCACACACTAAATACGTGTAATCAACAGTTTTAATTGGGGCCAGTGAGGCGGCTCAGTGGGTGAAAGCACCTGCCACCAAGCCAGATGACCTGGTTTCTATCCCTGCTCTAGTTTGCTTTTCTGTTGCTATGACAGAACTCTCAAACAGCAACTTCAGAGAGGAAGGATTTATCTGGCTAGCCTTCTAGATCAAAGCCCATCACCCCCATCACGAGAGGGGCCACAGCAGGAGTATTAGCAGGAACTGGGTTTGACAGCATGGAAAATTGCTGCCTACTGACTTTCCCATTGGCTCATGCTCAACATTTTAAAAAAATATACCTAAGTTTTTTAAAAATATATAACTCATTTTTTATTTTATGTGCATTGGTGTTTTGCCTGCATGTATGCATGTCTGTGTGAGGACATCATGGAAATGGAGTTACAGACAGTTGTGAGCTGCCATGTAGGTGCTGGGAATTGAACCTGGGTCCTGTAGAAGAGCAGCTAAGGCTCTTAACCACTGAACCATCTCACCAGCCCCTCAGCTAGCTTTTTTTATACAAACCAAGCCCACCTGCCCAAGGATGTTGTCACCAAATAAACAGCACACCTGTTACCCACAAGGAGCCCCCAACTCCTGCCTGCTCTCCCCAGGCATTTCCTGCCCTCTTCACGGTCACTTCTTTTTTGTTACTGTTAGTAACCCATTGATCCAGTCAGGGTTGCCTATTAGTTAACTACGCTCATTAACTTGATCTTGATCATAGCTGCCTGAGCGACCATTTCATGTCCCCAAAACAAAATCTCACGTGCTCTCCCCTCTCCCGCATTCTCCAGCTTTTACTTCCTTTCTGCTCTTCTTCCCAGGCATCTCCTTAGCCTTGCAGGGAGAGAGGACTGATATACCGGACAAAGCACTCACCAGACAGTCTTAGCACACTTCACCAAGTTATGAGTCTCATCATTAACTGCTGACGACTGCAGAGAGAAGTGTCTCGGGCCCAAACTGAGAGCAACACTAATCTACAGATATTAGCATAAGCATTATTCAGAAGGCAGTTTAACAACATGTCCCTTAACAGAATGGCAGTAGGTTCCTCCCTCAGGTCTGTGACTTCCTGAGTCATGCATGGGCTTCTGACGAGATTGACAGTCACCATTCTCATGGTTTATGCCCCGGCAATGTTAAGCATGCATGGGCAGCCCATTTATGGCGGTTCTCCAGTTGTGCCTATCCTGGGCAATCCTAGATGCTTGTGTTAGTGTCGTACCCAAGGTTCCACAGTCTTCCTTTATGCTGTCTGTCCAGCGTTGTTTTGGGCCTTCCTCTTCGCCTAATCCCGTGCACTCCTCCAAGCAGTGCTACTTTTGGGTATTTGCCCCAGGTTGATATACCAGATCTGAATTCCCTCCTGTGGAAGAGGCCTCAAATCCAATCCAAAGCAGTTATTCCCATAACTTTCAAATCCAATCCAAAGCAGTTATTCCCATAACTTTCATGTCACCATTGCAATAGTGGGTACATCTTGCCTGGCACTAACCGTGCTTGCTTTTTTTTTTTTTTTTGGTTTTTCGAGACAGGGTTTCTCTGTAGCTTTGGAGCCTGCGCTGGAACTAGCTCTTGTAGACCAGGCTGGCCTCACAGAGATCCGCCTGCCTCTGCCTCCTGAGTGCTGGGATTAAAGGCATGCACCACCACTGCCTGGCCCGTGCTTGCTTTTTTGAATAATTAATTAAAATTTAAATGCCCTTTTTGATATTCCAGATTCAAGTGGAAAGAAATCTTATCACAGAAATCAAATCTCAAATCAGTGTTCCTTAAGTATGTGAAATTTTTTTTTTGTTTTTCGAGACAGGAGTATGTGAATTTTTAATCAACTTATTTGAATAAAATATACTAACAAACTGCCAGTATGCACTGATATGCCTTCAATGTGTTATATGTCAAAATGAGAATGTAAACATTAGGTGTATTAAGTTTATAAATGTGTCATATTAAACTGTTGTTACAATGTAGTTGGGGCTACATTATGTGAAATTTCATGGTGTTCCTGCTTCCTAAATTTGCATTTTTATGTATGTTTTTTTTTTTTTTTGAGACAGAGTTTCACTCTATACCCCAGACTGGCCTAGAACTCACAATAATCTTCCTGCCTTGGCCTCCAGCATTCTGGGATTACAATCATGAGCCACCATGCTCATCCTCCATTCATTTCCATGCTTCACATAAACCTGGCAATCTTGGTTGGATCCCTGGAACCCAACTTAATGGTAGTGTTGTAGAAAATTAGTTGAAGGATGAGCCAGGCAGAGGTGGTGCACGCCTTTAATCCCAGCACTTGGGAGGCAGAGGCAGGCGGATCTCTGTGAGTTCAAGGCCAACCTGGTTTACAAGAGCTAGTTCCAGGACAGGATCCAAAGCTACAGAGAAACCTTGTCTCGAAAAAAACAAACAAATAAAAAAAAAAAGACAAAAAATTTGAAGATATGTTACTTCTGTTTATGCTGCATTTATTTAACTCCATGAAACTGTGATTCTTTGCCTGTCTAAAACACCTCATGGTCTAATAAAGAGCTGAGCGGCCAATCAATAGCCAGGCAGGAGCAAGAATGGGGGGCAGGCAGAGAACACAAACAGGATATCTGGAGAGGAAGAAGCAAGAAGAGGAGAGGACACCAGGGGCTGGCCACCCAGCTACACAGCTAGAGAGGGACTAAGATACACAGAAGTAAGAAAAGGCCCGTGGCGGTGCACTCCTTTAATCCCACCACTCGATAGGCAAACAAATCTGAGTTCGAGGCCAGCCTGGTCTACAGAGCAAATTCCAGGACAGCCAACGCTACAAAGAGAAACCCTGTCTCTAATAATAATAATACAACAATAATAATAATAATTTTTTTAAAAGTGCTTTTCGAGCCGGGTCGTGGTGGCGCACGCCTTTAATTCCAGCACTCGGGAGGCAGAGGCAGGTGAATCCTTGTGAGTTTGAGGCCAGCCTGGTCTACAGAGCAAATTCCAGGACAGCCAACGCTACAAAGAGAAACCCTGTCTCTAATAATAATAATACAACAATAATAATAATAATTTTTTTAAAAGTGCTTTTCGAGCCGGGTCGTGGTGGCGCACGCCTTTAATTCCAGCACTCGGGAGGCAGAGGCAGGTGAATCCTTGTGAGTTTGAGGCCAGCCTGGTCTACAAGAGCTAGTTCCAGGACTGCTAGGACTGTTACACAGGGAAACCCTGTCTCAAAAAAACAAAAACAAAAAAAAAAAAGTGCTTTCCGACTTGGGGCTGAAAACAGTGGATTCAGTCATACAACTATGAAAGAAAGTAAGACAACATTTCACCGCTAAGGTATCACACCAGTATTTGAAAGGTTTAAGCCAGGTGGTCACAGAAAAAAGAAAAAATAGCACTTGACACTACTCACAAAATGTCGCCCAGGTCCCTTCACCTAACCTCCCACAAAACACTTCATTTTAGGAAATCATAGGAACCCTGCTATTTACTTGATGTGTTAGATTTTTCTAGACGGACTTCTTTTCGTTTATAGCTCCTCCACCCCACGCCCTGTCCTTTCTTTCTTTGTTTTGTTTTGTTGGGGTTTTTTTTGAGACAAGGTTTCACTGTGTAGCTCTGACTATCCTGCTCTATCTATCCTGGAACTCGTTCTGCAGACCAGGCTGGTCTCGAACTCACAGAGATCCACCTGCCCCTGCCTCCCGGGTGCTGGGCTTAAAGGCATGAGTCACCACAGCCCGGCAATTTTTCCCCCTTAGTCTTTTAGGAGTTGAGTTCCCTTTCGTCAACAAGGGAACTCAATCAACTTCCACCGCCTCGCAAACTCCTCGGAGCTTCTGATATCCGGTTCTGGCACGAACTAGTGCGCACTGGCCAATTTCAGGGTTTGAGCCCGAATCCAGGTCACTCACAACCTCGCCCAGCCAGCCCAGTGGATCTGAGTGGCTTGCAACACACAGCCGGAAGCCCAGGCATTGTCGGATCGCGGCTCCGGGGAGGCGAGCAGCTCCGAGAATGGAGCGGCCTCCAGAACTTACTCCTTCTCAACCTCAAGTTCTGAAGGACTCCGAGGCGTGTGACGGACTGCGAATCAACGCAAGACGTGACGGCCACGCAGACTTAATTTAGTGCACACATCTGCCACCTCGCCACTCGGAGAACAGTAGCAGGAGCAACGCGACGAGGCGGGGCCAGAATGCTTAGACGCACCACCTTCTCGCCTCTTCCTCTTCACCCTCCGAGTGGGGGCTGAACCAAGATGAGCTCGGGGGCGGGGCCTAAAGGTTCTCATCTCCGCCCAGAGAGGGCGGGGCCAGAATGAGAGCGGGGCGGGGCCAGAATGAGAGCGGGGCGGGGCCTAAGGGTGCCCGCCTCCCGCAGGCGAGGGCGTGGCTTGGCGAAGGCGGGCCGCGCACGACGACGTCTGGGGAACGCGCGCGTCTCCGCGGGGCCAGGCCAAGCGTCCCTGCTGCTGGTGGCGGCTGAGACTGCAGGCTTGGCGAGTAGGGCTTTCGGCGGCGTGTCGGGCTGTTGGTATCGCGGCTGCCGAGGCCACCGGCTCCTGGTCATGAGAGGTCAGGCCTGGGGAAGGGCGGTGAGGCGGAGGGTTTCCGGGGAGAAGAGCCGAGGTTCGGACGTGGGTGGAGAACTCGGTCTTCGCAGATTCCGGAAGAGTTGGCATTTACTTTTCTTTCCCTTCTCTTGTTTATGTATGAAGGAGGGCAGGAGGTAGTTGTTTGAGTCGTCCGTCCCCCCCGCTTTTTTTATAGCAGAGACACAAACTGTCCTGTCCCAAGTCGCTCTTCAGAGAGTGAGGAGATCCGGCCGCCGAGGCTTCGGAGCCTCGCCGAAACGTCACACAGTAACTGCAAGGCTCCCGAACAAGCCCCGGCCGCAGCTTGCTCCCTCGCGGGAGAAACGGGAGAGGCCCGGCGGTGTGGACTCTGCGACTGGCACCCTCGTCCGAGATCCACTCTGGATCACGTAGGGATCTTGCCTGCCCACAGCCTCCCTTCTGACACCCCTACCCCCGCCACACACCGCCCATGCTGGCATTTTTCTTCCAGAAGCTAACTCTTTATGCAGACTAAAACATCACTTTGCAATTACGTGATGACTCCCCCTAAGGACCCCATTTCAAAGGTATTTGAGTAACATTCTTTTGAGGAGTAACAACACTATTCATTACTGAAAACCTTATTAGCTTTGGAAAGGCTTTCCCAACGTAAAATGAAATGTCTAGTAGGTCACCCAAATGAAATGTTTATCTTTTGATGCTTAATAAGGCACTGATTTTTTTCCTTCTAAGCATTAGTGAATTTTTTAAAAAATTTGTTACATTGATTTAGTGTGTGTGTGTGAGAGAGAGAGGGAGGGAGGGAGGGAGGGAGGACGGACAACTTGTGGGAGTCAGTTCGTTCCTCATACCATCTGGGTTCTGGGATTTAACTCAGATCAGCAGACTTGACTAGGCTGGAGGTACCTTTACTGACTGAGCCATTTCACCTACCCTTAGCAAGCTTCTTTTTTTTTTCTTTATTGATATTTATTGAGCTCTACACTTTTTTCTGCTCCCCTCCCTGCCTCTCCCCTCCCTCTTCAATCCTTCCCCAATGTCCCTATGCTCCCAATTTACTCAGGAGATCTTGGATCTTGTCTTTTTATACTTTCCCATGTATATTAGGTCTATGTAAGTCTCTCTTAGTGTCCTCATTGTTGTCTAAGTTCTCTGTGATTATGGTTTGTAGGTTGGCTTTCTTTGTTTTATGTTTTAAAACCACCTATGAGTGAGTACATGTGACAATTGTCTGTGTCTGGGTTACCTCACTCAAAATAATGTTTTCTAGTTCCATCCATTTTCCTGCAAAATTCAAGCTGTCATTATTTTTTTCTGCTGTGTAGTACTCCATTGTGTAAATGTACCACATTTTCTTTATCCATTCTTCGGTCGAGGGACATTTAGGTTGTTTCCAGGTTCTGGTTATGACAAAAAAACTGCTGTGAACATAATTGAGCACATGTCCTTGTGGCACGATTGAGCATTCTTTGGATATATACCTAAAAGTGGTATTATTTGGTCTTGAGGAAGGTTGTTTTCTAATTTTCTAAGAAATCTCCACACTGACATCCAAAGGGGTTGTACCAGCTTGCATTCCCACCAGCTTAGCAAACTTCTTAATGTGGGCTCTTCCTCAGAGTCCTGTGCCTACATACTTACTCGGTATGAGTACTGCTCCTCACAGTGGTATCAGCTGGGCACCCATTCTTGGACTTTTTGCTTATGCCTTTTGGCATTAGAGAAGTCAAGACATCTGCGGCTCAAAAGCAAATATTCACTAAATATGCTTTGTATTTTAGTAACCCCTAAATAAGTTAAACACATTGGTTTGCTAAATTGACTTTGGGATTGGGGGTGGGGGAGCAGAGCCTCGACAGTAGCAGAGATTGAAGGAGTAGTGACAGTGACAGCAAACCTGAAAGACCATCTGTGACTCTCAGCTCCTCCATTAGTGAATAAAGGACACCTAATCACAGTATACTGCTTGTGATTAACTGTTAACTCACAATGCTTTCTGCTCTTTGATTTTATTCTTTAAGAAGAAAGAGTCCTGAAGCAGAGACATCTTAAAGAAAAACTATTCCAGGGCCATGCAAGCCAGCTGTAGTCAACTGCATGATCCTCCAGGCACTGCTAGTGATGATGCTCCAGCCTCCCATTGTGTTCACCCATCAAGATCGACAGAAGGTTCTTTTCATCCTGGAGACATACAGATCCAAATAAACTCCGGACCTAAAGAATATCCTGAAAATCCAAGCTCTAGAAGTATAAGGTCAGGTGCCTGTAGCTGTGCCCACGGATGTGCACATACTCGCTTCCGGAGTCACTCCCACAGTGAAGCAAGGCCACCTGATGACTTTGCCACAGAATCTGGAGAACATGGAAGTGGCTCCTTCTCAGAGTTCCGCTATCTCTTCAAGTGGTTGCAAAAAAGTCTTCCTTATATTTTGATTTTGGGTATTAAACTTGTTATGCAGCATATAACAGGTAGGAAATGACAAAACATTGACTAAATTATTGAATTCAGTTTCTCTTTTTACTGATAATTTTAACCTATGTATTTTGATTGCTAACTTTTAAAATTGTTTTAATTATTAGCATATATAATCTTGGGGTTTTTTTCTTTAAATTAACTAGAACTTATTTTCTAACAGGAATTTCTCTTGGAATTGGGCTGCTAACAACTTTTATGTATGCAAACAAAAGCATTGTAAATCAGGTTTTTCTAAGAGTAAGTATAACAAGCAACTAAATTATTAACTGTTTCTCTCTACAGAATTAGAGGTAACTTTGAGAGAAATAGAAGTAACTTTCAAGAAAACTGGAAAGCAACAGGATAAATTCTGATGTTCACCACGTACTTAATTTGATTTTCTAAATGACTTGGAATAAGTTATCTGTCCTAATGCTTAGTTATCTCACCTTACTTTTGTTGTTCAGTTCCTAATAAAGAAAACATTGATAAGAGGATTAAAAGACTTAGACCACACTATTTGATCTAGCTTGGCAAGGGCCTTTGTACTTCATGAGTTAATTGAAACATATTAAATAGTATGATATCATTAAAAACCTTAGTTGATGTGTACCATAAGATTGAAAATAAGTAAAGTGGAGCATTGAATGAATGGGCACTGGTTATTTTATGTGTCTATTTATTTGAGACAGGGTCTCACTGTGTATCCCCGGCTGTCCTGAAATTCACATTGTAGACCAGGCTGACCTCAAACTCAGAGACCCACCTGCCTCTGCCTCCCATTGTGCTGGGATTAAAGGCATGCCCTACCATGAATGGCATATGTCTCTTATTTTAAAAAAAGCTCAATTTTTCTAGTAATAAAAGTTTGAATCATATAAATCCTTAGAAGAAATTCCAAGAGTCTACACAATTTTAGCTCAAGAGCATTTTCTAAAAATGCATCATATCTGGGAATTTATAGTATAGCCTATTAAAGAAATTTAATGCATAGTTTAAAACTAGCACAGGTTAATGCTTGGTATGATGGTTGTGTTCATCTAATTCCAACACTAGGGGAGCTGAGGCAGGAGGAGTGCTGTGAATTTAAAGTCAGTCTGGAATATGTAGTGAGCACCAGGCCAACATGTGTTACGGTGAGATCCTGTCTTTAGGAAAAAAAAAAAGAAACAACAAAAATATTAGTACAAGGTTGGGCATGGTGGCACAGGCCTTTAATCCCAGCACTCAGGTGGCAGAGGCAGGTGGATCTCTGAGTTCAAGGCCAGCCTGGTCTACAGAGATTCACCTGCCTCTGCCTCCTCAGTGCTAGGATTAAATGTGTGCGCCACCACTGCCTGGTGACATTCTTTTTATTTAATTTTTTTGGGGGGTGTTTCTCTGTGTAGCTTTTTTTATTTTTGGTATTTTTTTTTTTGAGACAGGGTTTCTCTGTAGCTTTGGAGCCTGTCCTGGAACTAGCTCTTGTAAACCAGGCTGGTCTCGAACTCACAAAGATCCGCCTGTCTTTGCCTCCTGAGTGCTGGGATTAAAGGCGTGTGCCACCAACGCCAAGCTCTGTGTAGCTTTGGAACCCGTCCTGGAACTTGCTCTGTAGATCAGGTTAGTCTTGAACTCATAGAGATCAGCCTGCCTCTGCTTCCCAAGTGCTGGGATTAAAGGCGTGTACCACCACCACCCAGGATTTCTTTAATTTTGTGAAGTTTGCCTGTACATAATGAGGTGTCTTTCATGTATGTCTGCCTTATCCACGTAGTTCAGAGGCAGTTTATATAGTATTAGTGTACTGGGTTTTGACTAGCAGTGAAATCAGGTGAGGACCTTTTCACATGGGGCATCATGTTAGCGCTCAAAGAGTTGGATTAGGATGCTCAACTGTAAAACTTTGAATTAAACTAGTAATTAAGACTTGAATTTCAAAGATCAAAATTATTGCATATTTATGAACTTACTTGAACATTCATTTTTAAAATTTCTGTTTTATGGAAGAGAAAGAAGCAGCAAAGGTAAAGATAGCTTTGGGCAGGTCCTTTATGTCAGTGTGGAGATTTGCTTCTTTGACTTCTACGTCTTGTGTTTTTTGATTGTTTGTGGGGGTTGTGGCTTGAAACAGGGTCTCTACACAGTCTTGGCTGTCCTGAAACTCTGTAGCTCAGGCCTCATCTCAACAGAGATCTGCCTGCCTCTGCCTTCCAAGTACTAGCATTAATAAAAGGCAGTGTGCCACTATGCCCAGCTTGTATTTTGTTTTGTTTCATTTTGGGTTTTTTTTTTTGTTTGTTTGTTTTTTGAGACAGGGTTTCTCTGTATAGCTTTGGAGCCTGTCCTGTAACTCACTCTGTAGACCAGGCTGGCCTCAAACTCACAGAGATCCACTTGCCTCTGCCTCCTGAGTGCTAGGATTTAGGTGTGTGTTACCACTGTCCAGCCCAGCTTGTAGTTTTAAAATTTGCTTATTAAGGACTATTTAACAAAAACAGTGAACAATTTAGCAGATTAAGAATAATTTAAAAACATTCTAAAGTAATGAATTGATCATCAAGTTAAAATGATACTAGTAATTCTGGACCAACATAACACATACATAAATTACAAAATTGTTTCTTTTTCAGGAACGGTCATCAAAGATTCAGTGTGCTTGGTTATTGGTATTCCTGGCAGGTTCTTCTATTCTTTTATATTACACCTTTCATTCTCAATCACTTTATTACAGGTAATTAGAGATCCTAGTATACTTCTGTTGTTTATCATTTATTCCATGGCACTTTGACTATATAATGCTTATTATAGGTCAGCTCCTTTCATGATTGACAGGTGTGACTTACAGATTTCTATCCCCAGTACCTTGGCTTATAGCATGTGTTCAATAAATACTTTTTGATAAGTGGATTTGCTTGATCCATTTTTTTGTTGTTTTTTTGAGACAGGGTTTCTCTGTAGCTTTGGAGCCTGTCCTGGAACTAGCTCTGTAGATCAGGCTGGCCTCAAATTCACAAGAGATCCTCCTGCCTCTGCTTCTCAAGTGCTGGGATTAAAGGCATGCCCCACCACCACCTGGCTTGTTTTTTGGTTTTTGAGACAGAGTCTCACTGGGTAGTCCAGGGTGCCCTCCACCTTGCAGTCCTCCTGCCTTGGCCTCTTGAATGCTGAAAATATAGGTATGTGCCATTTACAGTTTTAATCAGTGTTTATTTAGTACCATTAGGTGGTTATTATCAATGTTTTGTTTCTAAAAATGAGTCATTAAAACACATGGTTAAGATGCATTTTCATGCCAGATAGTCTCAATTTTTTTTTTTGGGTTTTTCGAGACAGGGTTTCTCTGTGGCTTTGGAGCCTGCGCTGGAACTAGCTCTTATAGACCAGCCTGGTCTTGAACTCACAAAGATCCACCTGCCTCTGCCTCCCGAGTGCTGAGATTAAAGGCATGCGCCACCACCGCCCGGCTGATAGTCTCAATTTTCAGCTTTAATCAAATAATTAGAAGGCCTAGGTTCAGTGTAATCAATATGAACCAATTTGGGCTGTAAGGAGTGTTAGAGAGTGTGAAACTAGGTTGAGTGTGAAACAAGAATGACCTCGGGCTGGAAAGACAGTGCCATGGCTAAGAGCATCTGCTGCTTTTCCAGGAAACTGTAGTACAAAGGCTCAGTGATCTGATGTCCTCTGCACCTGCACTCAGACATGCACATCCCATCCCCACAACACACACAAACACATACTTTTAAATTTGTGTTTCCAGAACATGTCTAGTACTTAAAAAAGACTGTCTGGGCATAGCCTGTAATCCTAATGAGGCCTGCCTAGGTGACAGTGATACCCTGTCTGAAAGAACACACAAAACAAAAGGAGCTCACAGACTTGCACAAAATCAACCAGGGAAAGGAAGATAAAGGGGCCCAGCCCAGACATGAAAGGCACTGCACCTCTAACCTAGCGCTGCTGTAGGAGTGTACAGACTCGGGGGTTGTCCACTGGTAGAGCACTTAACTATATGTGACATCTGTAAAGTACTGCAGCAACTTTACATTTGTATGTCGCCTTCATAAGTGTTCATGCTTTTCTCTTGGTAGCTTAATTTTCTTAAATCCTACACTGGATCAGTTGAGCTTCTGGGAAGTTCTTTGGATTGTTGGAATTACAGACTTCATTCTAAAATTCTTCTTCATGGGTTTAAAATGCCTAATTTTATTGGTGCCTTCTTTCATCATGCCTTTTAAATCAAAGGTAAGAAACTAACTAATGCTTATGGGAATGATGTTAGCAAAACCTAGTAGTTTTTCATTGAAATGTCTCTTCACTTAGAGGCCAGAAGAGGGCATCAGATACCTTGGGGATGGATTTAGAAGCATTTGAGCTGCCCAATGTGGGTATTGAGAACCCAACTCAGGTCCTCTGGAGGAGCAAGAAGTGCTGTTGACTGCAGCACCATCTCTCCAACACAAAAATGACCTGATTTTAACTACGGTTATTACTTTTCCCTGGAAACCATTTGTTCAAATACTTGAACTGAAAATACTAACTTAAGTGGCTAAAATCAGGATTACATTTGCTTCGGGCATAATTGAAAACTCTTCATATTATATATGGGAAAATTCTAGATTTGTACTTCTGTTTTGCTCCAAGGCATTGCCAATTTATAAAACGATTACGTAAGCAGTCGTTCAGTGACTTACTATTAGAGACAAGGTTTCACTCCATAGCCTGAGCTAATCTGGAACTCACTGCAGTCCTGCTACGTTAGCTTCCAATTTGGGGGTTACAAATGTGAGTCACCAAACCCAACTTATACATTAAAACTTTTTCTTTCACATTTACTTTGTGTATACTTCTCTACCATGTGGGTTCTGGAGATTGAACTAAGGTCATTACCCATACCCACTGAGTCATCTCCCTGGGCCAACAATGTGATGACAATGGTATGTGATAGTTTGAATTTGTCAGTGTTAATCATGATTCTGAAATATAATTTCATGGGATTAGTGTATTATATACTCAATGATATTCTCCTTCCAATATTAAATATCTGCTATGTGTTTAATACCTTGGGTAGCTGGATTTATTTCTTTTTCCTTGCTTTTTTAGGGTTATTGGTACATGCTTTTAGAAGAGTTATGTCAGTGTTACCGAATTTTTGTCCCCATACCAGTTTGGTTTCGGTACCTTACAAGCTATGGGGAGTTTGGTAATGTAACTAGATGGAGTCTTGGGATATTGCTGGCTTTACTCTACCTCATACTAAAAGTAAGTAACAGAACCCTGGCAGAGTGACCCTTCTGATCACTGATTTTATATTACTACCAAGTTACCTCAGAATTTATGTTCATATCACTAGCTGGAAGTAATATCAGACTCTTAACTATTTAGAAATGTAGAGCTGGGGTATACTTGTAATCCCAGCTACAAAAAAGGCTGAGACAGGAGAATCGTGAGTTTGCCAGTGTTGGCAACCTACCAAAACCTTGCCTCAAGAGAGATCCAGAAAGGGTAGGAGAAGGGTACTGCAGTGGTTCTTGTTATGCTGCTCAGGGTATCTTGGCCTCCTGAGCAGTAGAGATGAAAAGTACTTGCCATCATGCCAAGCTCTGTGTCTCCGTTTTTGTTGAGTTGCGGGGTAGACTTACATACCTGTGATATCTATGGGAAATGGGTAGAAAACACACAAACCCTCACAGTACCATTTGTGATATATATAGTTCTCAAACCCATGGGATATCTTGCCCTCCTCCCTTTATGCCCGATCTCTTCAATTTCGTATTTTATCAATCTTTTTTTGTTTGATTTTTCAAGACAGGATTTCTCTGGGTAGCCCTATGAAACTTTTTTTTTTTTTTTTTT
>JAQHUG010000027.1:9955421-9965492 GCA_028555095.1 Dicrostonyx torquatus | reverse complement strand
TTTTTTAGGAGAAAGTTTTATAACTAATTGTTTCATACAAAAGTAGTTTATTAAATATGAGACCATGAACATATCTAACATGTTAATGAAAAATGTACATCTATGTATATGTATACTATAGTAAATATGTATACTAATTTTTTCAGGTAATAAAAAAATCACTTCTATTTTATGTTCATTCAAATTTGCATTTAATTTCTATTTACATTCATTCAATATGAAATCAAATATCTTAATACAGTAAACTAAATACAAGATGAAAAGCAGAAAAGGTGTTGCCCTTATAGCACTCGTAATAAGGCAGCTGAAGAACTATTTAACAGATGCAAAGCCAACTTGGGGTAGAAGCGAACACAGTTTAAAGAGCAAACACTGTCAGAAACCCATCTTCCAGATGCTTCTCCAGAGAATCCAGGGAAATAATACTTGTGCTGTAGTGTTAAGACTCACATGAGAAAAGTACTGTATTAATCAGCAACAGACCACAGGTCCTACGTGATGAATATTATGATGACTGTTTTGTCCAGCTAGCTAGTATCTGTCCCTACAACAAAGGCAGATGTTTTGGGTATTGACTCTTTTAGATACTAACCATTTTCAAAGCCTCAAAATCCATCCTTCATAAATTCAACAATTCTCATGGGAATTATCTTCGATCTAGCCCTTGTAAGCTAGGAAACACAACTAACTGAATAGTTTTTAAAAGGTCCTATATTAATTATGATATGCAAGGTTCATAATACTAAGATGTTTTGTTTATAATTGTTACCTATAGTACAGAATGTTGAATTTATGGAGTCTCACACATGCATCCTCCTTTCCCCAATCTCAAACTATCTTCTAGCTCAAAAACAATATGAAAAAAAATCCTTGAAGTTAAGATCATAAAAGGGGAAGAAATAACATAATTTTCCTAAAGATCTGGTTCAAGTTCAATAATTAATACACTGTTAATCACAGCTGGTCTATAAATCCCAGTTATTCTGTAACACTACAAACCTTATAAAACAAATTTAGTAAACTTCAGTTCATTTTAATTAAAAAATGGCATGTAGAAAATAAAAAATATCCTGTAATAGCTGATTTTAAAGAAAATAATCAGGTAATAAAAGAAAAAGCACTTCATCTTCTTTATACACTTACCTGGTACAAGCATGGACACCTCTCTTATAAACTCAAACTAGTATTAACATATACTTTATGCTTCAGTTTTTACAAATAAATACAGAGTAGGCCATATTGCATAGGCGTGTGCTTTCTGTCTGTGACACTCATGTGACACCTGACATGTTTTCACAGTCATAGTAGGGATATCCATTTATGAAACAATTTCTCAATCAACTTGTCACAGCATGAGAAATCAATTTCACTTAATGTTGTGATAGAAAAACTATACATTATTTGTGTAGATGGAAGGTGTATAATTAATGCTTTCTACGCAAAAAAGTTGCAGTATTTGCCACTATTGCTGGCACTACTACAGTTAAACAGTTTAATTATGGGGTGGTCACAGTGCACATGTTACTAGCAACTAGGGCTGAGGAGGAACTGTTTGGTGTAAAAGTTTTATGGAATTTGGCCAGGCAGTCAACGCTATAGTCAGTAAACACATCTGGAAACAGATAACAGTAGCACAAGCCATTTGCAGTCTGAAATGATTCCTATATGCATCACCATAGGTGGGTTTTTTGGGGGGAAGGGGGAGTCTTTACAATTTCTGCCTTTAATCATCACCGCAGCTCTTCATTTACTGCTGCAATAACAAAGTTCTCAAAAGGCAGCTGCAGTCAGAGATCCAGGATGGAGAATTAGATGATATAAAGCTTCTCTGTCCAAAGATGGATTTATCAATTCTTTCATTTACAGCCACAATTGAAAGATTGTATTTCCAATCATTTTGTCATGACTTTTTTTTTAAAAAAAGATTTTTATGTATTTTATGTATGTGGGTGTTTTGTCCATATGTTATGCACACCAGAAAGGGCATCTGATTCTATTGGACTGCCGTTATAAACAGCTGGGAACCACCATGTGGGTGCTGGGAATTGAACTTGGGACCTCTGGAAGAGGAGCCAGTGTTCTTAACCTCTGAACCATCTCTCCAGCCCCTCAAGGTTCTATTTTTGCTCAGTGTTAAACATTCCTCCCATCTCACTTCAATTGCAATTTAAAGAAGCAAACTTGGTCTCTCCTGACTGACTCTGACGTGCATAAGGAATTTTATGGCTTGGATCCTATGAAGAACATAGCAAGAGCATCTGCGTAAAGAAACCCTAGGGCTGCAACTATACCAAATGAGCTGCACAGACTGGAGACATAAAGACCAACAAAGTGAAATGACAAGACTCGCAGTGTGACCATCTACCTAGACCAGTATGCAGTGAAGCATATCTTATAAAGCTCTGCAGATATTAAACCGTCTCACCAGCTAGTCATGGAAATGCTCCTTAAGGCAGGAAGTATTTAAGAAAGGTAGAGTTACCTTTATTTTTATTCTTTGTACCTGTAAATCACTTATGTAGGTTTTGTTACATTTTCAAAAACAATGTCTGGTTAACATGTTTCCTAAATTAAGCCACTAAGTTTTCTTATTCACTATGGAAGACATTCATCAAAAGGCCATCAAATATTTTTACAATTAAAAAATGTAGCCCCAGAATAGGAGGGAAAAAACACCATTTTTTCTTTTTTAAATTCTTGAGGGAAAAAAATGTTAAGGAAGGTAAACAGCAAAAACAGTACAAAGTAAAACTGAAAACCTTCCCAGTATGCTGAGAAGAGACAGACTGAGGGTGGACCATGGCAACCCTCTTCCCTGCAGGTCTCTATCTCTCCTGCTTACTGCCCTAGTTATGCACTTTAGCCTGACTTTCTTCTGTCTTTCCTCGGCCGTGGGCTTGACCCAAATATTGGCATAAGAACAGGTGGCAATTTTTTTCCAGTGCAGTGCAGGCCCAGGGCAAGGGAGCATGTAGAACATAAACTTCTGCCTTTCCCAAGGCTTGCAGTTACGCCTAGCACACAGCAGTACTGCAAGAAGAAATGATTAAACAGACTTTTTTTTTCTTCTAGTATTACAGAAAGGTATTGCAGCTGGTTATTCAAACATAAACAAAAAACAAAAAACACCCCAGGTTTACCCCAAGCCCTCATACGAGCCACAGCTGTGGTTAACAATGATTCATTTGTATTTTATTTCATCAAGAGAAGAAACAGAAGCTGGCTTTCTTCATACCAACCAATAATTTTGCATTTTAAAGTTTGGGATGCTTTTTTCCATAATGAGCTGAATCAAAAATCTATTTGAAAAATATATATTTATATAAAAAAAAGATTCAGGTTGTTTGCACGTAAAACATCAATCGATAAGTTTCTTTTGTCTTTGATTCGTGTTGCTGGAAAAAGTTTGACAAAGCTTGCATGCTAATTTGTCCTTAGTTGCAAGTATTACAGGCAATCTCATACTTTGCCTATGAAAGGATAACCCTTCTTTGACATCTTCAGGCTTCAACGGTGATTCAGAAGCAACATCCTACCCTTAATACTGTCGGTTTGGAGCCATCAACGTGAAAACCCTTGCTAATGCTGAGATGTCGCAAGATAGGAACCAGTCAATCGATGTGTCTGTGGGTTCCACAATACTATTTTGCTTAAGTTTTTTTTTTTTGTGGGTTTATTTTTTTTTGCACCATTGATTGATTTTTTTTTTAAATCCATGTTTATTTTTTCCTCTCTCCAAAGCATTCTAGGTAATAGCGTTGACTGCCATTTTGATTCTCGATTTGTAGGATGTTCACACATCCTTCCCCGAATTTTGTTTTCTTTTTGCATCAATAAAAGCATTGTTTTGTCATAGATTCATACGCAGGTGCTCTGGCCGTTTTGAGATCATAGGAAAAGCTTGCTTTTTGTATGGCCCAGAGTTCGGCTGTCGGATTGGAAGTGGTGCTGATGCTTCCCCGCTCACTGTCACATCCATCTGCTCTATTCCACTTGTTTCCATTGGGTACTCCACAGGTGTCTGAGGGTTTGCCGTGCTGGCTGAAGCACCTCGTCCCCAGAAATCCCCAGGAGAGAATTTGACCGGGCTTTAAGACAAAGAAGAGCTATCATTCATTTTTCTCAAGAATCATCTTAACAAGAAATATTCCCCTTATGTTTAAAGAGAGGGGCAATGTGACTTTCTTTTTTTTTCTTTTTTTTTGGTTTTTAGAGACAGGGTTTCTCTGTAGCTTTGGAGCCTGTCCTGCTGCAACTAGCTCTTGTAGACCAGGCTGGCCTCAAACTCACAGAGATTTGCCTGCCTCTGCCTCCCGAGTGCTGGGATTAAAGGTGTGCACCACCATCGTCCGGCTGTGACTTTATATTTTTCTAATTTTATTTTCATGTGCCCTGTCGCAGAGGCTGAGCCATCTTTCCCCTAATCACTAGTGTGTCAAAACAAGCCTCTCTGCCTCTGCACTTGTCGCCTAAAGCCCTTGATGACATATCGTTAAGTCACTTTTCTCTCCCACTTATAACAGCTTCCCATTGTGTTTAAAATAAAATACTTTTCCAAACCTTTGCCATTTTCCCCATTCACCACATTCCAGGAACTCTGACTTCTTTCTTTCCAAGAAAAGGCATGTTTCCCTCCTCAGGGGTTTTTATACCAACTGCTCTTCTAACTGCCAATACTTCTGTAACTTCTTTGCATAACTAGCTTTCTCCTTATTCCTAGAAGTCACTTCACCAGGGAGGTCATGCTGACCATAGTTAGTGAAAGCCTCCTCATTTTTCTTTGCTTTTTACTACGATCTTTTTTGTTTTTAATGTGTACACATGTGTGCAGATGCACTTGTCATAACTTGGTAGGTAGATAGACATTTGTGTATATTTCTATCTTGGTTTATTCTGACCCCTGCTTGATTCATCAAAAAGGAACAATTCTGGCCAGGTGGTGGTGGCGCACGCCTTTAATCCCAGCACTCTGGAGGCAGAGGCAGGCGGATCTCTGAGTTTGAGACCAGCCTGGTCTACAGAGTGAGTTCCAGGACAGAGAAACCTTGTCTCGAAAAACAAAACAAAACAAACAAACAAAAACAAAAAAGGAAAGGAATAATTCTGTATTATATGTAATACATATAACATGCAGCACATGTAAAATGCTGATAAATGCATAAAGACATTTATTATGGGCAAACTATATAATATATGAGAGGACCAATCATTTAAATATAAAATACAGATTGCTTATATTAGGCAAAATATGACAGTCTTCTTATTTATGTAACTTACATGCATTTCTTAAGCTATATTCTTCTAGGCTTAAAAACTGTTTTCCTTGAAAGCACAGGATGTCAGTTTAACATCCAAAACCCATGTAAGAAACCAAGTGGGTGTTGTGGTGCATGGTTGTAATTCCAGCACTGACTAACATACCAGACAAGTTCCAGGCAGTGAGAGAGAGAGAGAAACTGCATGAGGAGCACCACACAGGGTGCCCTCTGCACAGTTACATACACATGAACTTGCATACAAGTACATAAACATGAATAAAGACTAAGAGAGTCTGAAATACCTGACAGGCGTTCGTGGGCTACCAATAAATCTTCGAGGTGATCGGATTTTTGGTTCAAAAGAAAACTTTTCTTTCACACTTTCAAGTACAGATGGAGCCACATATGTAAAACCCTGAAAAACAGCAACAGTGTACTACAGGATGACATTTTGTCATCCATATCAAGAAAATGGCTTTTTAGTCTGACACACCAACACAATGATGTACAAAGAATATACTGTGTGTATACTTCCTTATCCTTGATCTCACTTTTGTACCTTCTGATTTTTGCAAAACGGTCTTTCTATGTACTACTGATTGAACTGCAACTCGCTATTGTAGACCAGGCTGGCTTCAACCTCATAGAGATCCACCTGCCTCTGCCTCCTTAGTGCTGGGATTAAAGGTGTGCACCACCAATCTGCATTTTTATACCTTTTAAAGCCTCATATGCAAACTAACAAAATTTTACCCAATTATCGGGAGTAGGGAGGAAAAACTCAACAAGAAAAATACAGCTTACACATTAAAATGTTGACTATAAAGAAAAACATAAATAATTGGTGCATTGTCACCCACAAATTGTTTATCTACTATATACCTACACTTATAAAATCTGATAGGATTAATTCCAAGAGTTGCTCATAACTAGGCCAAGGTAAAATCAGAATTCTCTTGATTTAGCACGTTTGACCTTTCCACTTTCACACCAGTAATTGTATGGAATTAATTTTTAAAATTTTCTTTTTTTCTTTTTTTTTTTTTTTTGATTTTTTGAGACAGGGTTTCTCTGTAGCTTTGGAGCATGTCCTGGAACTAGTTCTTGTAGACCAAGCTGGCCTCAAACTCACAGAGATCTGCCTGCCTCTGCCTCCCGAGTGCTGGGATTAAAGGTGTGCGCCACCATCGCCCGGCATTTTTTAAAATTTTCTAAATGCATATATGTCTGTGTGTATGTGCACATGAGTGCAGATGCCTGAGGACACATGACATCAGATCCTTTGAAGCTGCATTACATGTTGTTGTGAGCACATAGGTGCTGGGAGCTAAACTCAGGTTCCTCTGAAAGAGTAAAACACACTATTAATCACTGAGCCATATGAGTTTCTTTTTTTTTTTGTTTTTGTTTCTTTGTGACCAAGTGCCAACATTATGAAAATCCCACTGTACAGGGCACAATTGCTGTTGTATTGGATTCAGCTTTGTTTTGAACCTTGCTATTAGACCCTAGCTCTCATTTTCTTGCTGCATGTTCCTTTGTTCAACCATTGGTCCTATTGCCTACCTGCTTTCCTCCTCATTATGTATCACAATAAATGATACTCAGCAGGCTGAGTGAAGCTTCCAGAGGAAGGTATAGTTCTGCATTTCAGAGGCCATTTCTCTGTATGTTTTGGTGGGCTAAAGACAAAGCTGCATTTTATTCAATTTTTAAATTTCCATTAGTTTTAATGAGATCTCATCATAAATTATCTGTTAAACCTGAGGTTGTTAAAATATACAAATAAGTGGGATCTTACTGGGTTTATTTAGTTATTTTTGGCTGCTCTGGAGACTAAATTTTTAAATTTATTTCTAAAGAGGCCTTGGACTAGAGATCTAGCCAGACACCTCTTCAATGAAAAATAATACATTTATTATCAAAGATGAATTACTGTTTTGCTATCAAATATTAATAAATAACATTATAGCTAGGTGGTAGCGGCGCACACCTTTAATCTCAGCACTTGGGAGGCAGATACAGGTGGATCTCATGAGTTCAAGGCCAGCCTGGTCTACAAGAGCTAGTTCCAGGACAGGCTCCAGAACCACAGAGAAACCCTGTCTCGAAAAACAAAATTTTAACATTACAAATCCCCTGCAGAGGGGCTGGAGAGATGGCTCAGTGGTTAAGAGCATTGACTGCTCTTTCAGAGGTCCTGAGTTCAATTCCCAGCAACCATATAGTGGCTCATAATCACCTGTAATAAGATCTGGTACCAACTTCTGTCTGCAGGGACACATGCAGGCATAATATTGCATATATAATAAATACATACATACATACAAACAAATCCCCTGCAGAGTCAGGCTGATAGTAACCATAATTTTGTTTTGTTTTGTTTGAAACAGGGTTTCTCTGTCTAGCCCTGGCTGTTCTGGAATTTACTCTATAGACCAGGCTGGCCTTAAACTCAGAGAACTGCCTGCTTCTTCCTCAGGAGTGCTAGGATTAAAGTGCACCACCACCACTCAGTGACTAGTATCCATAATGAAATAGTTCTTGTGATGCTTAGCCAAAAATCATTTTAAATCACTAGCACTCAACCAAACATGAATCACTCCAAAGAATCAAACATTCTTATTGTAATTTCTAAAACCAAATGTTAGATTATCAGTTATTTTGCAGGGACTAGTTAAGTTATAAAGGAAATGGCTTAAAAGCAAAGTCACCCAGGTTTCCCGCATGAAGTTATTGATCATCCTCATACTTAAATTTCCTATGGCAACTTGGAAATTTCTTCACTTACCAGAAAAACCTGGTTGGCACTTTCACTGAGAGTTGAGTCATCGGGGCTGTCAACAGGTGTCTGACGTGTAAACTTTGAATCAAATTGACTCACATCCTCTTCAGATTGCTTCATAAGAACAACATTATTAGAAAATGGTGACTAGTCTATAATATTCCTATCAATCAAAGGTGCCACAAGCCCTATATACACTCTGCACAGAATAATCTTAGCAGCCACAGACAAGGAAAAAGATGCAAGTAGAAAGAATGCCAATTATTTTTTATCTTTAGTGTTTATTTTATGCATGCAGGTATTTTGTGTATATCTGCACATCATATGTGAGCCTGGTACCCACAGAAGCTAGAAGAGGGTGTTGTATCTCCTAGAACTACAGGTACAGATGGCTGTGAGCCACCATGAGATGCTGAGAATCTCTCCAGCCCCACATCATCTTTTTGTGTGTTTGGTGTCTGAGTTCAAACCTAGGGCTTTATACTTGCTAGATGAATACTCTACCATTGAGCTAAAGCCTACATCTTCAAATTTTATATGTGAATTAAAATAATTTTAATATATAACTATCCGTATTAAAACTCTGAATATCAATCTCCCTCTCATCACTCTTTGGTGTATCTAGTTCAGTCAATAAATTCCTAGAAAAAATTTGCTTTGTGGTCACTGTATGTCTACAATGTCTACAGTAAATATGGTAACTACTGAAGAAGAGTCCAAACACATCACAGATATAAGATGAGTCAAAAGCTCAGGATGTAGCTCATGGTAAAGCGCTTGCCTGGCACATGTAATTCCCTGGTACAGGTACCCCAGCACCAAACCCTCCCTAACCCACAATGTTCTGAATTCTTATTGTGCATTACTTCACCCCTTATAGCTCTAAAGAAGTAGTTTATTCTGAGTATATTTTCTTGTTATAGTATCATCTAATGACTAGATTCCTTTTAATTTCTTCTCTTCCATGATGTGTCTAGTTAGACTTATGGGACCAATATAAGAAATAAATACCAATTTAAAAATATGATTTATGTTAAGCATGGTGGTATATGCCTGTGATCTCAGAACTCAGGAGGTAGAAGCAAGAGGATCACCATTAGTTCCAGTCTATCCAGGACTATATAGTGAAACCTTGTCTTTTAAAAAATAAAAACAAAATAACAGAAGAAGCAGCCAGGTGGTGGTGACATGAGCCTTTAATCCCAGCACTTGGGAAGAAGAGGCAGGCCTGGTATATAGAATGAATTCTAGATCAGCCATGACTACACAGAGAAACCCTGTCTCAAAAACAAAAGAAAAAAATCAGAAAAATACTGCAAATATTAATATATTAAACCACCTGAGCTCATGACACTAAAACAAACACAAAACCATATAACTCACTGTTCAATTTGGAAGATACTAAGGAACTATTTGATTACTCTGAAGACTAGTAAAGAGTCAACCATTTAGCCTGCCTTCCTGGTACCAACTATACCTAGGGTAACAAAACAATTGATAAGTTTGCTTTATGGAAAAATTCTGGCAATAAAGAATGAATAAGAAAATGAGACCATTGTGTAAACCCTGAATGAGAACAAAGAAATGGACTGGAGTTTCTCATCTCAGCACTACTGACATTTTGGACTTGATTTAATTCTTTTAATTTTTTATTTTATGTATCTATGTGTTTGCTTGGATGTGTGCATCACATGCATGCCCAGTGCCTGTAGAGGCCCAAGAGATTGTAGGATCCCCTAGAACTGGAGTTACAGTTATGAGCCACCATATTAGTGCTGGGAATTGAACCTAGGTCCACTGAATGACAGTCAGTGCTCATTTTAACTGATGAGCCATCTCTCCAGCTTCTGTTCTTGATAATTTCTTTATTGTAGAGAGCTGTGTGTGTGCTGTAGTATTAGTAGCAGGGCCCTCTTGCAACACAACCAAAATGTTTCTAGACTTTGGTTTCAGATTAAGAACTATTGATTGGTAGCTCAATCCCTTGCTCTGATGTGAATGTGGGTCTCTGGCTCTATCTCCATCCAT
>JAQHUG010000027.1:9916776-9952159 GCA_028555095.1 Dicrostonyx torquatus | reverse complement strand
AGAAGGTGTTGGACCCCTTGGAAGTGGAGTTAAGGATGACTATGAACTATCATATGGGTACAGGTGCTAAACTTTGGTTCCTCTGCATGAACAAGTGCTATTAAGCACTGAAGCTATCTCTCCAGCCCTGTGTATGTTGATATTTTAAAGCAGGTCATCTTATGCTCTGTGACAGAATAATTAGCCTCATTATCCTCTTCCTCCACCTACATCCCAAGAAATGGAGAAAGTATATTTTCTCAATTTCTGAGGCAGAAGACAAAATCTAAATAAACACCAAGTTACTTTGCCATAGCTAAAGCATTTTTATAGACTGAACTATGTTCCCTTGCCCTCATATTCATGTTGACATTCAAAGCCCTGGTTCCTCAGGAAGTTATCTTACTTGGAAAGGGTCATTGCAGATGTCATTAATAAAGACACTGTCAGCTGGGCAGTGGTGGTAAATGCCCAGCACTCAGGAGGCAGAGGCAGGTGGGTCTCTGTGAATTCAAAGCCAGCCTGGTCTACAGAGCTAGTTCCAGGACAGCTAGAGCTGTCACACAGAGAAACCCTGTCTTGAAAAACCAAATAAATAAGCAAACAAATAAAGACACTATCATACATCAGTACACAACTATACCTGGTTTCTCTGAGACTTTTCTTATATTAAAAATTATCAGCACTCAGGTGTCAGTGTAGAGCATTTGCCTGGCATATGGGAGGTCCTAGGTTCAAACCCCCAGTACTAGAGAACAAGGGTTACTGATCTCTCATATTACATGCTTCCACATATACATACCAACAGAGGCTTAAAAGGAGGCTCCACCTTCCGAGCTAGAAGTTCTTCCCAGTTAATGTGTCTGAAGAACGGATGAGCCTAGAAAAGTCAAAGGGGATGACTGAAATGGCAAACCACTTTTTTGAAGCTACAAATCACAAAATAAGCTAAACATATCTGAATACACGCATATAGCCATCACAAATAAGCAAAATTAGTATTGTTTCCCCCAAACACCAAACATCTCAATTCCTACTTGGACTTCTCCAGCATCCCCAGGACCAGCTCCAAGACGAGAAGCAGCATTTCTTTTCAGCAGCTTTAGGGAAGAAAAGAAGCACTGGTGAAAATCCTGAATTAATCAAACTGATTTTTTTTTCCTTTAGAGAACGTGGGCCCTATTTGTGCTCCAGAAGATACAATTTATTAATACCAAATAATGTTTGCTTTAAAAATTTACAAGTCTTTTATGTTTAGTATCTCTAATCAAAACATATGTTAAATTCTTAGATGGGGAGGGACTTATGAGACCCCACCCTTCATGAAGGAGCTATTGGTAGTTGATGGTTGCATGGAAGGACAGTTATTTTCCTTAGGGGCATAGCCACTGATATATTGCCCATGTTCAAGTAGATGACTCCACACCCAGTTATACAGGCACCACTAACTGGAGGGCATAGGTTATTTTAAAAAGGGGGAGGACAGTGGTGGCGCATACCTTTAATCCCAGCACTCGGGAAGCAGAGGCACACGGATCTCTGTGAGTTTGAGGACAACCTGGTCTACAAAAGCAAGTTCCAGGACAGCCAGGGCTACAGAGAGAAACACTGTCTCAAAAAAAACAAAAAGGAAAGCATGAAATTGGGGGGTAAGTGTTGAATGCATTAGAGGAAGTTGAAGAATAAGGATGGAGGTGTGATTACATACACACATAAAATTTTCAAAGATTAAAAAAAAAGTTATTACATATGAGCCAGGTGTAGGGGTGCAAACCTTTAATCCCAAGATTTAGGAGACAGAAACAGGCAGATCTCTATTTTTGAGCCCAGTCTGATCTACATAGTGAGACATAGTGAGTCTCAAAAACAAAACAAAAAACCAAACAAACAACAGGTGTATGTGTCTTTGAGCGTGTATGTACATGTCTGTACATGTGTACCAAATTTCATCTCATTAAGCCTTGCTCTTGAGGTTGCCATTTAAGAACCCTACCTTTTTAAGCAGATCTCGAGCTTCTTGTGTGAGGTAGGGAGGCAAATTAAGTTTACATTTGAGGATTTTGTCAATTGTTTTCTTTCTATTCTCTCCAGTGAAAGGAGGCTAAGGGTAGAAAAGAGTGGAAAATTAGCATATAAAAACAAATTTTAAGTAACATTATTATCTAGTTCCTGAATTGAACAGCTACACATTGAGATAAGAAAACATGCTGGGAGCCAGGAGTGGTGGCCCTTGCCTTTTAGTCCCAGCACTCCAGAGTCAGGCTGATCAACATGAGTTCAAGGCTAGCCTGATCTACAGAGTTTCAGGACAGCCAGGGATGCTACACAGAGAAACCATGTCTCAGAAAAAAAAAGAAAGAGATAGAAAGAAGAAAGAAGGTGCATGCTCAGAAATAGTTAACTCAGAGACCTGTGGCTTTAAGCAATGATACATAAGTAGCAATGCCCAGAAAGCCTTGTATGGTTAGTGAGGCCTCTCATTTTAAGCTCCCATTTCTCCCTATGTATTTCACGAGACTGTCATGACATAAACCAATTTCTTTTAATTTTTTTTTAATTATGTGTACATATTTTATATGTGGGTGGGTGACTGTGAATGCCAGAGGCACCAGATCCTTTGGAACTAGTTTAGGAGGCTGTGAAACACCTGATGTGATGCTGGGAACTGAATTAGGACAGACTTCGCTATTCAACCACTGAGCTCTCTCTCCAGTCCCTATATAGTTCATTTAAATAAAAGTATTTTTAAAAGTATGGAATCTCAGGGCTGGAGAGATGGCTCAGAAGTTAAGAGCATTCTGGCTGCTCTTCCAGAGGACCTGAATTCAATTTCCAGACCCATATTGTGATTAAAGGATGTCTGCAATTCCAGTTCTGGTACCCTCATACAGACAAACATGCAGGTGAAACATAAATGCACATAAAATAAAAATAAATCTTTTTTTAAAAAAAGTATGGAATCCCACAAAATCATAAGCTACCACTAATGCTAAATCACTAAAACATCCTGATGGTGTGGCGCACGCCTTTAATACCAGCACTTCTGAGGCTGAGGCAAGCGGATTTCTTTGAGCTCAAGGCCAGCCTGGTCTACAGAGTCAGTTCCAGGACAACCAGGCTACACAGAGAAAACCTAACTCAAAAAATCAAAACCAAACCAAAACAAAACCCAAAAACCTACTGATAACCAATCTTTAGGCTTTAAAAATAACTCTACTAGGAACATGTTCTGGAAGCATAGCCAAGTTCTCTTACTAAAATGTCCTAATAACTGTTCTGCACAGATCATGAAACATGCAACTTTTAATGTGCACCTACTGCTCCAGTCAGCATGTCATACATTAATGCTCCCAAACTCCACCAATCTACAGCACGATTGTGGCCACTTCTCATCAAGATTTCAGGGGCCCTAAAGTGGAAAAAAAAAAAAAAAAAGAATAAAAAGGAAAAGTCTTAAAATTTATCCACTTTTATATCATTTGAATAAAATTATTAAACTAAGAAAACTAAGACACTATTTTAAACCAGGTAAAGTTAAATATTACCCCCAAACCAGTTATATTTCTTTTAACATGCAGCTCTCACATGTATTCTATTGTTCCACAAAATGTGTGTGTGACTGTTCCATCATGAATAGATTCTTTGCATAGTCCAAAGTCTGTTAGTTTCACATGACCTACAATGAAAGATGATAGCATGATTATTCTGAAAATTTCAAGTATCTGAACATAGCAAACAGATAATTCTTCCTTCAATTTAGCTTTTCTTTTCTAAAACTTATCTTGAAGATGTCTAGAAATAGTTACCTGATCTACTATGGGGTAGTAACTACTTAAAGGCAGGGAAGTGGAAGTGATATAATGAATGCAGTAAGGACAAAGTACAGAAAATAATGAAGCTGTCTAAAGCTCTGGCTCTTTTCCTACATGCAGAATTCTGTTCCATCCTGAGAAAGTCTCTTTGAAAGTCCTGTTTAAGTAATATATACTCCTAATAAACATTCTGTATTTAAACAAAACTCATGGCATGCTTCAACTATACTGTTTCTTCACAGTGTACTTATGACTTACAAACTCCTTAGTCTCAAAAAGTCATTGTATCGCTTACTATGTATGCCAAATGCTATCAGTTAGCACAACGAATTAAATTATTTATTGCCAAAAGCTGCCAGTGAAGGGGAAGAAGTAAAATTTGCATCAGATAATCATTTCTGTTCCAGAAGGTGGAATTCCACCTTACACAAAGATCACTTCAGATAAGTTTCTCTCGGTTGTCATTTAATTCATCAGTGGCTCCACAACACCAAAGCCCTATCAAGGTCCCTTTCAGGCAATGACTCATTTATTCAACTGTGAAAATCTACATTCTGGTACAAAAGAAGAAACAGAGCTATATTATTTATCTTTTATTTTCTCAAGTTTAAAAGTTTATTTTATGTGTGAATAATTTTTCCTACAGATATGTAAGTGCAATATGCTTGCCTGGTGTCTAAATATGCTGTAAGGCAGCTCAGGAGCCGGGAAAGTAGGGCTTCCAACGGTTGTGAGCCAATATGTGGTGCTGGAAACCCAGGTCTTTTCTTTTGCAGCACAGCACATGCTCTTAACCACTGAGCCATCTTTCCAGCCCCTCAGAACCCTTTTTAAGACAGGATCTAGTAGGTAGTCCACCTGGTCTGGAACTCAACTACCTACTCAGGCTACTCTTGAATTTGATCCTCTTTATATATACGGTGCAGTGCTGGAATTATAGGTGTGTGCCAATACACCTGGCCACAGCCTTTATTCTCAAAGAACCAAATGGTATATTCAAGTTTATGTGTTAAAAACATTATTTTACTATTGCACCATTCCTTTATTCTATCCTTTGCCTTAGAACTGAGAATCAGAAGGGCTGGGGCTATAGCTTGGTGGTAGCATGCACAAAGTTCAGTTCCCAGAACAGAAAAATAGTTTTAAAGGAATACCTCAAAATCAATAACAAAGAATTCAGAATCAGAATCCTGGTCTGGGATGGGACTACAGATATGGTTCCCAAAATGCACTCTGTCAATTCTATCATTTTTCCATGAAAAAAACAAGCTTTGCTTTTTTAATTTCACATGTATTAGTGTTTTGCTGATATGTATATATGAACACTACATATGTATCTGCTGCCAGCAAAAACCAGTTTTAAATTCCCTGGACAGACATTAAGATACCACATGGTTACTGGGAACTAAATCCAGGTCCTTTGCAAGAACAGCAAATACTTTTAACCACTGAGCCATCCTCTCCAGCCCCTCACAAACAAATTTTTAAAAAGCGCTATTTGGAACATTTATATACGCTCCACCATTCTCTGTCTAAGAGTTTACATTGGTTAACTATCTCATAAATCATCCTACGGAGATTTGGTCAGCAGCTGTTCACTGTCTTGAATATGCCTTGGTCTGCTAGTTTGTTCCTCGAGTAAAATGCAGTCTTTCCCAGTTCCGACTACAGCAGTAGAAATGGGAGCTGCAAGCGCGTGCAGCTGTAGCCAGCGCTCACTTTGCTATACCCACAGCTGTACAGAATGTTAGTCTCTGATGAACCTATGCTTAGTATTTTGTTACTGGAGCTATATCAAATAATTTGCTTCAATTTCAGTCTTTCTTTTCCTCAGACATTAGTTAAAATTATAGAAAGTTTTGTTTTTAGCTGCATGGTATATACAAGCAATTCCAAAACTTGGGACATTGAGGCAGGAAGACCCTAAGTTCAGTGTTAGATAGGTACACAGCAATACAATGTCTAAAACAAGTTTGGCAGCCGGGCGGTGGTGGCGCATGCCTTTAATCCCAGCACTTGGAAGGCAGAGGCAGGTGGATCTCTGTGAGTTCGAGACAAGCCTGGTCTACAAGAGCTAGTTCCAGGACAGGCTCCAAAAGCTACAGAGAAACCTTGTCTCCAAAAACCAAAAAAAAAAAAAAAAGTTTTGTTTTTACAACTTACACATTTATGTCATTAAAAAAAAGTCAATGGCACAAATCAAAATTAACATTTATTTGAACTGTTTTTGGGGGTCACAACATTTTATATAGGTTTTTTTTTCCTAAGCTGTAAAGAATGGGTAATATATGTAATATATTTGACTTTTTTTAAAAAAATAATTTATCTTGTGTGCATTGGTGTGAAGGTGTCAGATCCCCTGAACTGGAGTTACAGTTGTGAGCTGCCATGTGGGTGCTGGGAATTGAATTTGAGTCCTCTGGAAGAGCAGTCAGTGCTCTTAACATCTGAGCTATCTCTCCAGCCCCCTTTAATTCTGTTTAAGCTCAATTATAAATACTACATAATTAAAAGTATCAGCAAATATTACAGTGTTATATATTCTGTGGGGGAAATATGCTACAAGAGAGAGACACATGGCAGCCTTGAAAATGGAGGGTTCTAAGCGGAGTATTTACTACAGAATTGTTCATGAGATAGCTCCACCTTGGTGATTAAGCATGATGTTCTCCGGCTTCAGGTCTCTGTAGATGATCCCCTTTTGATGTAAATGCCCCAAAGCCATGGAGATTTCAGCCAAGTAAAAGCTGGAAACAGAAGTGATTTAATAAAAATTTAAAAATCAATCTACCCAAAGAAGTTTATGTATGGAATAAAATTCCCTGAAAGAAACAAACATGCACCAAAGACCAAATTAGTGGGGGTGGAAGAATGTACTGGGAAAAGAGATGGCACAGGGAGCATTTGTCACTCCTTTTAGTCAAACTATACCATGTTTTATTTTTCCATTAGAACATACTGCTAAAACTGCAAAGATGTCCCATCTATTCTAACTATTATTGATTAGGTTCTGCTCTCTCTGTGTAGGAATTAGGCCAACAGTCATTCAGAGCAATCAAATTCCTCCCACCCTCCCCCAACTTTTAGATTCCCCAGGAAATAGGGACTTTGTTATTCTCAGAGATCAAGTCTTGGTCCTCACAGCTTGACCTGTGGAAGCCCACTCATCCCTTACATAATATAGTTGTGTATTTACAAACAGCAATGCCCACAGTATCTGCCCACCCTCTTGCCAGCCAGCCCACAACTATAAACTGTGTGACACTCAAATTTATCTACCTCAAAAGAATTAAGGGCTGAATCAACCCTGTCTGGATTCGAAAAGCACAAAGCACTGCAATACTGGCTGTGTAACAATGTTGCAATCCTGCAGATTACTCCAGGATGGAGAGGGTGTGTCCTAGAGGACTGAGGCAGTTTCACAGCCAGCAGGACCACAGCCTCCAACAGGGCTCAGAGAGCCTCCTCCAAAAAAGGGCACTTCATCCCTAAGGTTCTTAAATGCAGCTTCTGTGTTAGAAAAGGCCTGAAATTAAACAATGGAATGCAGTTTGGTAATTAAGATAGAAAAAACATTTACGTGTTTTCTATTCAATTAATGTGTAGGTCAAACTGTTTACTGTTACCCAATACGGTCACTTCACAAAAGGATGTGTATATTTTTAATTTGAAGCAGATGCCATCTTACGAATAGGAGGGCAGATCCCATTCTGGCTATAAAATCAATCCACAGATGTGTGCTCAGGGTTATCACTCCCTAAGACTGCACCTTGGGAACTGGAAAGTCTAAAAAAAAGAGGAGATGATTTCTGATACTTTCCATTGCTCCACATACAAAATTTCACTGGAAAACCACACTCACCCACAACCAAGACAGGCAGCTTACCAAGTCAAGGAAACTCTGCAGTGAAGAGCGGTCCACCCAAGTCCTGGGGGCAAAGGAATCATGTGACCTCCAATAGCTGCCCAGTCCCCCCTGGACGTTCTGAGTGACTGACTGGCTCCAGATCAATTTATGGAACAGTGTGGGAATGTAGTTTTGCCTTTAATTACATGAATAATTACCTGAATTCATACAGCCACAAAACTTCACTTACCAAGCTGTGTCTTCCATGAATATTCCCTCTCTTTCTAACTGCATAAATAGTTCTCCTCCTAGAAAGGAAAAGTATTAGAAATAAATATCTTATTTTCAACCCTCTTCCAACGAGTCTGCACTTTTTTTTCTATCTGTAACATTAACTCCTTAAAAAATTTCTTTTAAAAAAATCCTAAAATTGGCATGGAATTACAGCTTTTACACTTCAGGCCTAAAGTTTAAAAAGGTCTTAATTAAAGTCTTTCCAGCACCTTTCAATATGTAAAAGAAAATGTTAGTATACAATTAAGTCTCCTCAATTTTAGTGACTGTGACTATTCCCCATTTTCAGAACCTTTATATAAACTGAATGAACCTGATGGTGGCATAATTTGAATATCAAAATAAATAATAAATAATAAAGGGTTATACTGTCCTGAGTTATCTTAAAATCCAGGAACCCATAATGATGTAAATAAATGAACAGATAAAGTTTTCAATGGAGAAAGGAAAGCTCTGTGTAAGTGAAAGTGGAATGATGGAGTAAGAAAACCCACTTGGCAAACACCAGTTAACTGTTATAGTCAAGAATTAATGGATGCCAAAACTGGACCTGAAAGCATGATGAGATGAGACACTTTTAATTCCAAAGGGGAAACCTGGCAGACACCACCTTATACATGTGACACAGTGAACATCAACAGCAGTGGGACAAAGATCTAAATACCACGCACCTCCTTTCTGAACTGCTGAGAAGAAACACAATGTCGCTTGGACAGTCCTGTCAAAAATGCACAGCTTGAATCTACTCCCAAAAAAATATCAATAAACCCAAATCGATGGCATTCTATAGAAACTGGGCTATATATACTCTTTTTAAATATGTCAACATAATGACAAAGACAGACTACAGAACTGTTACAAATTAAACTAAAAGATATTATACTAATGTTCATTTCCTAATTATTTTATAATTCTAGTTACATAAGAAAATGTCCTTGAGTATAAGAAATAAATGTTAGCATTTCAGTTATAAAAATCTTTGAATAGCACAAAAAATGTTGACTGTGTATGTGTGCATATGTACATACACACATGCATATGCATCAAGGGGAAAGATAGGCACACGCAATGAGATGTCAGAATGTGGAGGATCTATGTGAGGGGCGCAGAAACTCCACAGAACCACAGAACCTTGTACTACTCAGAAAATCTTCTATATAAATTTGAAATTATAAAGTAAAGTATAAGCAAGTAGTATTAACAAAAAAGGTGGGAAATTCTGCAGCTTTCAGGTTCATGTTAAGAGCTATGACAAAACCTGTTTCTCAGAAATCACAGGTATGCCAGGCTGGCGGCAAATGCCTTTAAGTCAGCACCCAGGCCCATCTCTGAGTTTGAAGCCAGCCTGGTCTATGTAGTGAGTTCCAGGACAGCCAGAGCTATATAAAGAGATCCTATCTAAAAAATAAAAAAAGACTGCCAGTTGTGTTTGCTGAAGATGCGGGCATACCTGTGAAACAGATATGATATGGGGATAGAAGGCTGAAGCAATATTTCAAGCAGGTCAAGGGCAGCATAAGCTACATAGTGAGCTCCAGATAGCTTGGTTTGCAGTGAGATTTTTAGCAAAAACAAAAACAAACAAACAAAAAAAGACATAGGGTTGGTAAGTGTTGGTAGGTTCCCAGTAGGGAACAGTGCCTGAAAATATGACTCAAAAACTTTCAATATCTCATAATACTCTCAGTAAGCATCCCCATTTCTATTTAGGAAGGAATATGTGAACTACAATAGCTACGCCAGCTTATTAAGGTGCTAAATAATTGGTTACAAAGAGATACAAATAAAATTTTACAGACAGGAAAACACCTTGCCCATTTCATATTTGTCTATAAACAGAACCATTTGTTCACATGTGAATTTCGTTCTTCAATGTATGCATCAATTTTAAGACTTGTTCACAACAAGAAAAGCATGTTTCACTGGAAAATAATGTTTGAACCCAGTTTCTGGAGCAAATGTAAATAATTACATGAACTATGTACTAACCACTGAGATACTCAAGGATGAGGTAGAGTTTTCCACCGGTCTGAAAGGCATAAATTAAATCCACAATGAAGGGATGCTTTACTTCCTCCAGAATATTCCGTTCTGCTTTTGTATGAGCTGTATCTTTAGCATTTCTTACTATCATTGCCTAAAGGAAAAGAGATGATCTATAAGAACAAAATAGTGAACATTTTTATCCTATGGTAATTGGAAAAATCTATTTTATGCTTTTCTGGCCAATACAGAATGGTTCCTACTAGAAACTGAGATGGGGGTAATGGAAGCTAACTCACTACTATAAATATCTAAACTTGTTAGGGTTTTGTAGTAAGCATGTAAATGAAAACCTAGATGTGTTTTTTAGCAATTTGTATACAGATCAAGTTTATGAGTATATTCACTTACAGTTCAGGGCTTAGTGTGCTCCCAGCTTTAGGCCAAGAGAACAGAACTAACACAAGGAATCTTGTCCTTGGAGCCAGAGCATCAGGAGAAAACACAGCAATGAAGGTAAGGGCAGAACAAGTGTGGGTAAGTGGGGGAGCTGCACTCAACCTGGCAGGAAGTCTTCCTCAAGATGATGACAGCAAACTGTAAAGTTAAGGTGAAACACGGAAGGTTAAGAAGCACCGAGGAGAAAAAGAGGCAGGACTGAACAGGATGTGTCAAGGGAACCCAAGGTCAGCATGTTAAAGAGTGCTTAGAGATGCAGCTGGAGGTGGAGACAAGAGGCTGTGCATCTCTGCAAAGGTGCTGAGATCTCAGAGGTCAAGGAGAAATACTGAGATGAGTGTGATGAATACCACAGCTTGATTGTGGTATGTAGGGAAGAAATGATACAATGCAGGTGGCCAGAACAGGAAACTAAGGAACGTGCCTTGTAACTAAGACAAAGAAGATAAGAAACAAAAATTAAGAAAGGTTAAAGGTCTGTCATTGGAGCTTGTAGCCTTAGTTTTAAGAAATAATGACAGATGGGTGTGAAGGCACACTCCCGACATTTCAGCACTTGGGAGAGACAGAGGCCAAAAGTTCAGGAGTTCAGTTATGATTATTAATAAGTTTGAGACCAGTCTAAAGTATGTAAGATCTTGGCAATAATAATAATAATAATAATATAAAAGTGTTTTGGGAAAAGAGTATAAATGTAAGCTGGGTATGATGGAAAAGACCCAGAATCAAATGAGGAAGCAGTGGAACCATAAATTTGAGGACAGTCTATGCTGAGCCAGCAGAACACAGTAAGACCCTGATTCAGAAAATATGAACAAACATATATATGCTACTTGTATCTATAAAATTAAACACAACTAAGAAAGCCTCAAAGCTAAAAAAAAAAAAAAAAAAAAAAAGAGTGGTCAGAGAATAAGACTTTGGAGTAAAATCTGAAATAGAATCTCAATGGTTTGGCCATCCACCATCTTGCTGAAATTCTTTATTACAATTACAGTTTTTTTTTTTTTTTTTTTTTGGTTTGTTGTCAAGATAGCGTTTCTCTGGGTAGCTCTAGCTGTTCTGGAACTTTAGACCAGGCTAGCCTCGAACTCACAAAAATCTTCCTGTCTCTGATTCCCCAGTGTTAGGATTAAAGGTGTGAGCCACCACCACCTGGTTACAATTATAGAAACTTTGGTTTCTGAATGTTAATAATTTTACATATTTAAAGAATAAAATGAAATCAAGGACAGAAATTTAAAAGAAAATTAAACACAACAGAAATACACAAATTTGACCATGAATGATAATGCACACCTTTAATCCCAGCAGAGGAAGGTGGATCTTAGAATTCTAGGCCAGCCTGGTCTTTATAGTAAGTTCCAGGATAGCCAAGACTACAAAGAGAGATTTTGTCTCTAAACAAAACAAAACACACTGAGTTAGAGGCCAGTTTGGGTTATCTGAGACCCTGCTTTCCAAAAGGAAAAACTGGAAAAGTCTGAACATAGCCAATACATTAGGAAACAGCATTGAAAATTAACATTAATATTTCCAAATACAATAATCATACTACAGTTAAAGTTTGAAAACACCCTTATTCTTAACAGAATTTAGGGTGAAGTATTATAGTGTCCACATGTAACTCTCCAAATATATGGCAAAAACTAAATTTAAAAATTTGAATAAATAGGGGCCAGAGAGACACTCAACAGTCAAGAGCATTTCTTGATTATTAAGAGAACCCGAGTTCAGTAATGAACTCGGCAGCTCATAATCAATCCTCTGTAACTCCCATTCCAGGGATTTGATGTTCTCTTCTAGCCTCTTGGGCAGAGTGCACACATATGATGCATAGACATGCATGCAAATAAAATATCAAACACATAAATTAATCACTTTTAAATAAAATTTAAATATAAACCAACTCAAAAATTAAACGATTCAGGGCAAGAGAGAAGGCTCGTCAGATTACAGGCTGCTCTCCCAGAAGAGCCAGGTTCGGTTCATAGCATCCACATGGTGGCTCACTCCAGTTCCAGGAGATCTGACACTCTCTTCTGGCCTCCATGGTGTACCAGGCATGCATGCAAAACACCCACACAAATAAAATAATAATAAAAAAAATTTTCTTCAAAAAGTTGAACAATTCCTCTTAAAAACTGTATGAACATCTGAATTTGGTGGTGAAATATTATGCATATGTGACAGCAGAAAAGAATGGAGGGTGGAAAGACAAACTATAGCAAAATGTCACAATTGTGGCACTGGGGAGGTAACAGCAATAGCTCTGCAAGCATGAGAACCTCAGGACCTGACTTCAAATTCTCAGCATCCACATAAAAAACTCAACACAGTTGTGTGTCTTCAAGTCTGAGAAGCAGGGACAGGTGGATCCCAAGAGCTTACTGACCAGTCAGCCTTGTAAGAAAGTATGATCTTCTAGTTAAGTGAGAACCCATACCAGGTCTCAGGACATTAAGGCAGGGAGAGAAGACACTGCGACATTGGGCCTAGTGGCACATGCTTTAAAAATCCCAGCACTCAAGAGGTAGAAGCAGGTGGATCTCTTCAAGTGTGAAGCCTGGTCTACATAGGAGGTCCAGGTCAGCCAGAGCTGCATAGTGAGACCCTGTCTTAAGAACAAATAAAAAGTAGAAACAAAATGCTGTGGTTAGCGTGGCTGGAAAGATGGCAGAGTGCTTAAGAACAAGCACCTGCTTGCTACTGTTACAGAGGATCCAGGTGAAGTTAATAGCATTCACATGGCAGCTCGCAGCCATTTGGAACTCCATGGGATCCAGGGTTCTCTTCTGGCTTCCACAGGCACCAGGAATGCATGGTGTGCACAAACATACATATAGGCAAATATTTATACATGTAAAATACAAATAAATAAATCTTAAAAAAAAAAAAAGAGTTGTGGTCAACTGCTTCAGAGTATAGAGATGTAAAGTAAGTATAAAGACTATTGGAGCCAGGCAGTGGTGGCGCACGCCTTTAATCCCAGCACTTGGGAGGCAGAGGCAGGCGGATCTTTGTGAGTTCGAGACCAGCCTGGTCTACAAGAGCTAGTTCCAGTGCAGGCTCCAAAGCCACAGAGAAACCCTGTCTCGAAAAAAATCAAAAAAAAAAAAAAGAAAAGAAAAAAGACTATTGGATTTAGCAACTGGGAAGTTACTGATGACTTATAGACAAGAATATCATTGAAATAGTAGAGTCATAAGCCAAAATACTATGAATGAAAAAAAAAAAAAACAAGAAAAACCTACAACCTGAAAAAGCAGAGGTGGAGCTGGAAGATGGCTCAGCAGTTAAAGTTACTTGCTGTCAAGTCTGATAACCTGAATTTGATCCCTGGAACCCAAACATGGAAAAAGAGAACCAACTTCTACAAGTTGTCCTGAGCTGTACACATACTCCATGGAATGTGCACACATATATGTACATGCACATATATGTACAGATAAATGAGAAAAAGAAGAAAAAGTAGAGGTGATAATATGTACCCTACTTCTCAAGTTCTGAAGATCTAAAAAGAGATCTTGAGTGAAAGGTTTTGCTTAAGCATGTGACATACATATTTAAAGAAAGAAAGACGTCAAGGGAAGCTGGGCATGGTGAAATATGCCTGTAATCCCAGAACTGAGACTAAGGCAAGAGGGACAGGTTGGATGCCAGCTACAACAATTTAACAAACTCTTGACATACAGAAAAATTCAGGCTGTTTGTGCTGACTCATCAGGTAAAGGGCTTGCAATGTAATCCTGACTTGTTTCAATTCTTGAAACCCAAGTTAAAAAAAAAATACCAGCTGTGGTAGTGTACACTTGCAATTCTACCACTCCTACTTCAAGATGGGAGGTAGAAATAGGAGAACTGACTGGAAGCTTGTAGGCCAGCTGCCTAGATTATGCACTGTGGTAGAACCAAGATGAAAAGATAGAATTGACTCCCAAAAGTTATCCTCTGACATTCACCCATTGTGGTGCCATGTATGTGCCCACACAAACACAAATAATAAATAAATTTTTTAGAATAAAAAAAGAAAGTCAGGACAGAGGAAGAGTGATTGAGTAACAGAGTAAAGTACCCAAACAGGATGAAAGAATAGGATCTAAAACAGAGCAGTTAGCTCCAGAAAAGAACACATTTCACTACATAAAAAATACAGGTAAGACAGTGCTGGAATAGGGACCAGGATGGGCAGCTGAAAGAAAGCATGGATGACTGTCTCATGGGAAGGATGGTTCTGGCTGAACAAATGAAAGGCCGAGAGTAAAAGCTCTGAACAGTCAAAGAATGGAGGGATTTGTGCAGGGAGATGTCAAATGTTGGATACTCGGGGTCTAAACAAGTCATAAGCTGGAGTTGGATTTTATGAATTTTTCCCAAAAGCAATCTACAGATTTATGTGATTTCTAGCAGAAAATGCTCAGCAGCAGATAGAAGAATACAGGAGTAGTGATAAACAAGCAGATTCAGATTAGCATTTTGCTGAACATAAGGTTAGTGGGGTAACAACAAAATCAGGTGGCAGGCTATGTTAATTAGGATGGTCTCAGAAAAGTGGAAACTGGTGGAGCTGAAATGAAGGCCAGACTGCTGATTAGTGAGGTGATACAAAGGCACTGACAATACCCAGAAAAATAAGACCCGGACACAAGAAGAAAAAGACTGAACTAGATCTTTCTAAAGTTGAAGAAAAAGACAATGAAACTAGGTACATATATATGTATATACAAATGCATACCAATCTACCTACCTACCTAGAACCTACCTAGGTTTAAACTTAATGGAGAAAGGGTTGACTGTAGGGTGGCTGAGTAATTTTAAAAATAAGCTTATTCATTCTTCCCTTGAAAGACTGAGCAAGTAAATTAGAAACAGAGAATACATTTCATCTAAATGAAGAATATTCACATCCAGTATCTCCACATTAGTTTAATAAAAGGTAGAACACAGGCAAAGACAACCCTGTGAGTAACAAAACTTTGGTCAAAGTCTCTAGCTAGAAGAATAGCTTGTTTCCAAAAAGGGCTACTGATAGCCTTTTCCTCAATATTCTGAGTAAATAACCAAATGACACCATTCCCACAAAGAGTAAAGTCTTATAAACCCAACAGAATTTCTAGATGTGAACAACCCACTGAAAATAATGGCACACCTCACTCTCCCCTGATTTCATCTGTCAGTCTGTGAAGGAAGAATTCTTTCAACACACATTTAGGTCTAGTAGATCAGGACTCTGCCTCCGTGATGCAAGAAAAACACTCTAAAGAACCTACTATCGTTTCATTTAGGGGTTTAGGAATTAAAATGCTAGCTGTTTAAAGAAGTATGCTTAACCTGATTTAAATATTAATGTAATACATATGTGCACTGGGAGAGTACATGCGGGCAAAGATGGCAGGTGAGATGGCTCAGCAGGTAAAGGAGACTGCCACCAAGCCGGACAATCTGAGTCTGATCGTCAGGACCACATGGTAGAAGGAGAAAAACAACTCCCAAAAGTTGTCCTTTGATCCATATAAATAAACACGCAAAGTTTAAAAAATGTAATAAAAATTTAAGATAATAGGATACTCATTAAAATATATAAATTTTAGGGCTTTTGTTTATTTTTGAGATAGGATCTCTTTATGTAGCCCTGACTGTCCTTGTTCACTACACCATTTTAGCCTCAAAACTCACAAAGATCCATCTGCCTCTATCTCCCAAGTGGTGTGATTAAAAGTGTGTGCCACCAACCAGCCAGTTTAATATATATTTTTTTAAATTCATTTTTGCTGGGCGGTGGTGGCGCACGCCTTTAACCCCAGCACTTGGGAGGCAGAGGCAGGGGGATATCTGTGAGTTCAAGGCCAGCCTGGTCTACAAGAGCTAGTTCCAGGACAGACACCAAAAGCTACAGAGAAACCCTGTCTTGAAAATCAAACAAAAAAAAAAAAAAGAAATTTTAAAAACACCAATAGCCGGGTGGTGGTGGCGCACACCTTTAATCCCAGCACTCGGGAGGCAGAGGCAGGTAGATCTCTAAGTTTGAGGCTAGCATGGTCTATAAGAGTTAGTTCCAGGACAGGCTCCAAACCTACAGAGAAACCCTGTCTTGAAAATCAAAAAAAAAAAAAATTTAAAAACACCAGTAGCCGGGTGGTGGTGGCACACACCTTTAATCCCAGCACTCGGGAGGCAGAGGCAGGTAGATCTCTAAGTTTGAGGCTAGCATGGTCTATAAGAGTTAGTTCTAGCCGGGCAGTGGTGGCACACACCTTTAATCCCAGCACTCGGGAGGCAGAGGCAGGTGGATCTTTGTAAGTTCGAGACCAGCCTGGTCTACAAGAGCTAGTTTCAGGATTGGCTCCAAAGCTGCAGAGTAACCCTGTCTCGAAAAGCCAAAAAAAAAAAAAAAAGAGTTCCAGGACAGGCTCCAAAGCTACAGAGAAACCCTGTATCAAAAAAGTAAAAAAAAAAAAAAAAGAAAAGAAAAAAACGAAAAGAAGAAAGTAAGTAAACAAACAAGAAGAGAAACAGAAGTTAAGAAAATCAGCCCAGGATCGAACATTAACTAACTGCAATTCCAATAGGACAAGATTGTGGAACGGGAACTGTCAAAGATCTCACATAAGCAAACTCCTACAAAGTGATGCATGTCAGTAAAGAATAGCTAAGGTCTTCACCACAGGGCTTCTCAAGTAGCCACACTTGGCTGGACACCTCAAATAGTGACTGGTTTTGCTTTACTCACAGGACTATTTCTGCTGTCAGAAGAAAATGATTAATCAAATACGAAAGAACCTGATGACTAGAAAGATAACAGGAGAAAACTGACTCCTGCAAGTTGTACTGACCCACCCATCCACCCCATACAAATAAATGTAATTAAAAAATTGTAACTATGTAAGACTTACTAGTCTCTTTTACCTTGGTTATTAGCATAATCACAAACCTATAGCACTCTTCAGTATAACATTTTGGATGAATGTGATCTAAATTCTAAATCCATTCATATTAAGAGGAAGTGGGGAAAGGCTAAAGATCTCAAAAAAACTTTGAAGTGGTCACTAACATATTCATAACTGAATAGGAATAGAAGAGGCCATATGAAAAAAGAATGGACTCATACGACAACAGATTAAGCATCAGTTCTTTTAAGCTTGGATGTTCTAGGTCAGCTAGGGCACAGAGTAAGACCCTGTCTCCAAAACAAAAAAAAAAAAAAAAAAAGAAAGGACAGGCATAGTGCCCACACACCTTTAATCTCAGCATTCAGGAGGCAGAGTTAAACAGATCTTTGAGTTCAAGACTAGCTTGGTTTTATATAGAAAGTTCCAAACTAACCAGGGCTGTGCAGTAAGACCTCGTCTGAAAAAAAAAGTAAAATAAGATTTAAAAAAAAAAAAAAAAAAAAGAGGAGGAAAAGATGAAGGGGGAAAGAAATTAGCATTGTCCCCATTATTTTCAACACCAAAAATATTCCCAGGGACTAAGCAGAGAGTGCAACACAGTAATAGCTGGCTTGTTTAACAAGAATGAGACCCTTGGTTCAAACCCCAGCACTACACACTCCCTCCAAACAATCAAACAAGTACAAAGGTAGCATAGGACAGAAAGGAAAATTGCAAATTTGAGGCCAGGCAAGGTTACATAGCAGACTCTGTCTCAAAAATATAATTCAAAAAATATGAATCTGAAGGGATGGTAGTACATTCCTTTAATTCCAGAACTCTGGAAGCAGAGGCAAGCGGCTTTGAGTCTAAGGCCAACCTGGTCTATATAATGAGTTCCAGGCTATAGTGTATCCAAAAAAAAAGAACAAAAATATCAAAGGCTGGGGGCATGGAAACCCTTGCCTCACAAGTCTGAGGACCCGAGTTTGGCTGCCCAGAACCATGTCTGTAATCCCAGTGCTCTGCAGCAGTGCCGGAAGGCGGAGGACAGGAACAGCTTAGAAGTGGATCAGCTAGTCTGGTGCATACAGTGGAAATAACAAAAGACCTGCCCTTCAATAGGTGAAAAGCGAAAACCAACACCCAACATCTTCCTGTGACCTCCATATGAATGCCATGGCACATGAACACTTGAACTCACATACATACACATACATATGTATACACAAAGATTGAAAATAAATAAAAATGTAAAATATGAATCAAATTTGTTCTAATGACACTAATGTAATACTAGGAAATAGAGTGAGGACTTAGGGCTCAAGAGCTCCTCCCAAGAGTTCTAGACTCTGGTGTGTTTACCAGTCACAGTCCTACTACCAGCTCCCAAACACAAATCTCTCACGGGACTTCCCCCTCTGACTTTGTGCTATACTTTTCTATCCAACAATCTGCTTGATATTGGTTTGGTTATCAGCTATATGGACTCAGCTATGAAAGAAGAAACATACTTAGCATGGTAATGCACACTGGTAAATTATGGCTGAATTTGGAAGGTTGAGGCAACAGAGTCATGAGTTCAAGGACAGCCTGGACTATATAGTGAGCCTGTCTCACCAACAGCAGTAACAAAAAACAATTACAAGCAAAAATCTTTAAAAATTTTTCCTCAAGGCAAGATGGTCACTGCAAGAAAATAGGGTATAAATAAATACAGAATCATGACATGCAGAAAACAGAACGGAACAGTGAAGAACCAAGATGAAAGGACTGTGGCAAATGGAGTCTTTTAATAGCAGACATGTCTAGAGAGCTAACAGTACAGACTGGAACAGGGAATATAAGGCTTTTAAGGAAGCTGAGCATAGTAGTGCACACCTGCAATCCCAGGCAATAAAGGAGTGCCAGAAGTTCAAGGCCAGTCTTGGCTACGTGAGACCCTGTCTCAAAAAAAAAAAAAAGAACTAGAGACCACAATAGTAGAGTCAATAAAAATGAATGAAAAGGCACAATAGAAAAAAGTTAGAATTGAAAAAGCTTAAAATCTTTAACTATCTTAATAGAAAATTACTATATAATCTAGAACTGCTGTATAAAAGAGTAATATTATGCTTACTACTTAGAAACATGGAGGCCAGAAGCAGCTGTGTCCCTCAGAGAACTGACAGTGCTCTCCTTTCCATCCTCATCAGAAATAAACAAGTCTGAGACAAAGCACATCTCACAACGTCCCTCCATTCTACAAGGAGAGCTGTTATAACACCCTCCTTTTCCGGAGAAGAGGTACTGCAGATTAAACATGCACTGCACCTAGAGACACGGTTTTCCAAATAAAGATTTTATAGCAAGTAAGATGTAGCACAGAGAGTAAAAAGGGGAAAGGAATCACCTTTTTAAGCACCTTCATGGCAAATATCTTCCCAGTATTTGCTCCTGTTACTTTTCGTACTTGAAAAACCTGGACAAAGAAAGGAGTGTTGGCACTTTACCAAAAGCCAAACTATGCAGGCAATCTTCCATAATACCCATTTATAAGAAACATGTCATACTGTTGTTTATACTGTAAAAAGTACATCACGAAGGACTGTGCTTATTAAAAGGGTCAATTAGAAAAGGCTACATTTTAAGATTTACTAGAGAAAACTGTTAAATGTGAGACTTTCTGTGGTTTTCTGTCACCTGATGGTAGTGTTGGAAAATATCCAACTAAACAGCACTCACAGAATCCTAGTTCACTTAACACAAACTACCAGTGTCCCCAACTTAAAACGCAAATTTCTCAGTTTTTTACATAAATTTATACCAGGGATACAATTGTTATTATTTCACACAATACTGACAGATTCTCACTCACTGCATTGAGATGTCTACTAACCCAGCACTTTTAACCCACGTGTAAGCTTCAAAGTGTTACATATTCCAGCGTGCCCTTAACCTTAAAAATAAACTAAAAACGTCACACTTACAAAACTAACATTAGGATGGTACAGATAGTCCTTGATCTAAGCAAGTTGTTAAACTCTCTTAGAAGGGGATGTCTGGGGTATAGTTGTTGGGCAGACATATAAAGATAAGGTCTTAAATTAGAAAGCCTAGGGCAAAACTATGAAACCCCTTTCTTACAGTCTTTCATCTTTCCTATTTCTTAGACACTGCAAGTCAAAGAAAACATTCAGATCAAACCTTTGGAACAGATAATTAAACATGCATGAAGTGAGGAGTGGTCAACCTGTGTTTAAAGGGGAATCCTACACAAGGTGCCACTGGGCCAAAGAACAAAGCACGGCTTGAACAGCAGAACTGGCTGGCACATTAGCTGCTAATATTAAGGCCGACATTATGTCTGTGTGAGTGGTAAGAAAGGTGGGAACTGAACTTAAACCTTCAAATTATACAAGTCAGGGTTAGATCCTACACTGATAAATGGAATCAAGCTACCCAAGTCAAAAACAGCTATTTCAAAAACACTTCCTACCTTTCCATAGCCCCCTTTACCAAGTACCCGAAGTAGCTCAAAACATTCTGGTCTGATTTTTTCTGGCCCTCTGTTCACACTAGTTTCTGAGATTTCAAATTTCTCACAATGTTCCATGCCACTGGGAAGAAAAGCAAAACCAGAAGTAAATTTGCAAAAAGTTCAATTATATCCAGCACATTGTTAGAAAGAAGAAAAAAAATATAATCCAATTAGGTAAATGACAGTAATTGAGTATCTGTGATCTAAGTGAAATGATGACTGAGTCAATGACATGGCTGGGTCAAGAGGAGGGTGGACTGTAACTGTTCATCTGCTTGCCCACATAACATGGTATTATTATTTATTTTCTTAAATATCAAGCACCCCAGCTAAACTAATAAAATTAGAACATGTTTACTAAGCTGATGAAGTAAACAAGTCTTCTGGTTATTCAAACTTAGTTCATTCAAAATATCCATGGGATCACTCATTACCTAGCAGAAAATCTAGGATCTTTCAGGATGACTCAATTATTATAACCCAAGCCTATCTCAAACTGATTAAGTAACCCAGGCTAGCCTCAAAGTCATCCTCCTGCCTCAATCTCCTGAATGCAAGATCATAGACACTCACCACCACACCATGTTTTGTTTAAAATTCTTGATAATAAAATAAATCTGCATTTCTTCCCATGTCTGGCTTTTCCAAGATATTAGCTTAAAGTCTCCAAAAACTGAGTGGCAATTGTGTAGGTCATGTACATGCTTCTCATGTGAGTAGCCGGTCTTCTCGATCTCTCGTCATGCTCTTTACTGAAGGAAGGGTGGAGTAAGGAGCAGACTCATCACATACTCACCTAACAGAATCTGTCCGACTTGACTTAAAATTGCATTAATCTCTCTGTCTGAATATTGTATTAAAGTATTTTGGGGGCACTGTCATAATTTTTTCAATAAGAAAAAGTTACAAATATAGTTTTCTATATTAAATGAGTAAAAATTCACTGGGTAGTGGTGGCACACATCTATAATTCTAACACTTGGGAGGCAGAGGCAGATGAATGAATCTCTGAGTTCCAGGTCAGCCTGGTCTACATAGTGAGTTTCAGGGCAGCCATGGCTACACAGCAAACCATGTCTTGAAAAAATAAAAAAACAAAAATTCCTAACCAACTTGAATTCATATTTAGTATACTCTGAATTTTCATCTTTTTCTACACACAGAATATTAAAATGCTCATGTTATATTCAGCAACTCAACAAACAACTTTGTAAATATGAGCTGTGTTTAAAAACAGATTATTAGCTAGAATCCCTTGAGGTTATCAGCAGGTACAACCTACTTGAAATCACAATGGAAGTTTGTTCAGATACACTTACAGTTCATATGGTCCAACTCCCCCATGGTCCATGCTTTCATTTAACTGACCCTGAAAAATAATTTAAGTTTTAGAAATAAATAACACCAGAAACTCAAAATTTAAGATGTACAGTGTTTTTTTATCTCATAATTCAGAGAGAATAAAAGAAATAAAATCAGCTTAAAATTTCTACTTCACTATCAAACAAACATGTTACTAAACAAAATACAGTACACAAACAATACTATAGAGTATTTTAAAGTTTTTGAAGTTTTTTCTTTGTTTCTTTGTTTTGAACACGGTTCCTCTGTGTACCCTTGGCTATCCTTTAACTCAATCTATAGACCAGGTTGGCCTCGAACTCAAAGATCCTCCTGCCTCTGCCTCGGAGTGTTGGGATTAAAGGTATGCATTACTACCACCTGCCTAAGTTTTTCATTTTATACTGCTAACTACAACAGCTACTCATTCATAACCTAAAACAAAGCCAAGTGAGTTTTCCTTTAGCAATTATACTTATCAGCTATTAAAAATATGATTTTTATTCTGAAGCCAAAGGCATTACATTCTAAGATACTAAGTCAAATTATATGCTTCTGTTGGGTAGACCAACATGTCATGAGCTCAGCCTAAGGCAACCAATCACAACTAGTCCAAGATACATAATGTGCACTGTGGCTAAACAAAGCAAAATAATTCACCAGCCAATCTAATGATTAAACATCACAATGGCCACAGAGTAAGTGAAAATTGTAATTAACCTACTGTGTATTGGCAATGAACAACCCTAAAACTAAACTGAGAAAATGCTACTCAGAACAGAATCAGTAAAATTAGCATAAATACCCAGGTATGGTAGCACATGCCTTTGATACCAACACCTGGGAGGCCAAGGCAGACATTTCTCTGTGAATTCAAAACCAGCCAGGTCTACATATGAGACCCTGTTTCACAAAACAAACAATGGCAAAACAAAATTAAAAAACACAACTTAGATGATGTGTGGCTGGAGAGCTGGCTCAGGAGTAAGAGAATGAGTGTGCTGTTTTTCCGGAGAACCCAGAATCAATTCCCAGGACCCAAAACAAGCAGCTCACAACAATTTGTAACTGCAGCATGGGCAGGACTGGGGGAGAATTTGAAACCCTTTTCTGTCTTCCTCAGGCATCTCCAGTCATGGGCATAGACATACACACAATTTAAAATTTAAAAAATATATATGTATATATATTTAAGTATAGTTTAGATGTTGAGCATGGTACTGCATGCCTGTAATCTCAGCATTTGAAAGATGCAGGAAAGAGAAATGCTTAAACAGTGAATTCCAGGCCAACCACGGTGAAACAGCAAGACTTTAAATAAATAAATAAATGAAAAAGGTAGCGGGGAAGCCACACCTGGTATAACAAGCCTGTAATCAATTCTAACTACTTGATTAAGAGACTGAGATCATAAATTTAAGACCTGCCACAGAGTACATTTACAGCCATCCTGAACAACTTGGTATATCAAAAACAAAAGATCTTGGGATATATCTCAGAGGTAGAACACTGGGGTAGAATGTACAAAGTCCCAGGTTTGATCCCCAGAACATCTAGCTCCTCCACTCCCCTATAAGAAAAGATGATAAGAAAACCCACAGAAAAGGAATAAAAAGATAACAATTTTGAAAAATAAGTTAGGATCTGAATAGGTTTTTTCCAAGGAAGACATAAAAATGAACAATAACTACACAGATATTCAGCATTAGTACTAGAAGAAAGATGCATAGAGACATAAGCAACATCTTCCCATTTACTAAGACTATAGAAAAGGGAAGAGACGAGAGAGAAGAAGCCATCATACCCTGCTAGTGTGAATGTAAAAAGGTGTAAGTACTTCAGAAAATAGTCTGGCAATCTCTTAAGAAGTTCAACATAGGGGCTTTGGAGATGGCTCAGAGGTTAAGAGCACTAACTTTTTCCAGAGGACCTGAGTTTAATTCCCAGCAACCACATGGTGGCTGACAACCATCTATAATGAGATTTGGTGCCCTCTTTTGACCTGCAGGGATACATGCAGGCAGAACACTGTATACATAAAAGTAATCTTTAAAAAAAAAAAAAGAAGTTCAACATAGCCTGATTAGACAGATGGCTCAGCAGTTAAGAGCACTGGATGAATCTAGGTTAAATTTCTAGCATCCACATAGTAGCTCACAAGTGTCTGTAATTCTAATTCAGGGAATCTGACATTTTCTGGCCTCTGGGGGCAATATACATGCAAGTGGCACACAAACATATGAAGACAAAACACACCTACACATAAAATACTGTTTAAAAAGCTAAATAGCTGGGCAGTGATGGCGCACGCCTTTAATCCTAACACTCAGGAGGCAGAGGCAGGTAGATAGCTGTGAGTTTTGAGACCAGCCTGATCTACAAGAGCTAGTTCCAGGACAGGCTTCAAAACTACAGAGAAACTCTGTCTTAAAAAACAAAACAAAACCAAACAAACAACAACAACAACAACAAAACGGAGGATATCTGTGAGTTCAAGGCCAGCCTGGTCTACACAGGGAGTAGTACCAAGACAGCCGCCTTACAGAGGGAGACCCTATCTTAAACAAACAAAAAGATTAAACATAACCATTCAGAGCTGGAGAGATAGCTCATTTACTAAGAGCAATGGCTGTTTTTCCAGAAGATCAGCGTTTAATTTCCAGTACCCATATGGCAGGTTCATAAGCATCAATAATTCCAGTCCCAGGGGATACAATGTCTTCTTCTGGAATCCAAGAGTACTACACACATGTGGTGTGCAAGCAAAATAGCCATATGCACTAAAAAAAAAAAAAAAAAAAAAGTTGGGGGCTGGAGCAATGGCTTAGAGGCTAAGAGCACTCCCTGCTCTTCCAGGGCTCCTGAGTTCAATTCCCACCAACCACATGCTGGCTCACAACCATCTACAATGAGATCTGGTGTCCTCTTCTGGCCTGCAAGCATGTGCACAGGTAGAACACTGTACACATAATAAATAAATAAATCTTTTTTAAAAAAAAGTTGTGCATGGTAGATAACACTTTTAATTGCTACTGGAAGGCGGAGGTGGACAGATCTCTTTGAGTTCCAGGCTAGCCTGCTCTACACAGAGAGTTTTAGGTCAGGCCAGACAAGGCTTCATAGTCAGACCCTGTATCCAAAAACAAATTAAAAAAAAAAAAAAAAAAAACCATCAATAAACCAGGGTTTCTGACCTCCATACAATCATGGCTGCACTTTAAAGACAAATGACTAACTTCTCTCAGATGTGATAAAACTGGTGTTACATAATTGTCTTTTTCTTTAATGTTGGCTTTACTTAATTCTAAATTAAAGATCACAGAGTAGTTAGCAGAGAGCCTCCTAGGAAGCCACCTCAGCAGACTTGGCCCCAGGCTGTGGCACATTTCCGGAGCCTGCTCCACCACCTGCACTTGCACCTGCACTAACTTCCTACCCCTACCGTTACTTTCTACAATAGAGACTTCAGTGACAAAATTCTTTTCTGCCACTTACCATACTTTACAAAAAAAAAAAATCTCTCACTAAGGCATGTAAGTACACACTAAAATACACATTGACAACATTCTTTCAAAGGAAATTCTTACTTCAGAATTATTTCCTGCTACTTTAAGATTCACCTATGTGGAGGCTGATGGCTCAGTGGTTAAGAGCACTGGCTGCTCTTCCAGAGGTCCTGGGTTCATTTCCCAACACCATATATAACTGCAGTTCCATGGGATCCTGTAGTGATATTTCATTTGTATTTTAATAAATAAAGCTTGCCTGAAGATCAGAGAGTAAAACAGCCACAGTGGTCAGCCTTACAGACCAGGCAGTGGTGGCACACACCTTTAATCCCAGTACCAAACTAGTTCGCCATAGAAGCTGGGCAGTATTGGTGGCACATACCTTTAATCCCTGCACTAGAGAGGAATATAAAAACAGGAGGAGACAGGTCTCAGCTCAGTCTCATTACCAGATGCAGGGTTACCATTTCGGATTAAGGTAGAAATAAAAGCCAGTGGGTGGCTGTTTAACTTTTCTTTCTTCTTTTTTTTTTTTTTTTTTTTTTTCTGTTTAACTTTTCTGACCTTCAGGTTAAACCCCAATATCTGTCTCTGGGTTTTTATTAATCGTGCTACAGAATCCCATCCCATGCCCTCTTCTGGTGTGCAAACATGCATGCAGACAAAACACCCACACACATTAGATAGAAAGATGGATACATAGATAGATAGATAGATAGATAGATAGATAGATAGATAGATAGATAGACAGACAGACAGAAAGAAAGAAAGATAGATAGGCAGATAGGCAGGCAGGCAGGCAGGCAAGCAGACAGATCAATCTTTTTGGACAGTGGTGGCACATGCCTTTAATGCTAACATTTGGGAGGCAGAGGCAGGCAGATCTCTGAGTTTAAGATGAGCCTGGTCTAAAAAGTGGGTGCCAGGACAGCCAGGGCTACACAGGGAAACGCACACACTCTCTAAAAGATTCACCTATATGAACTAGAATCCTGCTATGACAAAGTATTATACAAGATAGACTGTGTCATATTAGCCTACCAGTGGATATTTGCAAAATTTTAAATTAAAAATGTTATGTAAAGGGGGTGGCGGCACACACCTTTAATCCCAGCACTTGGGAGGCAGAGGCAGGCAGATCTTTGTGAGTTCGAGACCAGCCTGGTCTACAAGAGCTAGTTCTAGGACAGGCTCCAAAGCTACAGAGAAAAGAAAAATCAAATAATGAGTGTTTCTGCGTGTGTATGTGCGTGTGGGTGTACGTATGTGTACTTGAGCAAGCTCATGACATGGTACACAAGTGGAGGTCAGGGGTCAACTTTGGAAGTCAGTTCTCTCTTCCCATCATGTGGGTTCTGGAAATCAACATTAAGCTTAGGATGTCAGTGTGGCAGCAAGATCCTTTACCCACTGAGCTGTCAAGCTGGGCCCTAATTTAAAAAAAAAAAAATTAAATTCTCTTTTGAGACTGGATCACTCTTTGTACCCCTGGCTATAACTTGTATACCAGGCTGACCTTGAACTCAGAGAGCCCCCTGACTACTGGGATTAAAGGCATGAGCTACCACACCTGGCAGAGCAATAAATTATTGTCAAAACAAAAATCTGCTATCTCATTCTAAAATTTGTGTAATATGTCTCAGCAATTATTTCAAATTTTTAACTGGCAGAAAAAGCAAAGACGCAGCCAACATTTTCATAATCTAACATTTCTCTAGAGGAAAACTTCGACTTAGTTTCAACTTATTACCACAGAAATACAGACAAACAGAAAAAAAAACTCATCAAAGCCTTTTATTCATTAATGTGATTATCCATTACTTTATACTTTTAGGGCTTTTATTGTTTTTTTTTTTTAATTTGGATGGCAGCCACTCAGTTTTATCTATAAGTTATTAATTTAGTTTTATCATTTACTGTCTGAAGAATTGACTACATAAATGCCTGTACTAATATAGATTCACCCAGTACAAAATACCTACAAAAGTGTTATATGTGTGATCAATTATTTAAAAAAAAATACTACCGTTCTAAAAACATGCCAGCTCTGGTTTACATGCATTTGTTACTGAGTGACTAGGAGCAGCTGAAAGCAAATTCCAATCACTCAGAACTTATCAATGACTGGTGCTAATAAGCTACAATCCATGAAACAGCAAACCAGATAATAAGTCAGGGTATCTTGAAAATACTTTTAACATTTAACCCTCACTTTACAAAGAAGAAAAAAATATCAGCTTACTGTAGATTCCATAGTTCATGAATATGGCCAAAGAGATCTGTATTCCCTATTTTTCTTAGGGCGGTGGTGGCGCACACCTTTAATCCCAGCACTCGGGAGGCAGAGGCAGGCGGATCTCTGTGAGTTCGAGTCCAGCCTGGTCTACAGAGCTAGTTCCAGGACAGGCTCCAAAAGCCACAGAGAAACCCTGTCTCGAAAAAAAAAAAAAAAGAGATCTGTATTCCCTATTTTTCTTTTACTGAATTCAATTTGACATACAAATAGGCACATTGTGAATGAGGTTACTATATGCAATCAAGAATGCAGGGCTGAGCCAGGCGGTGGTGGTGCATGCCTTTAATCCCAGCACTTGGAGGCGGAGGCAGGCTGATGTCCATGAGTACGAGGCCAGTCTGATCTACAAGAACTAGTTCCAGGACAGTTAGGACTGTTACACAGAGAAACCCTGTCTCAAAAAAAAAAAAAAAAAATGCAGGGCTGTGAGATACTTCTGTGGGTAAAAACTTGTCACCAAGCCTAATGACTGAATTCACTCCTCTGAACCCACACACAGGATGGAAGGAGAGAACCAACTCCCACAAGTTGTCATCTCACCCACAATGTGCACTATAGCATAATGCCACACACATGCGTACATGCACACACACACACACACACACAGAGAAATGTGTCTGCACATATAGAAATGTAGTAATAATTTGAAAAAGAACCTATGCGGGAGTCAAAGAAATGGCTCAGCTGCTAAACACCCTTGCTGCCAAGTCTGAGGACTGAGTTTGATCCTCAGATTCTCCACATGATGGAAAGAGAGAACTGACCTCTCCCAAATTGTCCTCTGACCTCCCATACATGTGCTACTACACACCTTCCTCATCAAAATAAATAAATGTGAAAAAAGAATCCATGTGCAACCCCAACACACAGGAGAGAGGGTCAGGAGGATCAAGAAGAACAAGTTGAAGGCCAGGATAGCTACAGAGTAAGCTCATGTCAATCAAATTTATCAAACTCAAGTCTTCAGCACAAAACTTCTGTTAGCAAGTGCCTTTACCCACTGAGCCATTCATCTGGCCCAAGATATTTAAATCTATATAATATAATCTGCTGAACTGAGTCAGAAGATACTAATTATGGGCAATCACTTCTCTGGCCTATGCCTCAGTTTCCTCATTATAAAAGAAAGAAGTGGGGCTGTTCTACATGCCACCAATGTCAAAGAAAGATTTACATAAGAAACTAAAAGCTGCTGGCTCCATAGCTACTGAGAAGTTGTACAATCACCATAGAAAACATAAGATTTAAGAATCTAAACTGTTACCATACTTTTTTTTTCCCAAAGTAATCTAAGACTGATTCTCTTTAGACAGCTGACCCAACTCCATCCCAACTCTTTCCCTTTTTCCACCTTGATACATTAAGACATCCTTTAGTAACACGATGAAGGCCTGGCAGGTGCACCTAGCCTGCATTCTTGGCACTCAGGAGCCTGATGTAGGAGAATTTGGAGTTTGAAGCCACATAGCTACACAGTGACACATTGATTTTTTGGCTTTTTTTCCCCCTTAGTTTTTCGAGACTGGTTAGCCCTGGCTATCCTGGCACTTACTTTGTAGACCAGGCTGGCCTTGAACTCACAAAGATCCACCTGCCTCTGCCTCACAAGTACTGGGATTAAAGGCATGTGCTACCACTGCCCAGCTCTGGTTTTGATTTTTTTTCTTTCTTTCTTTTTTTGTAGAGAATTTTCTTAATGGTTTTGATTTTAAAAACAATGCACTCAAGAAAAACATTTCAACTCTAAAAGCACTCCTCTTCAAAATCGTCTGTAATTACTTCTGCTCTTCCAACTAACCCTTTCCCTAAGGTAGTGGTCACATTTTACTCTCCTACCCACTTTTTTTGTCCCAAGAGTAGACCATACCTGGAACTCCTACGCTCTTGAAGTACATTAAGAAAGTGAAAAGAAAAACAAGGCCCCAGAGCTCGTCCCAAGAATCACAATATTGTACTCTCAAAAGACAGTGAACCCGGACTGAAAATTCCACCAGTAACTAATAACAATATTCACATAAAGCCACTCTCCTCTGCAGTTCACTCTGTGGGCACTGCCATATGGAAACAATGTAACTGAACAGTGTATCATATTTATAATTAAAGTAATCCTGAATTTGTTTCAAATTTAGTATCCACCACGTTTGATTAAAAGGCTAAGTGGAATTCCACATTTAAAAAGTGTGTGTCTCAAAACCCACATTTGGACCTGTGTAATCCTGAGAGTCATTCAATTATGAAAAGAGCAATACTTTGTTGGCCCACTTAATTTCATAAAAGGTTCAGAGTCCTTTATACAAAGCCTTTCAATCTTTTGCCAATTTATTTACTAAAGAAGGAAAACTGGGGATGAGAAGAGAAGGAACCCTTATGCAGATACAGCAAATACCTAACATCAGCCATAAATTCACATTCTTATACAGAAGATGGCATGAAATCACCATGAGGTTTTTACTGAGGGCATTTGCCCTAAATATCGGTTCTTCAGTTTGACATCTCATTTTTTTTTTTTGACCCTCGGTGTAATATGCGTATGTTACTTTAGAAAAGGTGATATTCCATAAATAACAAACTCCTAGGACAGCAAAGGTAAAACCAAGATGTGCGTTGGGCAAAGAGACTCTAAATTTAAACTGCAGCAAGGAAAGCCCTCACACCACTATTCACAAGTCTCTGTTCAAGCAGTTTATTCCGGGCGAGACAAATCACAGCTGTCAACGCTGGTGTTTTTCCCCACCCTACAATTACATAAATTATTCCGAAAAAATATATAGACATCTTCAACTTGAGGGAAATTAACTTACAAATGCCGTGTGTCATTATGAATGGTTTTTTTTTTCTTTAAAATGTCACACGGAAGGAGAGTTAAAAATAAAAGGCAAACAAACAAACCCTGGAAGATGCTGCAGGGCCCCCTTGCTCCCGAAATAAAACTTCTGGTGGCTGTAACAGCAGCGGCAGTGCTACTCCCGACAGAAGTTTTCAGCTGTCACTTCTAACAGCTGAGCGCTTCCTAGGAGAGAAGCGACAGGCCGAGAAGAGAGGTGGTTGTGGGGAGTCTGAAGAACTCAAGACTTGCAATCTAACACTCCAGAGGGAAGCCCTTCCGCGCCTCACACCTGCACTTGGGGGACACCCAGCAAGAGCAGCCCTCCCGCTCCCCCCATCCCGCCCCGCAGCACACGCTCGTACCACCCCGGCCACATTCAGGAGCCTAGCGCGCGCCGTTCCTCCACGGCGGTCACGAAACACATCGCTCGGGGCTGCGCTGCTCTAGGGACCAGGGCAAGACCTGCACCTGCGCGCCCCGCAGAGGCCTCACACCTAGGGCCAGGTCCGCCCCGCCCGCCCGCCCGCCCGCCCGCCATCCCGCCTGCTCCCTCTCCCTCGTCGGCCGCGCCGCGCCTCGGCTCCTCCCGGAGACCGCTCGCGTCCCCCCGGGTCTCTGCGCCCTAGAACACACCAGGCTTCCCGCGCCCACGCCCGCCACCCCGGCCCTGTCACCTCGTCGTCCCGTCCCCCTCACCCCGCGCCACATCCCCGGGGACCCCGGGCCTCACCCCCTCCTCCAGCTCATCCTCAGAGCCTGCGTCCTCTGGCTGGTCCAGGTCTATGTCAAACACTCCTGCCATGTCCTCAGCTTCCCTGTCTCGGAAGTCAGGCGCTGGGTAAAAGCCGTCCCGCCTCCGTCGTCGCCTCATGGGCCCGGACCCGCCGCAGACTCCACTGCTGCTGCCGCCATCACCAGCTGCTTAAGCTCAATGCGTCTGCGCCTAGGCCCCAGACTGGCTCCTCAAGTTCAGTCCCAGAGCATGCGTACAAGGGTCCGTGAAGCCAACTGTGGGCAGCGGACATGCGTAGCACTATCTCCCGGCTCCAGGTACTGGCAGGAACATGCGCAGATCACCAACCGAAGCCAAGCCCGGAAAGTAGAACATGCGCGTTACTGTCTAAGGCGTTTTACTGGACACCGAGCATGCGTACCATATCTGAAGTTCATAAATTAAAATTGAACATGCGTGATTAACTATTCTAAATAGGAGGAAAGGGGAGGAAAAAGCCTCAGCAGAGCGCTTCGTATAAGGAGCATGCGCATTAATTCGTTCTCAGTACTTTTAAGAAGTATTTGAAGTGAGCATGCGCATAGTGAGAGGGTTGGTCTTCTGAAGTTTGAACCGAACGAAACTGCGGGTCGGAGAGCTGTCAGTGAGTGTGGGGCTAGTGGGGAGCTGATTGGGCAGAAAGGCAAAAACAACGTCTTGGCCTTGCTATTTGCTAATTCAGTGGCTTTGGAAAGTTTCATAACCCTTTGGTAACTCAATTTCCTTATCTGTAAAATGAGCCGTTAAGTTGAAAGTCTGGTTCGCTAGCCTCTGCTCATTTCCAGGGCTACATGGGATTGATGCATTTATCAAAAACACTCTTTTACTNAACACAGAACTGGTGCTCGTTTGGGGCTGCAGCAGCTATCTTGAGATCATGAGGCGATGATTTTGAGGACATGCGTGACAGCTGGTTAGAGCAGAAAGGAAAGTCCTGGGCCTTAACTCTGTGAACTCTCATCCACCTCTGGAGCTCCCGTGTGAGGGAAGGAAATGACTTTACAGCTGAAAACAATATTCTTATTCAAACTCTTTTGGTTTTGAGGCAAGGTTTCACGTAGCCCAAGAGGGCCTCAAGCTTGTTATGCAGCCCAGGATAGCCTCGCCATTCCAATCTCCCCACCTCCAACTTCCAGGTGCTGGAATCACAGGCAACATTACATGCTTGGCTCAAAAGTCACTTTTTATGAAGAGAGAAAAGAGACAGACGTGTAGAGGAAGCTATTAGAAATCAAGAAATGGCCGGGCGGTGGTGGCGCACGCCTTTAATCCCAGCACTCGGGAGGCAGAGGCTGGCGGATCTCTGTGAGTTCGAGACCAGCCTGGTCTACAAGAGCTGGTTCCAGGACAGGCTCCAAAGCCACAGAGAAACCCTGTCTCGAAAAACAAAAACAAAACAAAAAAAAGAATGCTCTTTTGTTGTATGAAACTAATAAGACATACTTTAATGTATTATCTGGCCTTACTCTAAGCTCCAACTTTGTTTTTCTTTCCAAGGCCAGGTCTCACTATGTAGCCCAGAATCTGCTGGAACTCACTCTACACCAGGCTGGCCTGGAACTCACTCTAGACCAGGCTGGCCTTGAACTCACAGAGATCCGCTTGTTTCTCAAGTGCTGGAATTAAAAGCATGTGCCGTTATGCCCGGTTCCAACTTTGTTTTAATACTGGAACTAAACATAAAACATTCCTTTCTGATCTTAATTGTACTTACCAGGCCAGAAGCTGCTTTGTGGAAAAAGAATAAGTCATTTTCTTGGAAGACAGAAAATTAAGTTCGATGGATGTTCTGTTATTAAGCTAACTTCCAGTGTCCATGCGGTGTGACGTGAATACAAAGAATTCCTTCAATCAATATTATATTAACTTTAGATAATTTATGCGTGAGAGTGTATGTGAACACTTATGCAAATGCAGAGACGGGGGCATCCGGTTGGTTATCACAGTATTCCCTTTCTTACTCCTCACATATTCCTTTGAAGAAGGCTCTCTCTTTCCCTCTCTTCTTCTCTCCCTCTCCCCCCTCCCTCCCTCTCTGAACCTGGGGCTTCAACTTCTCAGCCAAACTGGAAGCCATCCCCAGGGGTCCTTCTGTCTGCAACTACCTGGACCTGGAATACAGGACTGCACAGGACACCTGGCTGGTTGTGTGGGTGCTAGCATCTGAACTCCGGTTCTCATGATTAGACAGCCCCCTCAACCAACATTTTTGTCTTGTTTTGGTTTCTTAAAATCATACTTGGGGAAAACAGTGAGTACAAATCATATTTTGAAAACTATTGAACTGTGTGTGAATGAATTTGAGTACCTTAGATTCCCCCCAAATTATATAGTGTAAGAGGATGTCTTTAAATGACTAGATTCTTAGATGGAGGCAGGATAGAAAGACAGGAAAATTTTATGAAGATGAGAAGGTCAAGAATGGGATACTTTGGGCTGGGGAGATTGCTCAGTGGTTAAGAGCACTGACTGCTCTTCCAGAGGTCCTGGATTCAATTCCCAGCAACCACATGGTGGCTCACAACCATCTATAATGAGACCTGGCACCCCCTTCTGCATGTGGGCACACATGGAAGGAATGCTGTACACATAAAAAAATAAATAAATCTTAAAAAAAAAAAAAAAGAATGGGATACTTTACCCCAGAGTCTAGTGAGGTCTCACCACCTGAAAGTCAAGATTGCAGCACAGGGGACAGAGAAATGGCACAGAGGGTGTGCATGTGTGAGGGCGTGAGTTCAAATCTTAGAACCCATTTTAAACCAGGTGCAGTAGCACATGTCTGTGATCACAGCACTCCTGTGGAAAGATGGAACGTGGGGTCAGAGAATCCCTGGACTCACAGGCCGCCCAGCCTGATCCACAGCTGCAAACAACCAAAGAAAGCCTCAGCCTCGGGCCGGGCGGTGGTGGCACACGCCTTTAATCCCAGCACCCGGGAGGCAGAGGCAGGCGGATCTCTTTGAGTTCGAGACCAACCTGATCCACAAGAGCTAGTTCCAGGACAGGCTCCAAAGCTACAGAGAAACCCCGTCTCGGAAAAAAAAAAAAACAAAAAAACAAAAAAAAACAACAACAAAAAAAGAAAGCCTCAGCCTCAACCCCGTGCACACTATTAGCAAAAATCTCTGTGCAAGTTGCTGATGTAGAGACAACATTCCTTTTATATAGCGCTATCTCAAACAAGAATGTTACTATAGTAAGGAGCCATGTGTAAGGCCTAAGATGATATGAGTCTCCAGTGCGGCCTTACCTTAGCTTTTGTGCCGTACTGTTTTACCTTAGCAGCCTGCCATCCTCGCCAGTGCACTCTAGGAACAAAAAGAGAGGGAAAGAAAAATAATTCTCTTAGAAAGTCTGGACCATGCAATGTGAGAAGACAATAAAATCTGGCTGAAGAGAGGCCTCAGCAATTAGGAGAATTTGCTGTTCTTGCAGAGGATCCAGGTTCAGTTCCCAGCATTGCATGTAGTTGACAGACATACATGCAGCCCCAAAATATTTTCATTAAGAATAAATTTACAGGCCAGGCGGTAGTGGCGCACGCCTTTAATCCCAGCACTTGGGAGGCAGAGTCAGGCGGATCTCTGTGAGTTCGAGGCCATCCTGGTCTATAAGAGCTAGTTCCAGGACAGGCTCCAAAGCCACAGAGAAACCCTGTCTTGAAAAAACAAACAAACAAACAAACAAAAAAAGAATAAATTTACAGGCCAGGCGGTGGTGGCACACACCTTTAATCCCAGCCCTCAGGAGGCAGAAGCAGGCGGATCTCTGTGAGTTTCAGGCCAACCTGGCCTATAAGAGCTAGTTCCAGGACAGGCTCCAAAGCTACAGAGGAACCCTGTCTCGAAAAACCAAAAAAAGAGAAGAAAAGA
>JAQHUG010000027.1:9843870-9855319 GCA_028555095.1 Dicrostonyx torquatus | reverse complement strand
TCTGCCAGGCAGAGGCAGGTGGATCTCTGAGTTCCAGGCCAGCCAGTGATATACAGAGAAACCCTGTCTTAGAAAACCAACAAAACACCTCAGGGATACAAGGAAGAAACCTTTCTGGGGCTCAGAATCCACAAATGTAGATCCCCTGTCTTGGGGATGCAGACAGGCAAAAAACAAACAAATAAAAAAAACCAAACACAAACAAATAGTCACAGTAAGTCAGATGAACACAGATAATCATGTTAATTTTCTTCATTATCTGATAGCAAGACGATGTCTGTAAGGATCCTGCTCTAGGCAGAGAAGCTGCATCTCCCTAATAAACAGAAAGATTCTAACCCAATACAATGGATGTGCTGATGGGACCCTTTCTAGGAAGACTAACAGACAGAAGGACATTCATAAAAATAACTTATTGAAAGGCTGTCTAATGTTCAGCTGAGAGCAAATGAGAAGATAGGTTTTAGTATAGCACAGGAAAGTTTGTGTGTGGGTGTTTCCCTGGACTTTGGAACTGGTCAGAATGTTTATATTACTCAATACTGCCTACTTAAGAAATGAGAAAGGCTTATTCTCCTAAGCTACATCTGGATGCACATCAAGTGACATGCCTTTATAAGCATGTTACTTTGTACAATGGAACACGGTAAACATACCCACAGTCAGTAGTAAAGGAACCCAGAATCTTGCCTTTCAGAAACATAAATGGATTTTCTTTTGTTTCTACATAGTAGACAGAGAACAAGCTTCAACTTCCAGAGCTTGTTTTGAGCCCCAGGTCTTAAGGCAAGCCTTTTTGTTCTAATGTAAGCTTGTTCTCTTTGAGACTTGCAAAACTACCCCATACCTGCCATTGGTCTGATAAACAGCAGGCAGTCAACCATTCACTTTCCTTAATCATATCAATAACTTTGTTAAGACAAGGCAAAAGAAAGAACACTGGACAGGACACACAGCTTGACCTAGGTTCAAATTCTAGCTGTCAGCACTCTCACAGACATGGATTACTTATTAGCCACTCTGAGTACGATGATTGTACTCAGAGCATTTCCTTCCCAAAATTCCACTGAGGATGAGGAATTTAATTTCCATTGAAGTATGAGGTACAACATCAAAAATATGAACTGGTATATCTTAGAGAAGAAAATCGACCAATTTTTGACCCATTTTCTGAAACAAAAGGTTTGATTAAGCTATGCATATATAGCTATAGACAAGTGCTCAGCATTAAAACTTTACATAATTTTCTTTAAGGGTGTGGCCCCTGGTAGGTCTATCATGCTCAAAGGGAAGGCCATATATTGATGAGTACATGGCCAGCACAAATTGACATGATGAATTAAAATTAAAAAAAAATAATTTAAAGTTTGGTGAGTATTGAAGGTGGTGGGGAGGGGAGAATGGGATAAAAATATATTGTGCAAAATTTTCAAAGAACTAATAAAAAAGAAACATGCAATAAAAATTTATGATAATATAAGGAAAGTTACTTTAGTATAGAAGAGTAAAATAAGACAGATACAAATTTACAAATTATGGGGCCTGAGAGATGACTCAGTAGTTAAGAGCTCTTGCTGGTCAGAGTTTGGCTTCACAGGACAGCCTCTTTCAGCCTCCTTGTGCACCAGGTATATATACAGCGCACACACATTACATGCAAGTAAAGCATTCAAACACAAAACAAAAGAGACTACAAATCAAACTGTTAAAGTAAGAATTAAAATGACTGGCACTTCCGTACTTACAACTCAAAAAGCTGTTAGCATTCTTTGTCCCCCACACAAAAAAGGAGAGAAAAACTATCTTGAGATATGATACTATTATCCAATAAAATATTTTATTCTTACATTTTTCATATAGTGATTATATTTTAAGCACGTTAAGTAGCACTGCAGTATTAAAAAAAAAAAACTTGTGTTTACTGAACTAAACATTTTTTTTTTTTTGGTGGGGGGATTTATAACCCCTTTAGCCTGAATCCTGGAACTCACTCTAGACCAAGCTGGCCTCAAACTCAGAGGATCCAACTGCCTCTGCTTCCTGAGTGCTGGGATTAAAAAGTGTGTGCCACCACACATGACACTGACCTAAACACTTAATATAAGTAGGAAGAAATAAATGCCTTGAAGGAGGAAAAAGATATCCCTGATAGTTGAGTGATCATTTTGACACAGAAGACAGACCCAGTAACCTCAAAGGCATGTTACTGTCATCAGTGCCCCTTCCCCTTTTTGAGACAGAGTCTATCTATCTCTGGCTGGCTTGGAACTAGCTATGTAGACCAGGCTGGTCCTGAGCTGACAGGGAGTGTGGGGATTAAAGGTATGAGCAATACACTTGGCACTCCGTTTTGCCTACATGCATGTATGTTTACCATGTGCATGCAGTGCCCACTGAGGCCAGAGAATGTCAGATCTCCTGAGATTAGAGCTATTCATGGTTATTAGTAGCCATGTGGGTGCTGTAAAATGAATCAGGGTCCCCTGGAAGAACAGTCAGTGCTCTTAACTGCTGAGCCATCTCCACAGCTCCTCATCCTCCCCTTTAAGAACCAGAGCCAGGGAAGTGTTAGGAAGAATCAATGAGGATAAATTTTTATTTTCAGAGACATCATTCCACTGTTCCTAACGTCCTTTTAGTAAATTCTTATTTGTTGTAAACCACACTGATTAAAAACATATTCTTTACAGGTTAATTTTTATCAGTGAGAATTACCCTTAGATGAGAGAATTCACAGTCCAAGACACAATCATTTCTCTCTCAATTAGGTTCTTAGCCTTTTTTTATTTGTATATCTTAAAGATGAAGCTAAGAGTGGCTTTGGGGGCCAGCAGAGTCTCACTTCTCTAACCACACAGCCAGCATTTCCTCATCTCCTCAGTTACCCCTCCCTTCCCTACACTAACCTCTGGTTTTCGGTAAAGGATATTGGTGCCGAGAGGAAGTGCCATGTAGAGTATGTGACGGAAAATAAGAATAATGAAAGGTGGCACGGCTCTCTTTCATGTGGTGGTCAGTAAGGAAACTACAATTTTTTGACTGTGCATTTTCTCACATTAGAACACTACTTTTATTCGATAGGTTTTAGATAGTTTCATGGAACAAAAAATAAAGCAAAAAGGAAAAAGGAGAAAGAGGAGGAGGAAGAGAAAGAAGAAAAAACAAACAAGGAAATTCACATATTTCTATATTTACGAGCTCTATTATCTAAGTAAGAAACTAACTGATAGAAGCAGGAACTAAAAGTGCCTTGGTTCCATCAAGATCATTAAGTAGTGATTCAGCTATAATTACCTGGATATGCATTTTAATGATTGCTTTTCCAATCAGGGTTGCACCAAAGAAGGTCCAGAACGGTACAAGAAAGTGTCCACATGTTATTCCAGCCAGGTCAAACAGAGGATTTGGAATCTGGAGGGGGTGGGGAGACAAAACAAAACAAAATTTTCATACGTAATTCAAGGAAAACTTTAATTTGGTACTTTGCTTTAATCAGTACTTACCATGTGACACATTTAGAAGACCATAGGAGTACTCTGCATGTCTAACTAGAGGCCAGAAGAGGGTGTCAGGTCCTATTAAGATGGTTGTGAGCCACAGTGTGGGTGCTGGAAATTGAACTCAGGACCTCTGGAAGAGCAGTCAGTATTCTTAACTGCTGAGCCCCCTCTCCAGCCCAACTAGGTAGGAATTCTAACTGGGTCTCATACTCATTCTTGTTGGGGAATACTATTTTAAGGTGTGTGACTTTTGTTTATGCTGCATTTGATTAACTCTGTGAAGCTGTGTCACTTTGCATGTCTAAAACACTTCATAGTCTAATGAAGAGCTGAATGGCCAATAACGAGGCAGGAGCATGGATAGGCGGAGCTGGCAGGCAGAGAGGATAGACAGAAAGAGAAAGGCAAGGAGGTGATGACAACGATGAGGAGGAGGAACAGCGAGAGAACAAGGAAAGGAGGACGTTAGGGGGCAGCCACGGAGTATATATACAATAAGATATATAGAAGCAAGAGAAGGAAAAAGCTGGCAAGAAACAAGCTGAGCTCAGGCCGGACATTCCTAATTAAGAATAAGTCTCTGTGTGTGATTTATTTGGGAGCTGGGTGTTAGGCCCTGCAAAAGCCAAAAGAGTAAGAGCAAAACCAACCAACAACACATTCTATAAGATAACAGCAAACTAAGTTGCACACTAACACAGTTTTTAACAAACGAGAAATAGATAACCCATGGATCTATAGAAATTTAATTCCTTTTAGTAGTAGACTTCTGCTCATTTGGTGGCTCTTTTTTATGGGAAGGAATGAAGGCAGTCTTAACATTATTAAAGATAGCCAGGCGGTGGTGGCGCACGCCTTTAATCCCAGCACTCGGGAGGCAGAGGCAGAGGCAGGCAGCTCTCTGTGAGTTCGAGGCCAGCCTGGACTACAAGAGCTAGTTCCAGGACAGGCTCCAAAGCTACAGAGAAACCTTGTCTCAAAAAACAAAAACGAAATTGTTGAAGACTTTGTAAGTAAATTCTTATCCCAAACACAATGATCTAGAAGTGCTCATATAGTTCAGTGAATATTATGTTAAATCCACAATGACATTTATTGATGGATTTATTTTTTTACACTTAAAAAGTCATTGTTAGCTGCTGGTGCTATATGCCTGTAACTGTAGCATCTGAGTTAAAAAAATAAGATCTTGTCTCAAAAAATTCATTATTTGTATTTCAAGAAAGTCTAAGGCTTTTCAGCCATGTTACATATTTTAAAGAGAAGATCGAGGGTAGAGATACGAAAGCACACCGACGCAGCTGCTTTGAACACTCTGTCTCAGACAAAGGAGTGATTCACAATAAATACCTTTCTAAACATTCCCACATTAAAACAGTTTAACGTAAACATGTGAAGAAATCATAACCGTTTTTGACCATTTCATTTATTTTTTGGTCTTCCACAGATATACTCTGCCCTTGTGACTGTTAGCTGGGCCGTTTATTTTATTTTTTCCCCATGATATTTATTGAGCTCTACATTTTTCTCTGCTCCCCTCCCTGCTCCAACCCTCTCCCAAGGTCCCCATGTTCCCAATTTACTAACAAGATCTTGTCTTTTTATACTTTCTACACCCCATGTAGATTAGATCTATGTAAGTCTCTCTTAGTGTCCTCATTGTTGTCTAAGTTCTCTGGGATTGTGGTTTGTAGGCTGGCTTTCTTTGCTTTATATTTAAAAACCACCTATGAGTGAGTACATGTGACAATTGTCTTTCTGTGTCTGGGTTACCTCACTCAAAATAATGTTTTCTAGTTCTATCCATTTTCCTGCAAATTTCAAGCTGTCATTATTTTTTTCTGCTGTGTAGTACTCCATTGTGTAAATGTACATTTTTTTAAATCCATTCTTCGACCGAGGATTGAGGGGCATTTAGGTTGTTTCCAGGTTCTGGCTATGACAAACAAAGCTGTTATGAACATAGTTGAGCACGTGTCTTTGTGACACAATTGGGCATCCTTTGGATATATACCCAAAAGTGGTATTACTGGGTCTTGAGGAAGGTTTTTTCCTAATTTTCTGAGAAATCGCCACACTGACGTCCAAAGAGGTTGTACCAGCTTGCATTCCCACCAGCAATGCAGAAGTGTTATCTTTCCCCCACAACCTCTCCTAGCTGGGCTATTTATAAGTCAATTAATTTATACTTCATTTTTGAACTCCAAAAGAAAAGAAGTTAAAATAATATTTGCCACATGTGCTCTCCAAGAACACTGACGTGACTGAATGAGGACTCAAGTGTCCTCCTCCAGTGGTGTTTAGACTCTACATTCAGGTTCCTTGGGCAAGGCTCTTCTGCTATAGTGCAGAGTTCAGAGGCCACATTTTACTTTTAACTTGCTGGATATTTCACTCTAGTAGGATATTCCCAGAAAAAGATAATCAAGTCACTAGGACACAAGCATATCATAGTTGTTTTTTCTGAAGTTATAAGTAAATAAATCAAGAGGACAATTAAAACTAAACTACTTGGTTGCAGGGCTGGAGAGGGAGCTGTTCTTCCAGACTGCCACCCACATGGTGGCTAACAACCATCTGTCACACTAGTCCCAGTTGATCTAATGTTGTCTTCTTGCCCCTGCAGGCACCAGTTACTGACATGCATGCAGGCAAAACACCCATGTATATTAAAACAACACAATGTATGCCACATGGTGGTGGCGCACACCTGTAATCCCAGCACTCGGGAGGCAGAGGCAGGCAGATGTCTGTGAGTTTGAGGCCAGCCTGGTCTACAAGAGCTAGCTCCAGGACAGGCTCCAAAGCTACAGAGAAACCCGGTCTCAAAAAAACAAACAAGCTAAAACAAAACAAAAAACAAACAAAAAAAACCCCACAATACAAACAAAAAAACAAACTAAAAAAAAAATCCTACAGAATTGCTTTAACCTAGGAATTTTATCTAAGATTAAAAGCGTGCTTTTAATCCCACCACTTGGGAGGCAGAGGCAGGCAAATCTCTGTGAGTTCAAGGCCAGCCTGGTCTACAGGGCAAGTTCCAGGAGAGGTTCCAAAGCTACACAGAGAAACCCTGTCTTGAAAAATCAAAACAAACTAATAAATTGTCCCTTTAATCTTAATTATACCAATAAAGTTCATTTTCCCCAGGAATACTGAGACAACTTTTACCAAGTGTTCTGGCTAGTTAGGTTGTTCTAAGCAGTTTGCCTTACCAACACACCTAACCCCATATGAATCTATTACACTTATTTTGCAGAGAAAAATGTTTAGACAGAATAAGGCATTTCCCCTACAAAAAAGATCTGAAACCAGGCACTACAGCTCTCAGCTTGTTCTCTCGGCCTCCAATCAAGAACATTATCACCCAATTGACTCCTCAGTACCATAGTACTTTTCACTTAATACAATATCTTCCTTCTTTTCTTCTATCTTTCTCTGTCCTCTCCACCCCCGAAAGAGACGTGGTTTCTCTGTGTAGACCTGGTTGTCCTGGAACACACTCTGTAGATCAAGCTAGCCTCAATCTCAGAGATCCACCGGTGTCTGCCTTCATTCAGAAGTAGGGCTAAAAGTGTGCACCACCACGCCAGGCTAAACTTTTAAAGATGTATTTTATTAATTTTTCTGAGACAGGGTCTCTCTATGGACCTCTGAAACTCAGTGTGTAGACCAGGCTAGCTTAAAATTTGCAGAGATTTGCCTTCCTCTGCTTCCCAAATTTGGAGTTTAAAAGCAGGACCACCACACCTGGCTTCTAATACTGTATTTCAACTGTCTCTACTCATTTTTCTTACCCTTTGAGAGAGCAAACACTTTTCCCTTCTCCTCCTTTCTTTCATCCTATGCTACATGAACACTCTATCATGTAAGTATATACTGGTAACTGTAACTACATGAACACTCTATCATGTAAGTATATACTGGTAACTGTAACTACTTTGGTTCTTGAGGTTATAGTTTTGATTGAGTCTGTGTAACTCACCTTTACTTGGATTCTGGGGGTTGAGTTCAGGCCACAAGTGCCTTTACTTACTTATTCAATCATCTCAAGCTGCTTTTGGAGATAAAGCCTCACCTATCCTAGGTGTAACCCTCAAGCCTGCTACATCACCAAGGAAGACCCTGAACTTCTGAGCCTCCTGTTTCCACTCCTCAGTGCTGGGCTAAAGCTGTGCTCCACATCTGGTTTGTCACAGATCTCTCAATGTGCCATTTTGAATTTTTCGTATCATTGTGATAGAAAGGAGTATACTATGAAAACTTTACAGGATCAACAACAGTAATTTAGGCACATAGACATTTTGGTTTAAGTGTGAGTGTGCGAGTGTGTGTGTGCATATCAGGGATCTGTCTGACTCCATTTTCCATCTTGCCACTGCTGAGATTATAGGTACACAACACTACCTTGGCTTTTTATGATTCTGATAATCCTAAATGAATTCCTCTTTCTTCCAAGACAATGGCAACAATCTAAATAGGAGGTAAGATGTCTTAAGTCAGGTTTATATTTATATGAATTTTCCTGTTAATACTTGAAACTCTGGAAAAAGACTTATCTAATTCATTTCATTATTAATTCTTTGGAGGAATAATAGATTTTATTTCTTTTGTTCTTGCTGAATCAAGTCTTTCAGATCTGAAGTCATTACTGCATGATGAAATGCTTGAAGTCAATAAACAAGACTGTGAACCTGTCTGATGCAAATAAGCTCAATTAATATATTCAGCAAAAGTGATAGTAGTTGGGTGTAGTTGGGCACACCTTTAATTGTAGCATTAGTAGGTAGAGGCAGGAGGATGATTTCTGAGAGTTCTAGCCAAGACTACATTATAAAATTCTGTTTCCAAAAGAAAACAAACAAACAAAAACAAAAAACAAAAAAATTGCACAAAGACATTTTTGTTCATTCAGGAGTGTGCCTTTAAAAACTGAGCTGCTGGAGGGACGCTCGTAGTTTCCAGTTCACTTTCCAGCACACACATGGAGGCTCACAACCGTCTGTCACTCCAGCTCCAGAGGATCTGATCCTCTTCTGACCTTATCAGGCACCAGGAATGAATGTGGTTCATGGACATACTTACAGAAGCACAAAACACTCATACACACAAAAAACAAATTGATCAAAATATATTTGCATCATTTAGTGAGATTTATATATGATTGATTAATTAATATATATTAATTAAATATAATTTACTTACAGAAGCACAGGCCAAAATTCCAAAAAATCCAACTTTCTGTACTAGGTTTTGAACTGCCAGTTTTGCCCGGGATGCAAAGTCCTGTAAAAACAAAGATTTAAAACATGTCATTCAAGCCAGGCGGTGGTGGCACATGCCTTTAATCCCAGCACTCGGGAGGCAGAGGCAGGCAGATCTCTGTGAGTTCGAGACCAGCCTGGTCTACAAGAGCTAGTTCCAGGACAAGATCCAAAGCTACAGAGAGACCCTGTCTTGAAAAAACAACAACAAAAACATATCATTCATGTATCTATTTGTGATTGTGTGTGTACATATACACACGTGTCTGAGTGCCAAGACTAAAGAAATGTACTTCCACATTTGGCTCATACTGATTTATTGAAGGAGCAGCAGGTTACATGGGAAAACATACAAAAAATTCTTCACAAAGTTTCACACTCTTAAAGTCTTTCCACATTTAAGAATGAATTTCTGTATCTCTCGGGTTCTCTCTAGATGCTGTAAAGATGAACAGGATATTGTAAACCACATGTCCTAAATCCTTCTGTTGGAAACCCTGGCTCACTCTATCTTTTTCTTTTCCCTTTTATAACTTGACAGACTTAATGTCCAAATAACAGCATTGTAGAAAGCCAGAATTTCTCAAGACAATGAACACATCGAGGCCTAAAGTAGTCATTTTGAAATACTTCATTGTTGTACCATGCTACAGAATTCTGGAAGCTATTCCTTTTACCCTATTGTACTCTTCTTGTGTCTGTTACCTATCATCTCTTCATTTCTCACTCCCCATGCCCAAGAGAAAATGCAATCACTATACTTCTGCCTTCCTTTAGACCAACATTTTAGCTTCCACGTATAAGTGACAGTAAGGGGTATTTATCTTTCTGTCCCTGAACTTTTGTTGTTTGAGACAGGGTTTCTCTGTGTAGCACTGGTTGTCCTAGAACTCAGAGATCCGGCTGCCTTTGCCTCCTAAGTGCTGGGATTAAAGGTGTGTGCTACCACTGCCCAGCTTCTGTCCCTGAATTATTTCACTCAACATATAATGTCCCCTGGTCATTCATATTGCCTCAAAAATACAAAATTATATTCTTTTCTATGCCTGAGTAATTTTCTGTCACACACATCAAATGCTCTTTTTATATCAATGAAAACCTAGGTTCATTCAGTTCTATCATGACACTATCATCCCTGATTCATAAAATTATACAAAATTAATTTTGTACTTCGTGATTTAGACAAGATCAACAGACTTACACTAGCTGGGCAGTGGTGGCGAATGCCTTTAATCTTGGCACTGGAGAGGCAGAGGCAGGCAGATCTCTGCTAGGCTATCTTGGTCTACACAGAGAAATCTTATTTCGAAAAACAAAATAAGAAAAAAAAAAAACAACCAAAAAACCAAAGAGACTTAAACTGGTAAAGAGACATACTGACACAGTTTATATAAAGAAACAGGTTAAACATTATAAATACCTAATATGATCACACTGGCCTATCATATCTAACACTTTCCTTCTACAAAGGATAGGCTGGCTTGGAACTTCTCATCTTCCTGCATTAGCTTCCCAAACAGTGACGATTATAGACATGGACTCCCAGCAGTTTTTTAGTTTGCAGAAACTGTCACTGGTCCTATTTTTGCTTTTTAATTTGAAGCTGACATTACAAGGAAAAATAAACAAAACATATTTTTAATGGGAAGGTTTTTTTAAATAGTAAAAGTAATCTATTAAAAGGATATTCTATAAGCTTTATGTATTTAACACATATAGTCCTTTCAGTTCGTCTAGTAGGTCTCAGGTCTTCTGTTTTAAGAATTAAAGCTACAATTATATGCCAAATAATTCATGAACATTAACTGAAGTCAATGTGAAATCTGCACTGTGTTTCACTATAAGAAACAATTAGCTGAAATAACATGCAGTTTCATGGACTCAACTATCCCCCTGTATTAGTACTTGACCAAATCTAAAGTACTTTACACTAGTCAGGAAATTGAGGCTGAAGAGATGGTTCAGTTGTTAAGACTGTCCTTCCAGAGGATCTGAGTTCAATTCCCAGCACCCACATGGCAGCTCACAGCTGTCTGTAACTCCAGTTCTAGTGGATCCAATATCTTCACACCAATGCACATAAAATGAAGTTAAATAATTATATATAAAAATAATTAGAAGCTGGGCAGCGGTGGCGCATGTCTTTAGTTCCAGCACTCGGGAGGCAGAGGCAGGCGGATCTTTGTGAGTTGGAGACCAGCCTGGTCTACAAGAGCTAGCTAGTTCCAGGACAGGCTCCAAAGCTGCAGAGAAACCCTGTCTCGAAAAACCAAACCAACCAACCAAACAAAAACAAACAAGCAAAAAAAAATTAGAAAAACAAATTCATGGTTATATTTCATAAACATAGTTATTGTATTTATTTTAATCTTAAAGCCACACAAACAGAACTTACTGATAATGTATGCGTGTGTAACATACATACAAGCGTGCTTTCCTGTGCAAGCATGATTACTATGGTTACTGTCATTACTGGAGACAGCATCGCTCACTGTTCTTCCTGAGATCAACCCATCTGTCTCCCTAGTGCTGGGATTATAGTTGTGCATTGCTACACCTTTCTCTAACCTGTGTGATGATTCTCTGTACTTAGGTCCTTATATTTCCTCACTGAGCCATCTCCCAAGCCAACCAAGATTTAAAGAATTTACTTTTAATTTTGAATAGTCTTAATGATCAAACCCA
>JAQHUG010000027.1:9794606-9809516 GCA_028555095.1 Dicrostonyx torquatus | reverse complement strand
GGAGACAGGAGCTCAGAATTCAGTCTGAGGACTTGTAGAGACAGGACATCTTATTCGGTCTGAGGATTTTGTAGAGGGAAGAACTATTGGCTGGCTGCTCTGCTTGTCTGATCTTGCAGCTTTTACCCCCTAATATCAGACTCCGGGTTTCTATTATTAAGACCAATTAGAATTTGCGCTATATCTCTTAGCTCAGCTTTAGGTTTCTGATATTTTTTAGTTAATTCTTACATATGATAAAGTAAAGGCTTAACTTCATTCTTTCAAATGTGGGCATCCAAATATGCAACAGCATTTAATGAAAAGGCTTTCTTGTAAACACTGAGGAAGACAGGCACCAATTAAAAAACAAAACAGAACTAGAAATTAGCTGGGCATTGTGGCACACGCCTTTAAATGTAGTACTTAGCAGTCAGAAACAGGCACTCTCTGTGAGTTCTAGGCCAGCCAAGGGCTACATAGTGAGAGCTTGTGTCAACAATAACAACAAACCACACAAAACCCACCAAAAGGAAAAACAAAGCCACAGTTGATATTTACTAGATTTTTATAAGACAGGAGACAGTTCTAATGAGAAAAGAAGAAAATACACATTAGACAAACCCTGTACTATGGGTAAAGCATGGTGCTGACGGCTGTGTAGAAACACATTTAAGGTAATGTCTGTTTTCTTCAGGAGCCAATTAGTATCCGGGGAAGTCATCACACCAGCTTAGTTTATAGCATGAAACCTGGCTGAAGAAGCACTTCAGATAACACACACGAGAAGAAGTTGAAGAAGGCCAGTACTGCCAAACTTGATGAAGCTTTCTATTTGGCATTAGTGTTGATCTAGCCACATAAATACCTTTAAAAGAACAAAATTAAATAAGGGCTGGGCGGTGGTGGCGCACGCCTTTAATCCAAGAACTTGTGAGGCAGAGGCAGGCGGATCTCTGTGAGTTGGAGGCCAGTCTCAGCCAGGGAGGGCTGTTACACAGAGAAACCCTGTTTTGAGGAAAAGAAAAAAGAAAAAAAAAAAAAAAGAGCAAGGAAGGAAGAAATTGTAAAGGTTCCTTCCTTCCTTTCTTCTTTTACAAGACAGGGTTTCTCTGTCTGTTCTAGAACTAGCTCTTGTAGACCAGGCTGGTCTTGAACTCACAGAGATTCCTCTGCCTCCTGAGTGCTGGGATTAAAGGTGTGCACCATCATTGCCTGGCTGTGTTCCTACCATGTTCCAAATGCCTTCTGTTATTCTAATAATAATTTTTATAATAATCTTCTCAAATCTATAAAACATACAACTAGCATAATGAATCGGTATCTAGTGTTTTTAAAAGAACAACAGGAAACCTGACATCTCTTCCTGCCTTTCACAATCAACAGACTTAACATATAGCATTTCCTTTAGAATTCCTTCAAAGCACAACATGATTGCTGGGCAGAGGACACAGTTTAGTAGAAGAACACTTGCTTTTAGCAAGTGCCAGGCTCATTGTTCCAACTGTAGAACCACAGTGGGAAAAGGCACTAACATGACTTTTAAAACTATCTCTTCTACAGCTGGATAAAACGTTTAGTGGTTAAGAGCATGCACTTCTTTCCTAGGGGATCTGGGTTCAATTCCCAGAACCCACATAGTGACTCACAACTTCAGTTCTGGGGTTCTAATGCTCTCGTTTAAACTCCACTGGTACCAGGTACACAAATGGCTATACATCATACATGCAGGAAAAATACTTATACACATAAACATATACATACACCCCAGAACCAAAAAACCTGCTTCTAAGTTATGGTGCAAACTCCTGCTTTAATAAATTAGAATTTTAATATTATTTATTTTGTTTGTTTGTTTTCTTGAGACAGGGTTTCTTTGTGTGATAGCTCTAGCTGTTGTGGAACCAGCCTTGTAGACCAGGCTGGCCTCAAACTCAAGTGCTGGGATTAAAAGTGAAATTAAGAATTTTTAAAAACTTTACTTGCTTATTTATATGTGTGTGCGCTCATGTATGCACACCCATATGCTCATGTGTACATGCTTGTGTGTCTGTGCAATCGGATGCCATGGTATGGGTGTGGAGGTCAGAGGCAGAGGAAAGTGTATGACAAGTGACTCTCTCCTTCTACCACAGAGGTTCCAGGGACTAAACTCAGGACATTAGGCTGGGCGGCAGACACCTTTACCCGGGGAGCAATCTCACTGAGTCCTGAGGTAAAATCTGTATCTGTTCTTTCCTACATGCTTTTATTTCCTAAGAACCTTCGAGGAAAAGAAAAGTTAAGGGAATATAAACATAATGAACTAAAGAGTTTAAATTATGCATGCACTAAAAGGAAATTTAAGTAAAATATCAAGAGAATGATTAGAATAATTGAAAAATAGGATTATTACATAACTACATAGTCTGAAATCAACACAGCAAGGAAGCTTAGTTTATACAGAGAATGGTGGATATTTCCACTATCAATGTTGAAAATGAAATAAATTTTCTAAGAATAAACACCGTGTTTATTTAACCTATTTGTGAAATACATGACTACTTTTCTCTTTGTATTTCTGCAGTCTAGTTTGGGAACTTACAATCCTCCTGCTTAAGCTTCCAAAGTACCAAGATTACAGGCACGGGCCACCATGTGCAGCCCTGTAACTACTTAAGGAGTCTTTTTGTCTTGGAAGAATGCAGCAAGTGGCCTTACAAATTCTTCACTGACTACGCACATGTGAGCCATATTCTTAAAAGGTTTGACATAGCATCAAGATGGCGAGATTAGTTTTAGTCAAATATGAAAATGCAGATCTTACCCACATGCAGGCCTCAATTCTAACTTTTGAGATGATACTCCATAAAGAAACAGTTCCTTCAGTGCCTTCTTCATCTGGACAGATAATCTGGTCAGGATAGGGTGGCTCAGGGAAATTAACTGAATTGCATTCATAAGCAGCTAATGTAACCGAAGCGATATGTGGGCCCTAGAAAACAATGTAAGAAACCTTTGATGAGAACTACTAATGAAAAAGGAATTTTGATGCATGCTATTTCAACATCACATTAATCACTATGAAATACAAGGAAAAGTGCTTTCAGAGAACAAGATTCTACATAAACACACATTCTAAGATGCAGTTAGTAATTGGGTAAAAGAATCTCTCCCAACCCAGCTCTAGGCAACCTATCTAATTTTTCACTTGATTTATATATTATTTATCCAGAATTACTTGTCAGAAGGTTATCCCTGTAATAAAACTTTTCTTTTAGGCACAAGTTGAGAATACCTACCCTTTCCAGTGAGCTCTTAAAAGAGATGAAACGTGTAACCACTTATCAATAAGATGTACTTTTTTTTTTTTTTTTTTGGTTTTTCGAGATAGGGTTTCTCTGTAGCTTTGGAGCCTGTCCTGGAACTAGCTCTTGTAGACCAGGCTAGCCTCGAACTCACAGAAATCTGCTTGCCTCTGCCTCCCGAGTATAAGATGTATTGATAAAAATGAAGCATTTCAGGGGCTGACAGAATGGTTCAGAGGGTAAAGACACTTGTCATCAATTCTGATGTCTTGTATTCCACTGCCAGAATCTACATGCTAGAAGGATAGTGACACCTACTAGTTGTCTGAGATATCGAAGCGCACACTGATACGTGTGCTTGCAAACAAACTCAAGTTCTTAAGAGAACTCATTACAGAAGTCCTACTTATTTCAAAGATAACAGATTATTTACTTATTTAAGAATTACTCTTTTGGGGCTGGAGAGATGGCTCAGTGGTTAAGAGCATTGCCTGCTCTTCCAAAGGTCCTGAGTTCAATTCCCGGCAACCACATGGTGGCTCACAACCATCTGTAATGAGGTCTGGTGCCCTCTTCTGGTCTGCAGACAGACATACAGACAGAATATTGTATACATAATAAATAAATAAATAAATATTTAAAAAAAAAGAATTACTCTTTTTTTTTTTAATGTACACGAGTATATTGCCTGCATGCATCTATATGTGTTTGGTGCATGAGAAAGCCAGAAGAGGGAGATGGATCCCCTGGAGCTGAGGTTAAGGATGGTCGTGAGGTACCATGTGGGTGCTGTCAAACAAATCTGGGTCCTCTGCAAAAGGAGCGAGTGCTGCTAAACCCCAAGATTTATTTCTATTACTTTTAATTATTCGTACTTGTGTGTGAGTATCAGCGCATGAATGCAGCTGCCCAGAGAGGCCAGAGGCATGGGATTGTCCTGGAACCGCACACAGTTCCAGACAGCTGTGTGCCACCTGATGCGTGTGTGAGGAGCCAAACACTCTCAAACGCCTCTCCAACCACTCCTCCCATGTTTACTTACTTGCTTGTTTTTTATACATTGGTTTTTAAGAAAGATGTTTAGAAATCTACTTGATCTTTTTACTTTTTAGTCTTTGCTTCTTATTTTTTTCTTAGATTTTTAATTCCTGGAAATTCTTATATTACAATATTCAAACTTTAAAATGTTGATGGTTTTAAAGACAATATATTTTTTGTTTGTTTTTTTTTGAAGACAGTATATCTCACTATGTAGTCCTGGCTAATCTCAAAATCACAGATACACTTACCTGCCTCTGCCTCCCAAGTGCTGGGATTAAAGGCTTGTGCCACCACCCATGGCTAAAAAAGAATATTTTTATTTTGCTCCTTTCTTTTAAAAATTTACTTATTCTTTGGCAATTTCAGATATGAATACAATATTTCGATTATAACAACATCCCAAAAGTCCTCTTAGGTACCCTCAATTAGATTTTTAAAGAATCATGCTTAACCATGAAAACAAAAACTTGGGTTTTTTTTGTTTGTTTGTTTGTTTTGTTTGTTTTGTTTTTCGAGACAGGGTTTCTCTGTGGCTTATTTTTTTTTTAAACATTATATGTAGAAAATAGATTCCAGTTAGGAGAAAAAGGATTATTTTCTGATCCTACCAAAAAGAAAACAAACATAACAAAATTTTGAATTAAAAGTTTAGATAGTTTTAACTCGAGTAACAATACAATGACATCTAGCAAATCCACTATAAAAATAGTAACTACAATCAGGCATAGAGCTTGCACCCTGAATTCTAGGCCAGCCCAGGATACATAGTGAGATCTAGTTTCAGAAACGGATTTTGTTTGTTTGTTTGTGACAGGGTTTCTCTGTGTAGCCCTGGCTGTACTGGAACTGACTCTGTAGACTAGGCTGGCCTTGAGCTCACAGAGATCTGCAGGCCTCTGTCTCCTGAGTGCTGGGATTAAAGGTGTGCGTGACCACTGCCCAGTCAAAAACAACACTTACAACATGAGAAATCATGAGAGACATATGATGGCAGTAATTAAAAAGGAAGAAAATGCAAGAGGTGACTGTTCTTTTTCCTTTGACTTTAAATACAGCTGGACTTCCAAACAACTGGGAGGCAGAAGCAGGCGGATCTTTGTGAGTTCGAGGCCAACCTGGTCTACAAGAGCTAGTTCCAGGACAGGCTCAGAAAACTACAGAGAAACTGTGTCTCGAAAAAGGAAAAAAAAAAAGTAAATTCTCACTAATTTCAGACTTTTCCGTAAAGATGACTGTTCCAGGCTGAGGGTATAGCAAAGCTGCTAAAGGTCTGCCTAGAAGGCCCAAGGCCCGGGCTCCATCTCTACCATGGAGCAGGTGTGGGACTCACAGGTCTGCCTAGAAGGCCCAAGGCCCTGGGCTCCATCTCTACCATGGAGCAGGTGTGGTGACTCACAGGTCTGCCTAGAAGGCCCAAGGCCCTGGCTCCATCTCTACCATGGAGCAGGTGTGGGACTCACAGGTCTGCCTAGAAGGCCCAAGGCCCTGGCTCCATCTCTACCATGGAGCAGGTGTGGGACTCACAGGTCTGCCTAGAAGGCCCAAGGCCCTGGGCTCCATCTCTACCATGGAGCAGGTGTGGTGACTCACAGGACTGCAATCCAGCAGTCAGAAGGTGTAGGACAAAGGACAAGAGGTTTGTTTATTCCCAGTTACCTAGCAAGCTCTGAAACAACCTAGCCAGGCACAGTCTACCTAAGGAGTGTCAGACCAGCTAGGGTCACACAGTGAGACCCTTTTCGTTCATTCATTCAACAGTGGTTCATACTTCCCATGGCCATTCTATTAAGTCATTATTACTCAGAGGCAGATGTGGTGGTTTCTGGACAAAATGAAAGCTACAGCTTGGCTAACAACTCCATCCTCTCCTTTGTTCATTTTCACAGGTCCTTTGTAGCCTACACCTAGACATTTTAGGTTAGATGGCATTTACTGAGAGGAAACCTTACACTTCTCAACTTTATACTTAATCGTTCCTAACATAACTAACTGGAATGAAGTTTACAACAAACAAACAAGAACAAATGTGTTTTGAATACAATACTTTAGAAAATTACATATATTCAAGTCACTTATGCTCTCTTTATAGAGCTGGGACTGAACTCAGGGTCTCACACATGCGATGCAGGTGCTCTATCACTTGTCCTTCTAGAACCCCTGAACCCCAAACCATAATTTTTAAAAAGGCAGACATTGAGGGAGGGAAAACTGTGGTCTGTATGTAAAATAAATTAAAAAAAAATTTAAAAAAGTGCAAGCCTCACCAATGTATTACATGAAAGTCATACTTTAGCTATATCAAAGAAATAAGTGAGCCAGGCTAGAAATCATAGCACAAAAAAGGATTAACTAGATATAACCAGTATAAAAGACAAAATAGGTCAATAGAAAGTACCCAACCCAAAAGCTGTAGAAAGAAACACATCTCAGTGGCCTGTGGGATAAAGATCAGTCAGTATAATACACATATAGAAGATAATGGGTTTCAGAAAAGCACTAAATAATGGTCAATAATTTTACAGAATTTATGAAAAACAACAACCCATGAAAACAAAGATCTAGGGAATAAAACAAACCTAAGTGAGAATTAATGAAAAGAAAGCGAAACAAGCTGATGGAAAGAAAAGCGTTAACAGTCAAAATGGCAGGCTCAACCATGGGAAAACCTTAGCGACCAGGAGGGACCAAAATAACATGACCCGGAGAGAAGACAGGGTCAGACTACAAGCAAGATAATGGGAACAAAAAACAACAGGATTTACTTTTTGGAGAACACTGGCAACACAGATTTTCCTCTTTATTGGCTCTTTCAAAAGGTAAGGGGTTGTTAAAAGTGAAGGCCGGGCTGGCGTGCAGTTCGGCTTACAGCACTTGCTCTGCATGTATGAATTCCTAACACTAGGGAGGAAAAAAAATGCATAATTATAGCAACCTTTGGGGCCAAGACCTAAGTAGAGGTAAAATGAAGACAAGAAAAGCACACAGAGAAGAGTGGAGCGCACAGATCAGGTTATCACATCACACACATCTACGCTTCCCCTTCTTAAGTATGAAGTACATCTTGTTAGAAACCTCACAGCAATCACCACAATTTTCTTTAAAGCTATGGTAAGTAGGCCAATAAGATGCTACTACCAAGGTCAAGGAGACAAGTGGGGAAGAAGAAAGGTGAAAAACCCTGAAAGCACTGCACCTAAGTTTATTCAATCAGCTTGAGAACTGCATTAGTTAGAAACAGACCAAATCCATAAATAAAAAGGTAAGGATTCTTAGACTTGATTAGTTAATACAAGTAGTTACATCCCTCTGCAGGTCAGAGGGATGGCTCAGAAGTTAAGAACAATGGAGGCTCTTCCAGAGGACCCAGGCTTTGCTCCTGGGACCCCACAGCAGCTTGCAACTGTATACAATTCCAGTTCCAGAGGATCTGACACCATCTTACCTCCTCAGGGAGCAGATGCACACACATGTGCAGATACACACATGCAAGTGAAACGCTCATACACATGAAATAAAATTTAAAATACAACCATAAAAGATGGACTGGCTATATTAATATTAGACAAACTTAAGAACACAATAGGAGGGACATCTCATAATGGTAAGAGTTAATCTTTAGGAAGCTAAAGAAATTTTAACACTGGCAAACAAAAAAGCAACACTGGACAACTGAACAGAGGAATAAACACCTTCCTGGCTACAGTAGGATTCCCCTTACCTTATTTGGGATGGGGTGGTGGGATTAACAGACTTGGTTTTGAGATTGACACTATTAGCCCAGGCTGCCCTTGAACTTCTGATCTTGTTATTCTTCCTTGCAAAAGCTACTATTACAGGTGTCCATCACTACACTTGGCTTATTGTTGAAAATTTCAACACCCAACGTGGTGGCTAGTTTTATACCAACTTGACAAAAGCTAGTGTCATTTTGGAAGAGGGAACTTTGGGCAAGCCTGTGGTATATTTATTGATTGATGATTGACATGAGAGGAGAGGATCGGGCTCTTTGTGGTATCACTCCTGGGTTGGTGTTCCTGGGTGCTATAAGGAAGCAGGCCGAACAAGCCATGAGGACCCAGCAAGAAAGCACTCTTTTCCAGCTGGTACATTAGTGCCTGCCTCCAAGCTCCTTCCTGCAATGGAGCATGATCTAAGAATCGTAAACTGAACTAAACCCTTCCCATTTTTTTTTTTGCTTTTTGTTTTTTTGAGACAGCGTTTCTCTGTAGCTTTTGTGCTTGTCCTGGAACTAGTTCTTGTAGACCAGGCTGGTCTCGAACTCACAGAGATCCGCCTGCCTCTGCCTCTCGAATACTGGGAATAAAGGCGTGCGCCACCACCGCCAGGCGCTCCCCATGGTGTTTTATCATAGCAAGAGAACTCTAAGATACTAATCGAAAGGGTAAGAAGAATTAAAACTCAAATGGACACAGGAGATTTGAGCAACAAAGACGATATAGCAAGGTCAGTACAAGAAATAGTTTTAGGGAAAAGTGGCAGAAAGATTTTAAGGTTTTATTTTGTTTTTTCCAAATTCAGCATAATCTTTCTAATCCAACAAGAAAGTTTAGCTATTTGTGACACTGGACATCTGGATTTGCTTCATTTTGAAATTCCATATCTAGTCTCATAAATTGTATTTCTTACACAATATTTCCCAAAGTTTGATTAATGGAATAATTCTGCTTTGTTCAGGATAATACACACAGCACTTGAGAATACACCACACTTAGATAGGAAGGTAGGATTTCTAACATGAGTAGATATAAGCATTTGCTTGTAAAAAAAGGTATTTTAATCAGGCAGTGGTGGTGCACGCCTTTAATCCCAATACTTGGGAGGCAGAGGCAGGCAGATCTCTGTGAGTTCAAGGCCAGCCTGGTGTCCAGAGTTCAGGACTTCCAGGACTGTTTGACTGAGAAACCCTGTCCTTAAAAAAAAGGTATTTTAAGTTGTTGTTTTTGCAGCTATGGCTCAGGCTGACCTCAAATGACAGATTCTCCCGCCTCAGCCTCTCAACTTCTAAGATTATAGGCATGTGCCATAGACTCAATTCTTTTTACACAAATTTTAAAAATTTACATTCCTACAATTTATATTCTTTCCAGAGTAAAGTACAAAGAAAAATCTTATAACTTAAACAAATCTGTGGGATCTCTTTTTACTCTGGCTTTAGTAATAGTTAGGTACTGTTAATTCTAAATTAAATTCAGAAAAGAAATTTAAGCCTTCATTTTTGTTATTTAGAGACAAGTTTTCATTGTGTAGCCCAGCCTGGTATTCACTAGTGAGATTAGCATGGGTGCCACCACATCCTAAAGAATAAAAAATTAAAAAAAAATAAGACTTTAATTTTTAAAAAAATTCCATGTACAATGGAGTGGGCGAGAAGCACAGGTGTGGGGCCAGAGGACAAGCTGTGAGTGGTGCTTTGCTCCCACCATGTGCTCCTGAGGATGAAACACAGGCTGTCAGGCATGGTGGTGCAGTACATCTTTACCAGCTGAGACATCAAGATGGTACAAGAACACTTCTTGATAAGTGATTATTTATAAGTTCATGTCAAACAGAACTACTGTAATCTGGTGCTAAAAAGAAAATTTTAGTTATGTCCTGCTATCTATGAAATATCTATGTAAGTCCAGAAAAAGACCTTTTGGTGTCACAAACACAAATTAGGTTTTTCATAAGGAGGCATGAATCTAATCATACTTCAATAAGTTAAAAATATTCTAATTATAAAATTATGAAATAGTAAGTGTATTTCTACTTTATTTCAAACAAACAAACTACCATTTTCTGGGTTTTGAAACGTCTGAGTTCTTTGTATGAACACGAGCAGGTCGTAACTTACTACAATTACACCCCTCCCTTTGGTGTGGAAGGCCATCTTCTTACCAAGTATCATTAAACAGAAAATGTAACCCTGGAAACCACGGAGAGCTGGAGGTACCTTTGCGTTTACTTTTAGGGCTGGCTATCTTTTAAAAAATGAAATTTAAAATGGTTATACTAGTTAACTAGGAGCTAATTTAGTCAAGCCTCTTTGTATAATTGTATGTGTGTGTATATGTGTGTGTAAAAGTACTCCTAAGAAGACAAGCTGAGAGTATTACACTCAAGGTGGCTGTCTTAAAACTGATAAAACATTCCTAAAGAATGGCGTCACTCCATAACATCTGTGAAGTCAATCATAGCTGAACCTATCATCTATATACAGAAGTTAAGTGAGATCCCAAAGGCAAGATTTCCAATTAGTTTGTCTGGAAAACTCAGGGCAAAGGTAATAAAATTGAGTCCTGTGCTGATTCACTGGGAAAACATGTGTCTGCCACACTGGTTCACTAAAGAACAAAGGACAGCGCTGCCCCGGACTATGCTTCATCAGGGATATCTGGGAGATAAATGCTTGTCTGTATGACTTGCAGCCTTTTCTTCCTTTTTTGAGGTTCAACTTTTAGGGGCCTTTAGAAGCCCTTTCTACACAGGAACTCTACTCCCTTGCTTTTCTCATCATCATCTATTCTTCAATCAGAAAACAACTTACTTAAAGTTATGATTGATCTACAGCAAGTAATTCAAGGGTAGAATACAGAACTTCTTCCTTCCTTCCTTCCTTCCTTCCTTCTTTCTTGTTTTGAGACAGGGTTTCTCTGTGGCTTTGGAGCCTGCGCTGGAACTAGCTCTTGTAGACCAGGCTGGTCTCGAACTCACAGAGATCCGCCTGCCTCTGCCTCCCGAGTGCTGGGATTAAAGGCGTGCACCACCACTGCCTGGCAGAACTAATTTCAAGTAGACGCCAAAAAGCTGATCTGCTCTTTTTTTCTTTTTCAATTTTATTTGTTTGGATATTTTGTCTGCATGCATGTCTGTGCCCAGAGAGGCCAGAAGAGGGTTTCAGCTCTCATGGGACTGGAATTACAGAGGATTGAGAGCTAGCTGATATGTGGGTGCTAAACCTCTGGAAGAACAGTTAGTGCTTTTAACCACTGAGTATCTCTTCAGTCCCTAGACCCATTCTTAGATTCTTTTGGTCAAGTCTCAAGCCAGGCCCCAGGTCTCTATAAAATGCAGTATGGTATCTCTAAATACAATAATCTAGGCATTAGTTAATGTGAGTGCTAGGTCTTTATATATCTTTTAGTAACTTACCAAGGTATAATTAGAATTATGTCTTATAGTCCTAATATAACAAAATGTTTAAAAAAATGTAACAATGACTGTGTTACCTAAGACAACAATATATAATTATATTTTAAAAGTATAAGCACATAGTTGCTACCTAAAACAAAAGAAGTATACACTATAATATCAGCTCATAAACCTTTTGGAAGCCATTTGATTGTAACATGTTAGTACATATAAAGGCAGACTTCATGTAACTCACAATAGCCTCTTCCTTAGCACAGCAGACAGTAGGGTCAGTCTCAGAAAACCAAGTAACTTAAAATTGGTTTTAAAGGTTTACAAATAATTGGATAGCATTAATTATAGTATGATGTTTTAGTATATTTATACATTATGTATTGATAAACTCAAGATTTTTAACAGATACATCACCTCAAATATTTGTCATTAAACTTGAAAGGGCCGACATGGTGACACACACCTTTAATCTCAGCATGAGACCAGCCTGGTGAGCTCTAGTCATAGTGAGCTCCAGGCCAGTCGGAGTTAAATACTGAAACTCTTTCTCAAAACAAATAAACAAACAAACAGGCAAAAAATAAACAAAAGCAACAACAAAAACTTAACTGCTTTGTTTCTCTTGTTGAAATGCTGGGGTTTGAGCTCAGACCCTCTAGCATGCTGCGACATACTCTGCTGCTGAGCTTCATCCCCCTTCTCAGCAAGTTTTGATCAAAGGCTAACTTAAGTATTCAGAATAAATGAACTACATATTTATGTAGAACTATTACAAAAAGCGAGTGCAAGTTGTTTAATAACCTACTCTTTTTAAGTACAGAATTATAAACAATGGCTTAAGAGTGGGAAGCTACCCGCTACCCAGTCTGCACAAACCCCTATGTCCTAGAACCCTTGGTTTCTGCCTTTGATGTGGTGATGTTCATGAGAGTTAATACATGAGTCATTCCTTGGGGAAAAACAGGGAGAAGAGCTATCGTGCCTTCGCTCATCAAACAAAGGCAAATAGCATTTTTTTTTCTTTTCTAAAAAGGGGCTGCTGATCTTCCAGGAAGAGTTCTGACTCAAGAGTGTTCATGAGGGCTGGAGAGATGCCTCAGAGGGTAAGAGCACTGGCTGCTCTTCCAGAGGTCCTGAGTTCAATTCCCAGCCACCACATGGTGGCTCACAACCATGTGTAATGAGATCTGGTGCCTTCCTTGCCAGCAGTACATTGTATGCTTAATAAATAAATCTTTTTTTTTTTTAAAGAGTGTTCATGACCACAGTTACCATACCTATAGAAGTCAGTATTAAGTGACACCAGAATCCAATGAGGGAGAATTTCTTCCTTATCTGTACTGAAGAACAAGCAGGTGACCAAGCTCTACAGTTATCACCAGAAGTAAAAATGAAAGTGAGGAAGAGCGCTAACGGTTTAGTTTTGAGAGAAACACCCATCAGGGTGTTAATAAAAGAGCATTCACTAAATGAAACTACTTTCCCACTTGGTTTTACTCTGTATCAGTGATTTTTCCCAAATACTGATTTTTAGCAATAAGAAATCAAGAGTCACAGGACAGTGGTGGCGCATGCCTTTAATCCCAGTACTCGGGAGGCAGAGGCAGGCGGATCTCTGTGAGTTCGAGACCAGCCTGGTCTACAAGAGCTAGTTCCAGGATAGGCTCTGAAGCTACAGAGAAACCCTGTCTTGAATACCCCGTCCACCCAAAAGGAATCAAGAGTCAAAGGCTCCAGAAACATCTGTACCTAAGGAAACATAGCTTTAAAGGAGCCAAGGCTACTGGTAGGCACGGCGCACTGAAGGAACTAAAGAGCCATCCACAGTGATGTATATATATGAGAAAACAACAGGCCAGACTTCTAAAAGGTACAATTTCTGCCCCATTTTAAAATAAAACTGCCCAAACTTAAACAGGCATCTGGCAGCAACTATTTCACATCTTTTTAAATTTAATTTCTACCAGAGTTACAGGTTTTTTTTGAATTGATGATATTAAGAATATGTCTCTTAAGTAGACCTTTTCAAAGGATAGCACCTTATGGTTATGATTTCTGATAAAAGTTGATCAGTTTTCTAATATACCCCAGTTGTTCCAAACTTTCCTCTTTCCACGCTGCGTTTAGAAGGGAGAATGCTAATGCTTCAGGCACATAGAATTTTTCCTACTTTGATCCCCAAATTTTAAAAAAGCCAGAAGTGAATTATGTTGAAGAGCACTTGTCTGTAAAGCTAGCGTCCCTTCAGGCAGTGTGTGGAACTGGGCTACATAAAGTCTTTCTGCAGGAAACTGTGCCACCTAGTGTCAAAAACTGTCCATACATCACACAAGACAAGATTACATTTTAGCCAGTAAGATTATTTCTTTTTGCTATTGTTGAGATTGGGGCTCAGGTAGGTTAGTGGACTCTAGAACTTCTCATGTAGCCGAGGGGGCCTTCAATGTGCTGAGATTATAGGCATGTGCCACCATACTCAGTTTTCTTATTTAAATGTAAGACTTTATAAATCCTTAACAACACACAATAGACTATATAATCATCTTCTTGTCTGATAATTTAATTAATATAATTTACCTATATATGAAGGAGTGTGTCTGAGATACACCTGCTTAAATGAGTGGCTGGGCTGGACAAAAGAAATTCTAAGGAAATAAATCAGATTACTGGAACCTAAGCTGCTTTTCACATGTGAGCTTTTAGAATTTAAAAGTTCACAGGAGTCTGTTCTTGGTTGGGCACTTCTCTCTGAATTTTCTATTTTTCTTCCCCTTGCCAGGACAAGGTTTCTCTGTGCAGTCCTGGCTGGCCTTGAACTCAGTGACTTGTCCACCTCTGCCTCCAGAATGCCAGGATTAAAGGCATGCACCATTACTTAGCCATGTATTTAATTTTTATTTTTAGAGAAAAAGATTCATTAAGCAGCCAAGGCTGTTAAGAATAGCTAAGGGCTGGGAGCTGGAGAGATGGCTCAGTTGTTAAGAACACTGGCTGCTCTTCCAGAGGACCCAGATACAATTCCTGGTACCCACATGGCAGCTCACAATTGTCTGTAACTCCAGTTCCAGGGATCTGATGCCTTTACACAAACATGACGGAAAAACACCAATGCACATAAAATAAATATTAGAAAAAAGAATAGGTAAGGGTGGAATATGGATGTAGTCAGTAGTAGATCATTTGGTGACCACGTTCAAGGTCATTGGTTTGATCCCTAGTACTTTGAAGGGAAAAGAACTGCTAAAGCACAAAAATTGAAAATGATTGCCTGCTTTAAAAAATAAATTGAGGGGCTGGAGAGATGGCTCAGAGGTTAAGAACACTGACTGCTCTTTCTGAGGTCCTGAGTTCAATTCCCAGCAACCACATGGTGGCTCACAACCATCTGCAATGAGATCTGGTGCCCTCTTCTGGCGAGTAGGCATATATTCAGACAGAACACTGTATACATAATAAA
>JAQHUG010000027.1:9734554-9794162 GCA_028555095.1 Dicrostonyx torquatus | reverse complement strand
TGACATGCAAAACCCTTAGCGGTCTCCAGTATTTCTCTTTTTCTTATACTCTCTCTTTAAAAATCAAAAGCCAAAACCCTGAAGCATAGTGATATTAATTAACATAGCTTCAATAATTTTCTGAATAATTTTATGTACTAGATATCATGTTGGAAAAGAAACATGTCGCGTCATTTAACCCTCAAAACCATCATATGAGACAAGTACCATCACTACTGGAGTAGACATTCCGATGTAGCTATTTGTCTCTGTTTTCCTCATAATCAGAACTTCTGCATACTCTTGACTATTAATGGATGGAAATCCAGATGATGTGATATACACCTATAATCCTAGTATTTGGGAAACTGTGATAGGAAGGATGCCGTGAGTTCAAGACCAGCCCAGGATATATATATATATATATCCTGTGGGAATTAATTCATACATATAAATATGCATGTCAATGGGAAAAAAGGCTAGCTGATAATTACTATGTTGGGGACTATGGGAAACTACTAGGAAAAATTAACATTTTCAACTCTCATGCATTCACTGATCCTTTAAAAAGCTGTTTAGATTTATTCTGTATGTATTCGTGTCTTGCTTGCATGCATGTCTATAACGTGTGCTTGCCTGGTACTCAGGCCAGAAGAGGCACTGGATTCCCTGGAATTAGCGTTACACACAGCCCCATCCACTAGTCTTATATAAGCAAAATGTATAGACATGAATATAAAAAAACAACAAATCATGTCTCCGAGCCAAGAGAGTCACTTGATGGCTTGAGCTTTGGGTAAGGTTGCTCGATTGGCAAATATACAATATATGACTGTGTTAGTGACGCCACCTAATGGCGACCATATAGATGCACACAGACAAAAAAATTCTAGAAGAATGGTTTTCTTCTCTTTTTAAAAAGATCTTAAGATTTATTTTATTTTACATGTATAGATGTTTTTCATGTGTATGAGAGACTGATGCCTGTGGAAGCCAGCAGAGGGCATTATATTGCCTGGAACTGGAATTATGGATGACTGTGAGCCACCATGTAACTCAGGCCCTCTGCAAGCGCACAAGTGTTCTTAACTGCTGAGCCATTTCCCCAAGCCCCTAAAAGAATGATTTCAAAACACTGATGGATGACAGTCTTCGGACCATGTGACGATTGTAGGCTTTTCTCACCAGGAAAAGAAAAACAAAACAAAACTAAGCAACAGCTTATTCTCCTAGACACACAAAGTACAGTGTTTAGGAAATTAGTAAGCTAATACACTATGATTAAAATAAAGAGAACAAGCAACCTAACCTAGTGTTCCTACTAACCATGGAGCCACATTGAGGATATGCATTTGCTTTCCCTTATATAAACAGTAACAATGCTTAAAGAATAATGAGGGTTCCAATACACCCCAATTTCAAGTAAAAACCTTTCAATTAAAATTAAAGATAAGGAAATCATTCATTAACTGAAAAATACAACTTTTTAGTCTTTTAAGTGACCATTTAGTATAAATTCAATCATAACTAACAAAGTTTAACCCCCAAAAGGCAACTTTCACTGTGGAAAACAGAGGATATGAAGTACAAAGCATTTTCATAGTACTTTCAAGCCATGACCTTCAGTAGATGGGATTATGATAAAGAATGAATTTAATCTTTAGTCTTTAAAACTGGATTCTTAATCACTTATTTTACTACAAAGTCTGCACAGAAGGCTACTTTCCTATCACGGTTGCTTGGCCTCTAGACTGAGGGTTTTATGAATGTAAGATAGAGGAGTCTACTTTACCAGCACAAAAGAGTAGGACACAGAACGTCACTGTCATCACTTCTAGGTTAGGGCTAAGTAAAGGCTTGTAAAAGAAACATATATAATCAGGACCTTCCCAAACACAATTAAATTCCATAGATAAGACAAAATAAATAGGCCCAGCGTGATGATGACTGTCTTTAAGGTGTCTTTAAGGCAGGATAATTATGTGGGTTCAAGGTCAGCCTGGTCTATGTCTGAGTTCCAGGACAGTCAAGGCTACACAGTTAGACTCTATCTCCAAAAACAAAAAGAAATAACCAAACAAAAAACCAAAAACCAACCAAACAACAAATGGAGATTCTTTTCTTTTTCTTTTGTACTTTTGAGACAGGTTTCTCTGGAGTCTGTACTGGAACTAGCTTTTATAGACCAGGCTGGCCTCGAACTCACAGAGATCTGCCTGCCTCTGCCTCCTTAGTACTGGGATTAAAGGCGTGCGCCACCACCGCCCGGCTCAAATGGAGATTATTAAATGGAGAAGGCTCAGAGATCCTTGTGCTCACAGACAAGCACTAAAGAAACTAGGAATGTTAAACATGCATTCAAAGATTACAACCTGTTTTCAGAGGAGAGGTGGTTAACAGTCTGGTGACCTTTGAACTGTGTGGCCTGGGCCACACCAAATCCTCCCTCACACCCTTATCATAAGATTGTTTTCCCCAATCAATCTATAGCACCCATCTTTATGGAAGATGTCACATGTACTTTATATAGTTTCAACATGGGACTGAGATAATTATCACCAGGAATATTATTTCAACCAATTGTGCTGTGCTTAAATATGCCTAAAAGAAGTTTGAATGAACACTAGCTACTAAATTGTGTTAAACAAAACTGCCTTATTTCATGTGGATGGACACTGTTGTCCATGATGGTCACAGAGACCCCTGCAATTAAGGATAAAAATTTGTTACAACTCAGAAAGGAAATAGCAAATTTAAAAATTTGCCCAGCGGTGGTGAGTTCCACGACAGCCAAGGCTACAAAAGACACCTTGTTTTGAAAAACCAACCACCCAAACAAACCAAACTTGATCAAATGAGGGGCTGGAGAGATGGCTCAGTGGTTAAGAACAAGTGCTGTTCTTGCAGAGGACCCGGGTTCAGTTCTTAACATCCATACGATACTTCAAAATCATGTGTAATTCAGTTCCTCCACAGGCACCAGACAAACACATGATGAAGATATACATGCAGCCAAAACACTAATATACATTAAAAATTAAAGCTAAGGAAATTCTAACCACATTCTATTAAACTGGCACACTGATCAAGAGTAGAAGTGCTGAAAACAAAGATTTAACTTTTCTTTACATTAATTCTGCAATAAACTTCATGGTTACTTTTTTTTTTTTTTTTTTAAACCTGGAAGGACAGTCGTGGGTGCTGGGAACTGAACCCTCTTATATTTTTGGTTGTGAGCCTAGCCTTTAACAGCTGAGCCCATCCCTCCAGGCCACTGTTACTTTTTTATTATTATTATGCGGGTCTGTGTGAATGGGCATATGTGCACTGTGGCACATGTGTGGAAGTCAGAGAGTAACTTGAGGGGAGAGTCAGTTCTCTCCTTCAACCATCTGGGTCCCAGGGAAGAACTCAGGTTCTCAGGCTTGAACTGAGCCATCTGGGTGGCTTTGTATGCTTCATGTTTCTACATCTTTTCCTGAATATTTAGATCAGAGGACATGAAACAATAATGCCCTCATATAAAGACATTTTACAATTTATTCATGTTTTTAATGCATATACAATAAGAAATAAATTTCCTGCTTCAAATTTAGATTTTTTAAATAAAATGTAGGCAGCTGGGCATGGTGGTGCACACCTTTAATCCCAGCAGAGGCAGATGAAGGCAGATCTCTTTGAGTTTGAGGCCAGCCTGGTCTACAGAGTGAGTTCTAGGGCTACACAGAAAAACCTTGTCTGGAAAAACAAAGAAACAAAGAAATGGGTATGTCTTTGGAGGGTGTGTGTGTGCATGAGTGCTATGATGCCCATGCAGAGATCAGAGGAAAAAGTCAGGTATTGATCCTCAAATTTCACTTTGTTTGAGACAAAGTCTATTATTTTCTGATACACACTAGCTGGCCCATGAACTTCTGGGAATTCTCCTGCCTCTATCCCTATTGCCCCATAGAAACACTGAGATCACAATACTACCCCATCTAGCTTTTCATGCAGTCTAGGGATTCAAATTTGGGTCCTCAAGTTTGTTCAGAAAGCACTTTACCCACGGAGTTCTCTCCCCAAATTTATATTAAAATAACAATTGTATAGGTGAAATAACCATTACTTCAAAATCTAAAGCTGAAAATTTTCTGGTTGAACCAATTTAAGCAAACAACCATATCTGCTTAAATGTCCTCCCCCCTTTTCTCTTTTAATTTTTCAGCTCCAAAGGAACCGCAGAGCATGACACGCAGCTGAATTTCAGGTACTGGTTTTAGGATCACAACACTTACCAAACACTGAAGCAATTAAACACAGATTTTAGGACTGCAGTTTCTGAAGAAAAAGCACCAATAAAGACAGAAGAATCTCCTTTGTTCTTGCTCACTGAAAGAAAGTCATTCTTACCAGATAAAGCAAAAAGGTGTGCAATCCTGTTCCAAGCCCAACCGAGGACAGAATCCCCAAGCCTATCCAGTAGGCATACAACAGGAACTGCTTCTCTATCCGCTGCACATACTGAAAAGAAAAGGGACAGGAGATAAACCCGAACACTCTGCCCAGAAACATGTTACAGTAACCACCACCCACTGACCAGTCAGCTCATCAAAGCTTGGAGGAGCTGAAAAACATTAAGACAAAAAAAATTCCTTGATGAGGTCTCACACTGTTAGTGTACTATAGCAGAGAGGACACAAATCAAAACCCCTCAAAACCAAACCAAACCAAAACCCCAACTCATTCAAGCAGAGTAAGTTAACATAGGTGAAAAACAAAACAACAAAATAAAACCTATATATTAGGGTAATCTTTTTTTTTTTTTTTTTGGTCATTTCTTGAGACAGGATCTCATACTGTAGTCCAGCCTGGCCTGGTATTTTTTATGTACACCACACTAACCTTGAACTTCTGTTGATCCTCCTGTTTCTACTTGCTGAATGGTGCAATTATACATACACGCTACCATTCCCATCCTAGTATACTGATGCTAAGAATGAATACTTTAAAGTGACTTAAAAATCACAAACTTTAAGAAAAACGTAAGACGGTGTTAAAGGGACAGTTATACAATATCTGTGAAGAGAAAACTTTAGGAATACATAAAACACAATGGTAAAGAAAGGGTGTGGGCTGGAGAGATGGCTCAGAGGTTAAGAGCACTGGCTGTTCTTCTAGAGGTCATGAGTTCAATTCCCAGCACCCACATGGTGGCTCACAACCATCTGTAATGAGATCTGGTGCCCTCTTCTGCCATGCAGGCAGAACACCATGTACATAATAAACAAATAAATCTTAAGAAAGAAAAAAAGAAAGAAAGAAAGAAAGAAAGAAAGAAAGAAAGAAAAAGACAGGAGGCAATGAGCTAAGTGTGGTGGTGCATGCCTTTAATCCCAGTGCTCTGGAGGCAGAGGCAGGGGATCTCTATGAGTTCCAGGCCAGCTGGTCTACATAGTGAGTTCCAGGAAGAAAGGGCTATATAGAAATCCTGTCTCAAAATATAGGGGGTGTAGTGTGTGGGGTGGGAGAAATCACACATTTGTAAATAGAATACATTCTTGATTATTCAAGCAAATTTTTAACACCAGGTTTTTAAAATATGCTTCAAATATGGGCAAAAATAAAGTACAGTGTAAGAAAGATGCCTTGAAAGAGTTGATTTATTTCTAGACAAATTTCTAAGTGTTAGTTAAAAAAAAAAAAGTCATGGAGCTGATTACAAAGTCTTTTGTCTGCTTGGCTGGCTGGCTTGCTTGCTTGCTTATTTATTTATTTATTTGGCAGAATTTAACTATTATTTATTTATTTATTTATTTATTTGGCAGAATTTCACTATGTATCCCTGGCTAGCCTGGCACTCTGTAAAATGGGCTAGCTTCAAACTCATGGTGATCTTCCTGCCTGTGCTGAACTTAGTGGCATGTTCCACCATGGTTAGTTTGATTGCAAATTCTTAACAACATATAAAGATTATTACAGGAAATGCATTCAAAACTATAATAATAAAAAATACCTTCTTTAACATTAAAAGTAAATTACTTTAGCTGGGCAGTGGTGGTGCACGCCTTTATTCCCAGCACTTGGGAGGCAGAGGCAGGTGAATCTCAGTGAGTTAGTTCGGCGCCAGCTTGGTCTACAAAGAAAGTTTCAGAACAGCCAAGGCTACACAAAGAAACCAACCAAACAAAAAATTACTTTAAAATGATAGCTTTTTAGAAACATCTCTTATTAGAATAGATTGACATTTTGCCATTTTAATGAAAGGTGCTAACAAAATGTTAACCTGTTATTTTCCCATCAGTACCATGACTATAGACTACAGGGAAACGAAACGACCTTCCATAGAAACAAAATCTAACTCTCAATCTAGGATGCAATCTGTTGGCTGGATCATAAAGGCATATTATAGACATTATGAAGGCTTTGTGAAAGATGAAAGGATTCATAAAGTTAGGATTCATACTGTTTTGATTGAATACTTTAAATCTTTTAAGGTAAAGAGGAATCCTAAATATTAAAATAGTGTTGAACAGGCATGAAACAGTACTTGGGTATTTTTAGTGTATGGAATAAGACGTTTTGATATCAAGTCATCAGATAAAATTAAAGATAGAAAAGTTCGCTTTTGGCCGGGCGGTGGTGGCGTACGCCTTTAATCCCAGCACTTGGGAGGCAGAGGCAGGCGGATCTCTGTGAGTTCGAGACCAGCCTGGTCTACAAGAGCTAGTTCCAGGACAGGCTTCAAAGCCACAGAGAAACCCTGNCAGCCTGGTCTACAAGAGCTAGTTCCAGGACAGGCTTCAAAGCCACAGAGAAACCCTGTCTCGAAAAACCAAAAAAAAAAAAAAGAAAAGAAAAGTTCGCTTTTAAGTGTAGAGGGCATAAATTCTATGAAACTTACATTAGTCCCACTCTGAAATGTCATGTGACCACAGAATGCTGAGGAACAGAGAATTACTCAGTGTCTTACCTGTTGGTGGGCTCCTTCCACATAATACGTAGCCATAAGCACAGCAAGCAGCAGTAAGGAAGTCAATACAATGCTTTGACGATGCCATAGCCTTAAAAACAAATAAAAACATCTCACATTAATCTTGCAATTTGCAGAAACAGTCTTTGGGATGTAAAAAGGAACCAGCCAAGGTGCATGGGCCCAAAATGGAATTATCACACAGCCTTATCACAGCCCTCCCTGTGTCCAAAGCCTGCTCTTGCTCACATCTCATGTTTTAATGTGGAGAAGTATCATAGTGCAACAGGAAGAGCATGGGCTTAACAGGCTTTAAAGCCTGTGGGCTGGGTTGGCCACTTTGTGGTACTTTTTTAGCAGGACACTTAACCTTTCAGATTTTGGTTTTTGCTTTTAAAATGGTAATAATTATATATTTGCTTTTCCTTCTTCATGGACCTCCTACAGGATCAAATGAGCTGGAAATTGTCACAAAATGCTTTCTTTTAAATACCACAAAAATGTAAGATAATAGTATAGATAATTTAGAAGAACAAGAAAATAGTAGGGAGGCTAGAGATGGCTCAGTGGTTAAGAGCACTGCTGCTCTTCCAGAGAACCCAGGTTTAGTTCCCAACAACCACAAGGCAGCTCTCAACTAACTCTCTGTAACTCCAGTTGTAGGGGATTTGACACCCACACACAGACATACATGCAGGCTAATGCATATGAAATAAAATAATAATTTTAAAAAAGGAAAATAATAGGCTATGAAACTTCAACTTGCTCTCTTAGATATTTCAAACAGGCAGGAACACAGACAGGACCCACGTTATGGCAGAGTTCTTTTTCACTGGCTGTCAGTAAGCACCACATACATCTTGAACCTGCTGCATGCTTAGTGTATCTACTGCACACAAGCTTCATTCCATTTCAAGATAAAATCAGGAGAAAAAAAACCAAACCACTATCTTCTTAATCTTTTCCCTTGGAAGACCCAAAGTAGTCAACTGTAATAACCTGTCAAGTAAGTAACGTTTCCTCCGTCATTTTCCTTCAAACCAAACATCCCAATCTACTGCTTTCCCTTTAGGGATAGGGAGATAGTGGGGTGACAGACGTTATCTAACCCAGGCTGATCTTGAACTATATAACATAGGATGACCTTGGAAACTTGCGAGCGTGCTTGGTGTTGGCTTTGTGTGCAGGAGACAAGTATTCTTAATGAGTTACATCCCCATCCCCTAGTCGAATTCTTTTTAAACTACAGGAAGGAAAACAAATGTTCCTATGATAATATTCTAAATTTAATTAATCCATTTTGGTGAAACAGATGTCAGGGAGTAGGAGATGGCTGAGGACTTCTAAAATTAGTAAATATGATTTATATAAAAAGTAATAGAAAACTCTTTACTTTGAGGTCCATTCTTTCAAAACTACAAGAGTTTCCAGAGAAAAATACTGCAAGGTAGTGAGTGGCTGTCTCCACAAGACAATGTTCTGTCTTTCTTCCCGATCCCTTCTCTTCTTTTCATGTACTGAAGAGGGGTCTGAAAAACAACAGCATGAAAGTTAAAATAGAATTCCTACCATCTGTGCCACATTTTCAAAGAATAAAAATAACACACCTTCCCATCTTATATCTCTAAGACTACATAAGAAAATCTCAAAATAGAAAGGAGGTTTAACATCGAGACCAGGCAAAATGAAGGGGTCCAAAGTACTAACCTGAGAGGAACAGCACAATGCATGGATGGATGAGAAAAGTTTCACCCATGTCCCAGGTAACCACTTACAGCAAGTCCTAGGATCCCAAGACATGGCAACTGGTCCAAATTCATGAACTAACTGTCATGGTCGCCACTCATGTTTAGTGCAGAGGACCAAATCCAGGACTTCACACATCCTGTGTATGCCCCTCTACCACTGAACTATATCAGTGTCCCCAGGGCTATTATTTTTCCCATCACTGTTACTGAGGTAACAACAAACACAGCAAATACAAAACAAAACATACAATCCTATTCGTAGCCAGTGAATTGTGGTGCTCATCTTTTTTTTTCCCCCATTTTTTATTGTTAAAAGAAAAATTTACATTTACTCTCCTTGTCCCAGGCCCTCCCGTGGTGCTCATCTTTAATCCAGACACTTGATAGGCAGAGGCAGGTGGATCTGTGATTTTGAGACCAGCCTGGTCCACAAAGTGAGTTCTAGGACAGTCACGGCTACACAGAGAAACCCTGAAGCCTTGTCTCCAAAAAACAAACAAACTGAAAAATAAAAATACCCAACGAACCAAAACACTCCTACATACCCTCCTCCCCACAGGGAAAAAACAAATCCAGCAGAACGAAACATGTAGGCTGGTAGGTTTCACTATATAGCCCTGGCTGTCCTAGAATTCACTATGTAGACCAGGGTGCCTCTGCCTCCTGAGTGCTGGGATTAAAGGCCTGTGGGATCTCAAATGTGAAAACAAACTACTTGGTCAGTGAGGAAATGCACGTAAAGCCCCAGAAGAATGACAGACAGTTTGCTATTACTGCTACCGTAGATCCCTTACCTGGGAAACTCCCATTATGTTGCTCCTTACTCATTGCTACACGTCTCTGGTCACAATTTTTTCCATTCTCTGCCATTTCATAGATCAGTAACTCTGGAGGAGCTAATACAGAAAATAAATCCCAGTAATGTGTTAGAGTTGTCTGCTTTGCAGCTGAGACTAAAATTGAATACAGGAACAAAATGGCATACATCCCACATGGTAACTGCATGATGTGTTCACACTATTTTTTCCTTTTATAACCAGAGTTGTATAAATAATTTATATAATTCCATATAAAATCTTATGGTTGTAAACCTTTTCTAGCCGGGTGGTGGTGGTGCACGCCTTTAATCCCAGCACTAGGGAGGCAGAGGCAGGCGGATCTCTGTGAGTTCGAGACCAGCCTGGTCTACAAGAGCTAGTTCCAGAACAGGCTCCAAAGCCACAGAGAAACCCTGTCTCGAAAAACCAAAAAAAAAAAAAAAAAACCACACAAAAAACCACCTTTTTAAAATAGTTATTCCAGTGATTTGTTTTCCAGAATAAAATTTGGGGGTCTGGAGGTGGTGGTACATGCCTTTAATCTCAGCACTTGAGAAGCAGAAACAGGTGGATCTCTGTGAGTTAGAAGACATCCTGGTCTACAGAGTGAGTTCCAGGACTGTTACACAGAGAAACCCTGTTTCAAAAAACCAGAAATAAATAAATTCACTGTATCCACACAAATATCACAGGTCTAAGACCACTGGTCAGCTTTATGTAGAAAACACTGATTCAAATGGGAATGTGCACAGAAGATAAAATTTTTATGTTTAAAATATATTAGAAGTTCAAAGCCAATATGGGCTACATGAAAATCCATCTCAAAGGGGGGGCGGTATATATCCAAATAATGTAATTTATTCACTCATAAGAGATAAAGTAGAAGCCGTGCTCCACACATGTGCATGCAAACACATGCACACAGAAAGGAGGGCACAAAAGAGCTAACATTATGAAGCAAACTTTCTACCCACCTACAAAATCATTCTGCTAATTGAACTCATTTCCCCTATTTATTCTTTCCCTTAGTGTCATCTTGAATGGACAACACAACTTGGGTCCATTTGTAACAGGATTTTTTTATTTAAGCAAATAATTTGTTCTTATACAATATGCTAAAAATAGCATATTGACATTTCTTTCTTTAAAAAATGCTATCAAACTTAAAATCTGAATTTTTTTTTTTTTTTTTTTTTTTTGGTTTTTCAAGACAGGGTTTCTCTGTAGCTTTAGAGCCTGTCCTGGAATTAGCTCTTGTAGACCAGGCTGGTCTCAAACTCACAGTAAAATCTGAAATTTTATTTGTTAGAAATAACTGAGGGAAGGGCTGGAGAGATGGCTCAGTGGTTAAGAGTACTGCCTGCTCTTCCAAAGGTCCTGAGTTCAATTCCCAGCAACCACATGGTGGCTCACAACCATCTGTAATGAGATCTGGTGCCCTCTTCTGGCCTGCAGGCATACATGCAGACAGAATACTGTACACATAATAAATAAATAAACATTAAAAAAAAAGAAATAACTGAGGGAAAACAGTTTTTTGTTTAGTTGGTGTGGTGTACTTCTTCACAAACAAAACAAATTCAGTTTTAAAAATAAGTTTTTAAAATGTTTATTATTTCCAAAAGAAGAAATAACAACCTAAAGGTAATAAACTAAGAAAGAAGGGTTTGCACATCAGGTTATAAAAGCATCACAAGCTCTTGGGCGTTAAGCTCAGTGGTAGCGCAGAATGCAAGGCCTTGAGATTGCTAGCCAGTGCCACAAGTAAACCAAACAAACAAACACCCTTTTGCATTTTGACCATTTAGGCTAGCTGTGGTGATACACACCCATAATCCCAACACTTGGTGGCTGAAGCAGTAGAATGAAGACAGTCTCCACTACATACCAAGATCTTGTCTCAACAGAAAGTAATTCCCAATTTAAAACATATATTTTTTAAAAGATTTATTTATTAAGCATACAAAGTACTGCTGGCAAGGAAGGCACCAGGTCTTATTACATTACAGATGGTTGTGAGCCACCAGGTGGTTGCTGGGAATTGAACTTGGGACCTCTGGAAGAGCAGCCAGTGCTCTTAACCTCTGAGTTATCTCCCCAGCCTCTAAAACATATTTTCTTTTGTCACAAAACTGCAGGACTACTCTGCAAAGCTTTTATTTCCCTGGAATTAATTCTGCATTTTGAGATGTGTCTGAACAACTGAACATAGCCAGGAAAATAAACAACACAGTATAGCCACTTTAAATTCACTTACTCAATAAAGATCAAGTGTTCATTGGCTGCCAGTTATCATGTTAGATGCCCAACCTCAAACTTTAATTGATATTCATCCATTTTCTCAGTTATCAAGGTAGTTTTATTTTTTATTTTTAGCACTACTGAGGATGAGCTTGAGACATAATGCATGTAAGTGGCTCTTGTACCGAGCCACAGTCTCAGCCCTTGAGAGTCTTCAGTCCTATTAAGACACACTCCCACACAGGAACAGACCCTGTCATCAAACACACATCCTGCACTAACCCTCTTTCACATTAACAGGGACTTAGCTCTCTTAGCTCATTCAGTTCTCTTTGTACCATCAATCTGGGCTTCTTTATTCTCTCTGGCAAATAAACATCATCCAGTACTTCCCATTCCCATCCTTCACAGATACGGTTCTCCACAGCTGCATGCGGACAGTCTACACACATTTCCTCAGCAGCAGTGCAGGGAGCCTTCTGATCCCATGGGTCAGGGAATCAGGAAATGTCTTTCATCAAGAGCACTAATGACCTCAGTGCTGGCAAATGCAAGAACACACACCTTACCTAGCTGGGTGCAGGTGAAGGGTCGGGTCTCTTCCCTACTCCTCTGGCTACTGACAGCTCCTTCTGCCTCTACTTCTTGGAGTTATTCAAAGCCTGATCCTAGGTTCCTATCTGTGTTCTCTTCACACTCTCTCCCTAATGATGTCATCTAGTCACTCAGCCTTAAATACCCTCTATATAGTGACAATTCTCTTTCTCTCAAAAGCATAACGTTCCACATGACAGTGCCTTATGAATATTCTGTAAGAATAATCAGATCACAGAAGGATCCTACAAAGTATTCAAGCCCAAACCACTCCTATGATGCACACACAGGCAAGTAGAAGTAAACTGACTCAGATAATGTCACAAAACAAGTCACAACAAATCCAAAAGCAGCACCCAGACCCAACTGGCCTTACAGTACAGAGTGTACTGACTTATTGGCAACACACGTTTCTTTCCCCAAACTAAATACAGATTATATCTCAAAGACTTTTGAAAGAAACAATCTCAATCTACATATTTTTCTTTGTAATATTAGAAAATTGAGCCAAACCCAGGTAGTGGCGGCGCAAGCCTTTAATCCCAGCACTTGGGGAGGCAGAGGTACTTGGACCTCTGGGAGTTCAAGGCCAGCCTGGTCTACAGAGCAAGTTCTAGGACAGCCAAGGCTACACAAAGAAGCCCTGTTTTGACAAACAGACAGGAAAAAAGAAAATTGGTATTGTGATTTGTAAGTCTGGTTGTAATGATTCTAATTCCTAGAGTCTACTAGGCTGTATGTTCACTAACTCAAATTTCTAAACTACAAAGATGAGGCTCAGCCCCTGAACCACAGCATCATATCGAGTTCCAGATGCCCTGAGAGGACATTAAGTACCTACCTGCCTTCCTGTGTTTTCTAGCTACAGGTGGTTACCCAATCCAGCATTAGCACACCCTATTAATCTCACTCATTATCATATTACTTGTTAGAGCGAAGGGCAATTTGTCCCTGAAAGTTACCAATATGTCCTGATTGAGTTGAAGCCATCAGGACAAGGATCATTTGGATTATATATCCCATGGCCACTCCCTAAGACAGAGATTACTTTTTCCCTATCCCAATTTGGCTTTACTTTCCAGCTCAAGATTGTTTAAATTTTTTACAGTTGTAAAAGAAAAAAAATATCATCTCCACTTAAGTTTCCCTCTTCTAATTTTTTCTTTAATTAAAAAACATACACTGTAGGTGTATGGATCTTTTGCCTGCATGTATGTCTTTACTTCACCTGTGTGGAGTACCTATGGAGGCCAGGGGAGTGTTATATTCCCTGGAACTGGAGTTATAAAAGGCTGTGAGCCACTATGTTGGGAATTAAACTTGGGTGTTCTGTAAGAGCAGCTGGTGCTCTCAACTGCTGACTCATCTCTAGCTCTTGGTTTCTCTCTTTCAATGTTCCTTTAGGTAATTTAAGCTTTTGCATTTGAGCATATTTGTATAACACCCCCCTCTTAATTTTCATTTCATCCTTAAATGTTTTTCTTTTGCCTTGGGGGATTGTCATTAATTTAGTTTTTCTATCTCAAGAGGAAGTATATAGATGTAGGCATCCTGACTTACCTGCAATCCCAGTACTTGAAAAGCTGTGGCAGTGGGATTGCCATGAGATTCACAGTGAATTCTAGGCCATTATGTACCACAGTATGAAATCCTATCTCAATGAAACAAAACAAGACAAAACACATGATGACACAAATTTGTAATCCTAGCACTCAAGAGGCAAAGCCTGAGCGATTCTCACAAGTTTCAGGCAGGCTAGGGACAGAGCTAGTGCCAGAACCTGTCACACACACACAAACCAAAACCCAAAAAACAAACAAACAAAAGCAATCAAATCATACAGGGAGATTATATTTAAGTGGCTAGCACTGCTTCTCCATGCCCCCCCCTTTTTAAAAATTTCATGTGTATTGCCAGGAGGTGGTGACACATGTCTTTAATCCTAGCACTTGGGAGGCAGAGGCAGCTAGAGGCAGGCAGAAGAGTTCAAGGCCAGTCTGGACTACAGAATTCCAGGACAACTAGGGCTACACAGAGAAACTCTGTCTTGAAGCCCCACATCCACCGCCCCAAAAAGTTATTTGAGGATAAAAGTCTAAAGGTGGGTGCTGGAGAGACAGCCCAGTAGTTAAGAGCACTGGCTGCTCTTCCAAAGGATCCAGGGTTCTGTTTCTAGCACCTATACATCAGCTCACAGCTGCCTATAACTTCATCTAGAGGATCTAATGCCGTCTTCCTGATTCCACAGACACTAAGCCCATGTGGTTCACAAACATACATGCAGGCAAACAGCCACATAGATAAAAAATAAACCAAGGAGTGGTGGCGCACACCTTTAATCCCAGTATTCAGGAGGCAGAGGCAGGCAGATCTCTGAGTTTGAGGCCAGCCTGGTCTACAGAGTGAGTTTCAGGACAGCCAGGGACACACAGAGAAACTCTGTCTTGAAAAACAAAAACAACAAAACAAAAAATTTAAAAGAAACCCATAGAAGTAGGATCAGATGAAAGAGTAAGTTGCTTTCCACAATTCAATGTAGTAGGATCAGTTTCAGCCATGTACCATGAAATACCGTCATCATGAATATGGAAGTAAATCCCGAATTCTGTTTAAAATCGAAATGTCCTCAACCTAGAATCTAGCACCAATTCTCGACCTTCGGTGGAGCCTACTTTGCAGTGCGGGTGCACAGTATAAGTTAGTGTTGCTTATAAGAGCAAGGCTGCTAAAATAAACCTTAAATTCCTTACAATAACGCATTTTTTTTGGATTAGGTCAAAAGACAGAAGTAGAACAGAAGCATAACCCAGAACAAACATTTCAGACATGAGAAATGCCTTAAAAGACTGTTTGAAATAAAAGGTCGGTATTAAATTTGTGCTGTTTTTGTTTCTGGCAGGAACGCTTATAAAGCAATGCTAAGTCAGCTCACAAAGGTTCTTTGTAGGCTGTACATTAGTGCTAAGAATATAATACTCCATTCATTGTAAACATTAGCTCCATTTAGAATACAAAAACAAAACAAAACGAAATTATTTAGTCCCACAAAGGGGCGGGGAAACCTACCAAGTTAGTAACAAACTTACTAGAAGCAGTACACAAATACAGCACAGCCCTAAATAACAGTAAGGAACATGCTGTTGGCAAGGCACTTCTCTACCCTAAAACTAAAGCAAGATGGCGTGGTGGGTAAAGGCACCTGCCACCAAGGCTAATAACCTGAGTTCAATTTCAGGTCTCATATAAAAGGAGAGAACCGACTCCTGTAAGTTGGCTCCTGACTGCCACATACTTTGCTATGCACGTACAGACCCATATGCAAATAAATAAATGAATATTATTTTTTTAAACAACTGTGTGATGACACAATAATAGGAATTCCCTTAGGTAAAAGTTTCTGGAAAAATTAACAAGAGAAAGGATAGAAAGGAAGAGCACTAAACCCACTGACTCTCATTTTCTTGGCAATATTATTCCACAATAAAATTAACATCCTTTCAAGTCAGGTTTCTTTTTTTATTTTATTATTATTATTATTACTACTTGGTTTTTTGAGACATGGTTTCTCTAGCTTTGGAGTCTGTCCTGGAACTAGCTCTTGTAGACCAGACTGGCCTCGAACTCACAGAGATCTGCCTGCCTCTGCCTCCCGAGTGCTGGAATTAAAGGCATGTGCCACCACTGCCTGCCCCAGTGAGATTTCTTAATAACACATGCAAGCCATCGAAGATGTCAGCTTAGGCCTCACCACCTTCCAGTAACTTTTCTTGCTTTCCAAAGTATCTGAAGTGGAATGCTTAAGCATATCTAGTTCCAGGCCAAGCCAGAACAGCTGCCGGCTCCCTACCGCTACAAAGATTAAGAACCTGCAAAACTGAGTATTACAAATTGAATAAGCAATCTAAGTTGGCAATATGCCCTGACTCAATGTACACAATCAAAGAGATTACCAGACCACCAGACTGAATAGGTAACAGAAACTGTCAAATGGTAATGCCAGTTAAGGAATGTGTTTTCTGAAAATACATGATTTGAAGGGGAATGCATGGGAAATCCCTGGAATGTTTTTGAATTTAATTTCTTAAGTCTTGGGGCGGGGTGAACTGCCTGTTATGTAGACCAGACTGGCCTCAAACTTCTAACCATTATCCTGCCTCAGACTTCCTCCAGAGTGCTGGAGTTCTATATCTGCATGTATTTTGGTATCTGACAGGTGTCCTGAAATCTGTCCATGTGGATGTAAAAAATGATTGTACCATAATGTTTAAAAAGATCTTAAAACACTACCAGGGTCATGGAACTTTGAGCATTCTCTCTCCTATCTGTGCCTTTTGTAACCTACATATAAATATCTAAAGGTTTCTGGAAGAACTTGGAGTGAAGTGGTCCATGGAATGAGACAGCAGCATTTCACAGAACTGACTTCTTAAAAGATATTCTGAATACATAAAAGCTCCCATGTATATAAGAAAATCTTGCTCCTATCTGTCCCTTACTTAACTAATATTCTCCTTGTAAGATATAAGCATTGGGGGATGGAAAGATGGCTCAGCAGTTAAGAGCATTGGCTGTCCTTCCAGAGGACCAGAGTTCAATTCCCAGCAACTACATGGTGGCTCACAACCATCTGTAATGAGATCTGGTGCCCCCTTCTGGCCTGCAGGCATATATGCAGACAGAACACTATACATAATAAGCATGTGCCACAACACCTGGCTTTTTTTTTTAGAGATATAACCACTGTATCAGCTTTTTAAAACACTATATTCTTTTTTAAGATTTAGTTATTTTGTTTTATGTGTGTAAAGGTGTTGCATATATATATATATATATGTGTGTGTGTGTGTGTGTCTTTTTAAAACACTATATTCTTTTTTAGATTTAGTTATTCTGTGCTTATGTGTGAATACCTGCACGTATGTATGTGTACCATGTATGTGCCTGTGCCAGCAAAGGCCAGAAGGTGTCAGGTGGGTGCCGGGACCTGAATCTGGGTCCTCTGGAAAGCAGCTGCTGAGCCATTTTTCCTGTCCCATCACCAAATTAGTTTTGCACAGTGGACCATTCTTTTTCCAAACACTTTTGTATATGTGGGTATATAAGTGTCACAGCCCATATGTAGAAATCAACTTATAGGAGTCTGCTCTCTACTTCCAACACGTGGGTTTTGAGACTCAAACTCTGGTGTCAGGTTTGGCAACAAAAGCCTTCATCTCCCAAGTTGTCTCAATATATCTCAATGACACCCCCAACGCTCTCTCTCTTTTTAGTGTAACAGTCCTAGCTGTCCTGGAACTATCTCTTCTAGACCAGGCTGGCCTCGAACTCACAGGGACTCACCTGCCTCTGCCTCCCGAGTGCTGGGATTAAAGGTGTGCACCACCATTGCCCGGCCCCAGCACTCTCTTAACATCTGTGTGTTGCAGGGAGGGGTATTGTCACAGTGTGTAGAAGAGGTCATAGGACAATCTGCAGGAGTCACTTCCCTCCCTACCTAATGTGGGTTCTGGTTGCCAGGCTTGCCAGCAAATGCCTTTACCTGCTTGCTGGCTCCCAAACACTCAATCTCCTTGTCATAGCTATTTTTTTTGTGGGGGGGAGGGACATTGCTCCTCTTTCTTCCCCAAGTAATTTATCTGGTCCTGTGATTTAAAATATTTTCTTAAATTTGTAATTTGGTTCTGGCCTCTATATTTATGTATGTAATAGGACTACTAAAATGATCTCAAATTCTTCATATCAAGTTTAATACCCTTTCCAACTCACACTTAGCTATCTTTTTTTGTTTTAAATTTTATTACATTTATTTACTTGTGTGGGAGGGGAGGGGTGCTGCATAGGCCATAGTGGGCACATGGAAGTCAGGACTTGGCAGGAGCTGATGCTCTCCTTCCACCATGTGGTCCCAGGGTCAAACTGAGATCTTTATGCTTGGGAGCAGGCACCATTATCTACTGAGCTATCTCTCTTGCCATCTACACGATTATTATTATTTATTTATTTATTTTTTGAGAAGGGTTTCTCTGTGCAGCCCTGGAACTCAGAGATCTGCCTGCCTCTATCTTTGGGATTTAAGCCATATGCCAGCACACCCTGCTTCTACTTGTCTTATAAAAAACAGTCTCACCCAAACCTTCCTTCTCCTATTACCTAGAACAAGCACCCATCCAGTTACTAAACCCAGAAGCTAGTCATTCCTGACATCAGTTGTTAAACCATTGATCTTATCTAAGATCAAGTCCTATTCCAAATATATCCTCACACTGCTCTAGATTTTCAAAAAACATTTATTTATGGTTGGTGGGGTGGGGGTGGTGAACTGTTCCTTGCATAGAGCACATGTGAAGGTCAGAGGACAATTTGCCAGAGTCTACCTCGTGGGCTCTGGGGACAGAACTCAGGCTGTCAGATATGACAAGTACCTTTACATGCCAAGCCATCTTCTATTCATATTGGCCACCCTTCTTGTTTAGACCATCTTCATCTCTATATCTTCATCTCTATACTTGCAATAATTTCTCTCTTCATTATTTTTTTCTCCTAAACTGAGGTTTCTCTGTCTTGATCTGACACTCCAGAGTTCAGGGGATCCTTTGACCTAAGCCTCCAGAGTGGAAGGACCGAAGTTATGTATCACTATGCTGGACTTTTAGGTCTTCCAAAACCATCTGTGCCCCAAACAAGTACAAATGAACATTGCTAGTTCTTTCTTAGACCCCGTTTTCTTTATGACATTTTAAATTCCCTATTGTTTTCCCCAGAACCTGGTACAAGACCTAAGTAGTAAGATGTTTGTCCACTGTGGTGGTCTGAATGAGAATGGGCCTCCCTCTCTCTGCCTTGTGCTTGGGGATGAAGCTATAGTCACAACTACAGCACCAGGACTACCTGCCTGCCACCATGCTCTGTGCCGTGACGGTTTCTACTCATTCTCGGAAACTGTAAGCCCCAATGAATCCTTTTTCTGTAAGTTGCCTTGGTCACAATGTCTTACTACAGCAATAAAAAGTAACTAAGACATCTATCAACTGGATCAATGAACAAATAGACAAGGCAATAAACCTCACTGGAAAATGATCTTTCCATGCAAAGAAAATGACAGAAAATATTGTTTGATGTCAAGATAGCTGGCTTTAGTTTCTAAATTCCATGTTATGACTTACAAATATAAACTAATAGGGACTGGGGTGTAGTTAAGGTACAACACTTGCCCAGTATGCATGTAAGTGTGTTAAACTCAAGCCTGAGTTCAAACTTATTGAGTTCAATCCTCAGAACCCATGTGAGGAAAGAACCAACCCCCCCACCCACAAGTTGTCCTCTGACTTCTGTAGACACAAGCATAAAGTAACTAACTAAATACATGTTAAAAAGTCAAATTTTAAAAAAGAAAATAGCTGAGCCTAGTGACACATGCCTTTATTCCCAGCACTCACAGACAGAGAGGCAGGCGGATTTGATAGCCAGGGATATACAGAGAAACCCTGTCTCAACGAAATAAAACCGACCAACCCAAAACAAAATAAAACAACAAAAAACAAAACAAAACCTGTCAACAATACAAAAAGGACAAATGAATGAGTACAAAAATGGTTCTTTTCATTAAGAACCATACAAGAGTTGTCAAACATTCAGGCTGGGAAGGGGTCCTCAGCAACAGATCAGAGTGCCAACAGATGATGCCAACCATGCTAGGCCCTGTTCTAAATGCTTTCAGAATCTATTCATTGACCCTTAGCAGAAAGGGCACTGACTTCACAGCCTACGAGGAAACTAAGATAACAAGGGGCTAAGTAACCAGCCCAGGAGTCAGGTAATAGAGCTGGAATTTGAACCAAAGCTTCAAATCCCAGTTTTTTTTGTTTTTTTTTTTTTTTCTTTTCCTGAGACAGGGTTTCTCTGCATAGCCCTGGCTGTCCAGAAACTCTGCAGACAAGGCTGGCCTTGAACTCAAGAGATCTACCTGTTTCTGCCTCCCCAGTGGGGGTGGACACCACCATGTCCAACCCTCAACTCGCATTCTGTACATTACTGATGTGGCTCTTTCAGATAAGACATGAAGACTACTGCTACACTGAAAGAATCCCACAAAGAAGAGAAAACACCACAGCAATCTAGAAAACAGTCAGGGGACACTAGCAACTCCAGTAATTATAAGTAAATAAGCTAGAATAAAAGTACTCAAGGGATTGTCACCACTTAATTTAAATATGTTTAAACTTCAAATGTCACCTTTTAGATGGCACAGAAAAGTATCTCCTGTTCAAATATTCAAGAAGCATATTTTTATTGATTTATTTTTATTTTATGCACACTGGGGTTTTGCCTGCATGTATGTCTATGTAAATGTATTGGATCCCTTGGTACTGGAGTTACAGATGTTGTGAGCTGACATATTGGTGCTGGGAATTGAACTTGGGTCCTCTGAAAGAACACCTAGTGCTCTTAATCTGTAAGCCATCTCTCCAGCCCTTCAAGGAGCACATTTTAAAATAAGCTTTATGTACGGATTTATATACTACGTAACTTCAGTTAAGCAAATTCTATCCAAAGTTACCCTCCTAAACAAAATAGAGACTTTGTATTGCTGGTGGGAGTGCAAACTTGTGCAGCTACTTTGAAAATCAGTATGGCCGTTTCTCAGAAAATTGGGAATCAATCTACCTCAAGACCCAGCAATACCATTCTTGAACATATACCCAAAGGACACAGACCTATACCACAACAACATTTACTCAATTATGTTCATAGCAGCATTATTAGTAATAGCCAGAACCTGGAAATGACTTAGATGCCCCTCAACCGTAGAATTGATAAAGTGTGGTACATTTACACAATGGAGTACTACTCAGGGGTAAAAATGACATCTTGAAATTTGCAGACAAATGGATGGAACTAGAAGAAACCATCCTGAGTGAGGTAAGACTCAGAAAGACAAACATGGAATGTACTCACTCAAAAGTGGATATCAGATGTGAAGCAAAGGACAACCAGCCTATAATCCAAGACCCCCAGAGAAGCTAGGTAACAAGGAGAACCGTAAGAGAGGCATACATAGATCCCCTTGGGAAGGAAAAATAGACAAGAACTCCTGAGAAAATTGGGAGAATGGGGGGCGAAGAGGGAGTGCAGAAGGGGAGATGGAAAGGAGAAGGGAAGAGGGGGAAGAAAATATGAGGAAGAACAAGGAAAGAGATTATCTTGATTGAGGAATGTAACATGAGGCCCTGCTCATTGGGGTTTCTGTCCCGCCTGGTCCTCCAGCTGTTTAGTCCCAGAGAAAAATCACACAGAGGTCTCCAGAAGTGCCCCCCTCAACCAGCTGGAAGTAGCCTGGAATACTACGCCCACATTCCCAAGAAATGGACTATAAATATTTTCCTTTGCTTAAAAAAAAAGAAAAAAAAAAAAGAGGGGGCAGTAGTGCAGAAAGAACTTCCTTCTTCCCAGAATTCTTTTTGCTCCACCTTTACTTCCTGTCTGGTTGACCCATCTATATATACACTTCCTGCCTGGCCAATCAGCGTTTATTTAAAATATGATTGATGGCAGCCGGGTGGTAGTGGCACACGCCTTTAATCCCAGCACTCGGGAGGCAGAGGAAGGCGGATCTTCGTGAGTTCGAGACCAGCCTGGTCTACAAGAGCTAGTTCCAGCGCAGGCTCCAAAGCCACAGAGAAACCCTGTCTCGAAAAAACAAAACAACAAAAAAATGATTGACAGAATACAGACAATTATCCCGCACCAGAGGAAGCCATTATGGGGCTAGCAAGAAACCTCAAACTAGGGAAATTCCGAGGAATCCATAAGGATGACCCAGCTAAGACCCTAAGCAATAGTGAAGAGGGTACATGAACTGGCTTTCCCCTATAATCAGATTGATGACTACCTTAATTGTTATCAAAGAAACTTCATCCAGCAACTGATGGACACAGATGTAGAGATCCACAGCTAGCACTGGCTGAGCTCCCAGAGTCCAGTCAGAGAGGAAGGAACAGAACAGAGGGATCAAGACCATGATGGAGGGACCCACAGAGACAGTTGACCTGAGCTAATGGGAGCTCACTGATTCTCGAATGACAGTGGAGGAAGACGCACAGGCCCAAATTAGGCTCTCTGAATGGGGGTGGATAGTTGTGTTGCTGGGTCAATCTGTGGGGTCACTGGCAGTGGGACCAGAATTTATCCCCAGTGCTTGAATTGGCTTTTTGCAGGCCATTCTCTTTGGAGGGATACTTTGCTCAGCCTAGATGTAGAGGGGAGGGCGTTGGTCCTGCCTCAAAGTGATATGACAGACTTTGTTGACTTCCCATGGGAAGCCTCATCCTCTCTGAGGAGTGGATAGGGGATGGGGTGGGTGAAAGGTGAGGGGGAGCAGGAGGAGGTGTGAAAGAGGGAACTGGAATTGGCATGTAAAATAAGAAAAGATTGTTTTAAAAAATTACAAATACAAAAAAGAGATAATATGCAAAACAAAACAAAACAGAGAGTTTCTAGAGACAACACACTCTTTAACAATTTAGTCTAGCAGGAAGTGGTAAAGCACACCTTTCACCCTAGCAGTCAAGAAGCAGGCAGAGCTCTCTAAGTTCTGAGCCAGACCGGTCTATATAATGAAATCCAGGCCAGCTACGAGAGAGCTCTCTATAAAACAACAACAAAAACAAACAACCAAAAAAACCTTCAAACAAACAAAAAAGATTACTCTAGGTATTGGGGTTTAGCCAGCAGCTAAACCTATGATAGTTGGCGCAAGGCTCTGGGTTTAATCCCAGCACTGTCCCCCCAAACAAATTTACTCTGAAAGAATACTTGCACATTCCTGTGAAAGCAGACTAACAACATTACGACTGCTTCAGTGTATCCGGTTCCCAGAGTCGCACTACCACTACTGCTTTCCCCTCAGGAGGAGTGAAATGTGGCTGTGGAGTCGGTGGACGCAAAGTATCAAAACAAAGCATTTATTCTTCTACAACGGCTGTTTACTTAGAATGACAGAAAAATGGCCTTGTAGGTGAAAATTTATAAAATAGAGTATCAGTATTACAGCAGCTCAGAAAGTTCTTTCTATCAGGAGGAAGGAAAAGAAAAAGCTCTTACCTATGCATTGGTAACATCAGTAAGAAGCATGTTACAGAGATCCTGTCATTTTCACTTAAACGATGACATTTCACAATACCTTATAAAATTGATGGTGAACTGAGACTATTCTGGAAAACATAAGTAATTTCCTTTCCTTAATACATCCTACTGAACAATTTTTAGAAATTTTATTTGCGACAGGTCCTTACTATGTAGTCCATCCCAGACTGGCTTTGAATATAGTATCCTTCCACCTCAGTCTCCCAAGCATTGTGACCACAGGTGTCCCTGCCCTGGCTTTCCCTATGAATCTCACTGAGCAGTCTGTTTCACTATAATTTACAGGATTAAAGAAGCAAAAGCAGGGAGGGAATCACAGACATATAAGACGTGTCCCTCTTCCATACATGAGAAAACAGTGCTATGCAAACCAGGCTATTACCAAAGCTCACCAGGAGGCCTTCAAAAGAATGGAAAGAACACTCGAGTCTACTCAAGATCTCAAGTCTACTCCAGGCTCTGGCATTACCTACTTTAGAAGTCCTGAGGCCAGTCAAGCACTGATAGTTTATAGACCCTAATTTTCCCCTCTATTAAATGAGAAGGCACTAATTATGCATTTAAAGAGTTAACTACAATTCTAAATATTGGTTTCAGTAAATAAAATGGGCTCTTAATGTAAGCAAAGATAGGCTACTTTTAATGATTAGTCAGTTATTTATACACACTAAAAACTTCAGTGTTTTCTGTACTTGGTAATTCTCAGCTGACAATACATAATGAGCAAGAAAGGTCAAAATTAAACTCTCAAATGCAAAGCTATGCACATCTTGTAGCCACTTACTTATTAACTAAGGTGACTAACTTCAAGCTACTCTAGGCTAGCTTTCTTGTGTTCAAAAACAGGGCAAAGAACATCATCATAAATATGGGGTAACAGTATATTCAGAATAATAAGACATGGTATAAATGGTTTAATTTTGAACCAAAGTAACATTATTCTCCACTTATGTATTTCTATTCCTGAATAAAAACACCATACTTGAATGTACAGAGAGACTTCACAAGTACTAGCTCACCAAACACTTTGACAGTTCTATGACGTGAGCCCTTTTATCATCACAATCAAGAGGAGCTTTGAACGCTGGGTAACTTGCCAATCATTACTTATTAAGTGCTGGAGCCCAGACTTTAATCCAGGTCATCTGATTTAAAATTTAATGATCTTTCTGTATGCATTGGCCTTTAACCTCATGAGGCAGAGGCAGAGACAGGTGGATTGTGAATTTGAGTCTGCTCAGGGCTACAGAGTAAGACCTTGTCTCAAAATCCTAAAAGAAGGATTTGTGTCAAAGTTAGGAAGACAAAAACAAACAAAGGATAACACAACAAACAGAACATGAGAAGATTTGGGCTGGGTGTGGTGGCACATGCCTTTAACCCCAGAGACAGGAGGTTCTTTGTGAGTTCCAGGACAGCAAGAGCTACAAACAAGAGTCTGTCTCAAAAAACACGAACTAAAGAACAAGAGAAAGAAAAGGAAAGAAAAAAAGAATTTGGTAGTTGTGTAATCAATAAGTAAATTTATTAGATTTTAAAATTAATGATATATCAAACTTACAATTCTACTTGCCAAAAAACTTGTCACCTCATTTCAAAGACAAGTGTCAACAATTTGCTAACTCAAAAACTACAGATAATCTGAGAAAATGAGATGAAACTAGCTGCAGCTAGCTTGGTGAGCAGCATCAAACCATTTGCTAGAGTAGTTCAGACGTGAGTTTATGTGTATATTTGCTTCTTGAATGTGTACATCAGGGATTTATTAAATGTATCTAAGAAACACGGTCCTAAAAATGCATCTGTGTTTTGAAATAATGTAGGCAAATAAGCTAAATAGGAGAAATTACCACTTTAGAGTCATTTTGCACCTTTACAAACTTTGTCTGGGATACCGAAGGTCAATAAAAACAAACCTTCAACACACAAACTGCTGCCTAATAAGTAAGTTTCTCCCCTAAAAACAGACACAATGACAACAGTTCATAAATTGTAACAGCTGGAATACAGATAGGCCCAAAACTTGGGAGGCAGAGGCAGGAGGATATCTGAGTTCAAGATAGTCTGCTCTACAGAGAAACTCTGTCTCAAAAAAATAAAACAAAACAGTTGGAATACTAAATTCTTCATTATGCCAAGAGAAATACCGAGAAAGAATGACCAACCAGTTTGTCTACAAAATGTCTACAAACATCAAGGAAGAACTGAAAGTCAAGACAAGAAATTATACTGCCAATATACATGCACAGCGCCAATCTATGCATGATCAATTTTTTTGATGAGGTAGAAGAAAAGCAAAGGCTATGTAAAATCAATTGAGGGTCAAAAGTGTTAGGTATTAGGAGACACAAGGCCATACACGCTTCTTGGAATTGTAAAGATTTTTAAGTAGACCACCCTGCCTTGCTGCGAATTACTTCCAATGCAATGAAGTGCAAAATTTGGGGATTAGGGGTTTGGAAAGGGCAGAGAACCCTTTCTCTGACAGCTGGAAGAAGGGCCAAGGTCCACAGTAAGAGCTCTGAAAGACGAAAGCCCCTTCCTTTGGCAACTCTGTACCGTCAAGACACCCTCATGCCTGCGCTTCATGGAGACGAGAAACAGCGCATTGAAAGGTCCTGGAGATGAGCTCGGTCATCAGCTCATTTCAACAGGACACTCTGGGAGGAGGGTGCTCTACAGAAGCCAAGGGCAGCTTCCAAGCCTGGAACGAACAGTCGGGAGCGTCTGGGGCCAATGTCCCGGTAACCAACTGCGGAGAGGTGTCCCATATAACCTGGCTACAGCCAGGCTGACACAGCCTGTCAGCAGTGACCTGAAACACTCCTCAAGTGGAAAACAGCGTGTTCTGTATCTGCACCACCCAAGTGTGAGAGCCACCGAAGAAGCCGAGCTGGGGGAGCGCCTCGGCTTGCGCCCCCGACTCCCCGCTTTCGCATACCTACCCGCTCAGACTCCGGCTTCTCCGGATCTCAGGATCCTGGAAGCGGCTCCCAGCACCGACTCTCACACCCGCCGCTGGGCTCCGGCCAACCGGAACTCGCGTACGTCACTTCCGGTCCGGTCCCCAGAGGAGCCCGCCTCCGAAAAAGAAATGTTCCACCTTCCTTGAGGCAACCCGAGAGGGTCCTCGCGGGATTTCAGTTCGGCTTTCTCAATTCGGATCCTGTGGGTGTGACAAGAGGAAGGATGACTGCGCTTTGTAGTTCCTGATCCGGAACTAGTTTCTCTGGAAACCCGGAAGAAGTGGTTGGTGCGCGCGAAGCGTGTTCCTTGTTCAGGAGTGGAGAACCACAAGGCGTGAGCGTCAAGTAGTGCTTCAGGTAAGTCTCGGTTCCTTCCTGGACGATGGAGAGGAGAGGAGTGTAGTTCTCTCTCTACCGGAACGTATCTTACCATCTTATCCCACAGTCTGCTCCCTTTTAGCTACCACATAAATTGTCTTGGTCTTGCCCGGTCTGCAAACCTTCCTTTGGAAGAAGAAACCAAGATGCTGGGAAGGGATAGAACCCAGAATTTTAGTGTCGAGCAAAGCCTCCTTGTTTAGGTGGCGTTGGTACGCTGTCCTAGCGTGAGAAAATGGAGAGCAGGCCTCACACTGTAAATACTAAATGTCCGTTTTCTAGTTGTTCTGCCTTGCTCCGACAGGGAAAGAATTCTAAGGATGCATTCAAAAGTACTTTTATTTATTCGTACTGTGGTGCATGCACTTCGTGCATGCTAGGCAAGCGCTCTACCACGGAGCTTGTTAATCCCATAGATGCGAGGAGAAAGACCATCGGCCCATATTATGGCCAAACTAATTAAAGCAAGCTTTTTTTTTGTGTGTGCACATGGCTGTCTTTCCCTCATGGAGTGGCTCGGGAGATCAGCATTGGACATGGGGAAGAGAAGGAGCTTCACAGTTCAGGAGTAGAGTGTTTCCAAATGGGGCATTTGGCAGGCAGATAGTCGGGGGTTACAGAAGCAGAACATAAGCGTAAACCAAGTAGGTCATAACAACCTTCTGAAGCAAAGGCATGGTTGCCATTTCTAGGAACAGACAAGTACAGAACCCTACTATAAGATGGCTCTCAAGCCGAAGATGGAGGCATGTGGGCTTAACACTACACCTCATCAAGTTGCCCTGTCTGGCCTTGAACTTGGGATGCTCCTTCCTTACCATCTCCCTCAAAGATTGAAGCTATCAAAGTTAAAAGTTTTTGATAAATAATTAGGACACTGTCGGTAAAAATAGTAGAGATGGGCTTACAGCAATAAACACAGCAGGATTTGGTGACTTATACCATTGGAACACAGGAGGGAAAGAACAGATTTTCTTAAAAGTCAAGGAACACAAGCCAGGGCTACACAGGGAAACCCTGTCTCAAAAAAAATCAAAAAATAAAGGAAGAACACACAAAAAAAGGTGGAATGCTCTTTACCCTGGGTTTGAAGATTAGCAAAAAGAACTCAATCAAAACAAATATAAAAATACTTGGAAACTCTGGGTGGTGAAATCTAACAGAAACTGGAGATCCACTTGGCCAAAGCACTCTGTATGTGAGGGGATTTGGGAATAAATGAGATTGTTCATCTTGGTGCAGAGTAGAAAGGAAACTGTAGGGACATGGGAAGAGGGAGGAACCCCTCACTCTGGAATCTGGTCGAAGCCTTTTACCTGGGAGAAGCAAGCATGCTAAAACAGTTAACAACTGCTTAAAGCCTGTGTCCCTTCCCAGTTGTCTAGGAATCTCACGTGAAACCCCATTTAAAGGGAAAGGACCATGTCCCAAGACTCTGTGCAACCCTAGTGGCTTCTGATTGTTTCATTGGTTTGTTTCACGACAGATGTCTTTGTGTAGCTCTGGCTGTCCTGGAACTCACTTTGTAGACAAGACTGGCCTCCAACTCACAGAGATCCACCTACCTCTGTCTCCCCAGTGTTGTGATTAAACACATTGGCCACCACCACTCTGCAGACTTCTGTTGTTTTTTTTTGTTGTTGTTGTTTTTAAGCAGGTTATAATTCCATCCAAGATCTCCTGTCCAAAGAGAGAGAGGAGAGAGAGTGAAAAATAATGTTTCTTGGCAGCCATCCTTTTAAGATGTAACTTGAAAACCATCCAAATGATCTATGTGGCTAAGGCTAAGACAGTGTGAGTCTCCATTCCTAGGAATGTCTTGCTTTCTGAGACTTTTTGGGGGGGGGGGCTTTAAGACAGGGTTTCTGTGTAGCTTTGGAGCTTGTCCTGGAACTAGCTCTTATAGACCAGGTACTGGCCTCAAACTCACAGAGATCTGCCTGTCTCTGCCTCCTTAGTGCTGGGACTAAAGGCATGTACCACCACCGCCTGACTGAGACTCTTCTTGAGCATGTGTCCACATTTGGTTATGTTTTAAGAAGATGTTGGATCTGTCTTGTCTGAGTGTTTCTGGGAGCCATTTCTAACTGGAGGTTTCTCTCCTGCCCGCCAGTTCCCAAATAAACACTCTGAGGCTTAATATTGATTACAAACTGGCCGAGGGCTCAGTCTTGTTGCTGACTACCTTTTACATCTTAAATTAACCCATTTCTATTAGTCTGTATTTTACCACGAGGCTCGTGCCTTGTTACCTCACATCCTGCTTCTCCAATGGCTGCTGGCATCTCCCCAACTCCATTTTCTTTCTCCTTGCATCTTTGCTTGAATTTCCTTCCTTGCTCTATTCTGCCTTATTGTTGGCCAAATCAACTTCTTTATTAACCAACGGTAATAAAACATATTCACAGCATACATAAGGGCATACCACATTATGTGTCTTTTTCTTTGAACCCTTGAGCTTGAAAGTTTTAATATCTCCAGCTACTTTTGAAACTTTCTTTCTGTGATGAAATCACAAATCCCAATTTTGCTTGAGTTGAGCTCCCTAAAAGATGAAAGGAACTCCTGAGAGTGACAGTGTGGAGCAGCCCTGTCTCTGTTCTGACAACGTGACAGACTTTATTGCCTGTCAAGGCCAGCTAGAAGCAGGGAGAAGTCACCCTTGTTTTGAGAGCTCTCTCTGGAGGCTTTGCAACAGTGCCTGGAGCATAATGAGTCCTCAGAGAGTACTGATTGGCTGGTTGGTTGGTCTATTGATTGATTGATTGGAGACATTGGAAAAGAGCTTATAGAGCAGTGCTGTCCCAGTGTGCTTCCATTCCCCCACCTTCTTTGGGACAGGGCTACTTTATTGTGATTCTTACTTGGCCCCAAACACATGTGAGGCTGTTGAAAGATGCATCAACTTGTCTGGTCTTGCAGGTTTCTTCAGTGATGACAGTGTCCTCTCTCCCAGATTGATAGAGTGGTTGCTAGCCACTTTCAGATTGTTGAACCTTAGAACTGAATATTTAACCATAAGTTTAATGTACCTAACTATATGGCACTAATGGCGACCACATTGGACAGCATAGATCCAGAGAGAAGGGCCAACTATATAAGATTGTATAATACTATCCATATTTCCAGGCAAATTCCAGGTAGTTTTTCTTAGGATACTTTAAAACTATCAGATAGGTAAGGTGAGCATTGGGTCAGAGTCATGTTAAATAATTCAAAGAGGAAGGTTTAAAGTTTTAGAAGTCATTAGGGAGTGGTGCACAACACTCAGTGAAACCCAAAAAGATACAAAACTGTGGTGGCAATGACAATGTCTGGTGTTTTGAGACAGGTTTCTCTGTGTAACCCTGGCTGTCCTGGAACTTGCTCTGTAGACCAGGCAGTCCTTGGACTTACCTACCTCTGCCTTCTGAGTGCTGGGATTAAAGGTGCACACCACCACCTCCTGGCAAATGCCTGGTTCTTTAGCACTTTTGGTAGCGTGGTTTGAGAGAGGGACCAATACATGGTGATTAGGAGAAGCAGATAGTTGAGGTTGGAATTGAAAGAAGAAAATTATGCCAGGGTGGGTCAAAAATTTTAGAAAGGAATTTTTTTTAGTTTGGAAAATGTAAAGAACCCGTGAAGTAGATCATTGCAGAGAGTGTGGCTCGGGAAGTATCAGGAGTAAGAGCTTTGATGAATCACGCTTGGTGAAGCAGGCTAATTAGAGGGCCCAAAGAAGAGGGTTTTATGGACACACTTATTTTACTGGGCTGTTAAAGGTTGTCTGTGAGACTGACTATGAGCAATGTCAAACCCTGAGCTTATTGGTTTGCGTATAGTGAGGGTGCAGAGAAAGAGAGACTGGAACACCCGTGAGAGGAGTTAGTCTGATTAAGGTGCCATGAGATTAGAACAGCCTGAGTTTTATTAGTGACCTCATGAAGTGTAGGACCTGAGTAGGACGTGTTCATTGTTTTCTCTTTACCCTGCTTGTCACTGATGTACAGATTTTTTTTTAAAAAAAGATTTATTTATTTATTACATATACAGTCTTCTTCTTGCATGTATACTTGCAGGCCAGAAGAGGGCACCAGATCTCATTACAGATGGTTGTGAGCCATCATGTTGTTGCTTGGAATTGAACTCAGGACCTCTGAAGAGCAGTCAGTGCTCTTAACCTCTGAGCCATCTCTCCCGCCCCGGTGTACAGAATTTTAAATGAGATCGAGCAGCTTTTTGTAATGGCTGTTAGCTTTTTTAGAATTCAGCCACATCGTCTCTGATTGATCCTCATTTTCTCATTTTTAAAAACGAGAGTTAGAGCTTCCTTTTAATGTTCAGAATAATAAATATATCGCCCTAAGTAACTGATGGTCTGAAGATGGGTGACCTTCTTTGAGAGTTTACATTGCTTTGGAGCTATGCATACCTTGGTAAATTGCATACGCATTAAAGGATGTTGAGTCAGCTGTGGTCGAGGATGCCTTTAAGCCTAGCACCCAGGAAACTGAGGCAGGACAATCACTGCTAGGCTCAAACCTAGAGTCCTCCTACAACTTACTGTATGCTGGGACTACAAGTGTGGACCACCATGCCTGGGCCAAGGAATGATATTTGAGGAGACATGAACTGCTTTGAACCCTAATCCTTGTCTACAAGGCTTAGTACCAAGTGTGATCTGAAGTCCAAGCTTGGGCAGGCACTTACTGAGCAGCTGTGCTTCTGTGTGTGCTTTTCATCCTGGCAGTCTTTAGTCATAGTTGGGAGATCCTCTTCTTTATAACCTCCTAGCTTTATTCCTTGTTGTGCACTGAGAAAAGCAGTTCTGTTTTATTTATTTATGTAGTTACTGAGACAGGGTCTATGTAGCTCTGGCTGTTCTAAAATGCTCTATGTAGAGCAGACTTGCCTCTACCTCCAAGTGCTAGGGTTAAAGGCATGCACCACCCCCGACTGTGAATCCATTTTAGTTGACAAATGTATCGGTAAAGGTTATAGTATATTACCCATCCTGTAATAGACGCTCTGTAGAGAGGTTAACTTTACTTGGCCTGGTATATGGTATATTTGCTTACTTTGCCATCTAGAAATTGTGAGGACTACTAATTCCACCTAGCAGACAGCTACCAAACATCTGCTAATTAGACTTCTCTCGGTCTTAGTTTCTCTGTTCCCCCACCCTTCTTTGGGGCTGTTGAATGCTTGAGTCATTAAAATCTGTGTAAAATGTATACCTTGAAAAGAGTTATGAAGAGGGAGCTAGATTTGTGGGCACATACCTGGAATCCCAGCTACTGGGAAGGCTGAGGCAAAAGGATTGTGATCATGTTCAAGAGCAGCCTAGGCAACTTAGCAAGATGCAGTTTTAAGCAGCAGAAGCAGGGGTGAGTCTCACCAGTGGAGACTCCCTACTTAATATGCAGGAGGCTCTAGAGCAGTGGTTCTTACCCTGTGGGTCATGACCCCTCTGGGGTTGCACAACCCTTTCACAGGGGTTGCATAGCAGATATTTACATTACAGTTCATAACAGTAGCTAATTTGCAGTTATGAAGTAGAAATAAAATAATTTTATGGTTGTGGGGGGGGATTTCCACAGCATGAGGAATTGTATTAAAGTGTCAGTGTAGCTGGGTTTTTTTTTCTTTTCTGAGACAGGGTTTCTCATTCTCTTTAGTTTTGAAGCCTGGAGCCTATCCTCTTGTAGACCGGGCTCCTGGAACTAGTTCTTGTAGACCAGGCTGACTTTGAACTCACAGGGATTCACCTACCTCTGCCTCCCAAGTGCTGGGATTAAAGGCATGCACCACCACTGCCCAGCTGTAGTTGGTTTTTTTTTTACCCTAGTGTAGCATGAGGGCTGGCTTTTTGGGGTTTCTGTCCCGCCCGGTACCCCATAGACGGCAAGCCCCAAAGAAAATCACACAGAGAGTCTACATTAGGTTACAAACTGATTGGCCCATTAGCTCAGGCTTCTTACTAGCTCTTATAATTTATATTAACCCATTGTTCTTATCTATATTAGCCACATGGCCAGTACCTTTTCTCAGCCGGGCAGCTCACATGTTGCCTCCCTGGCGGTCTGCACAGGAATGCCAAGGGAGCTTCCTGCTTCCCCAAATTCTCCTGTTCTCACCTCTACTTCCTATATGGTTTTCCTGCCTATACTACCTGCCTGGCCAATCAGCATTTATTTAAAACATGATTGACAGAATACAGACTTGTCCTGCACCACCCTAGCCCCACGCCAGAATGCCAAAATGTAGTTGCTGGTTTTACTCTTTATGGGCCCGCCACCCAGCTTCCAATTCAATACACACTCAGAGGTTTAATTCTACTTGTGAATGCCGACCTTGGCTTGTTTCTAGCCAGCTTTTCCTAAAGTATTCTACCTTTTGGCCTTTTCCTTTCCTTACTTATGTATATCTTACTTTAGCTCTTATTCCAAGGCTGGCTGACCCCCTAGCATCTCTCCATGTTCTCTTGCTCCTCCTCTCCTCTCTTTCCAAATTTCTTCTATTTATTCTCTCTGCCTGCCAACCCTGCCTTGCTCCTGCATTGCTATTGGCTGTTCAGCTCTTCCTTAAACCATCAGGTGTTTTAGACAGGCAGAGAACCAACAGTCTCACAGAGTTAAACAAATGCTTTAGAGGATGGGTAATATACTATAACCTTTACCTGTAAGGTTGTCAATTAAAATGGATTCACACCCAGATGGGTGGTGCGTGCCTTTAACCCTAGCACTTGGGCGGTAGAGGCCAGTTTCAGGACACCCAGGGCTACACAGAGACTCTGTCTCGATAATCAAATAAATAAAATCGAATTGCTTTTGCCAGTGAAAGGAAGAAAAGGGGTCAGTGAACTGCCACACTAGGAAAATGTGCTTGACCCCTACCCTGACAACCTGAATTCAACTTCCTGAACCCACATAGTAAAGTGGCCTCTGACCTCCATACGTTCTCATCCATGTGAGTGCACACATGCTACACACATACATCTTAGGTTTCAAACATTTCCCTTGTCAGCTTCTTTTTACTTTAGTGTTCTTTCTTTATCCATCATTGACACTTGTTAGTCCTAGACTTGAGATGAATCCTGCTTGAGGAGTCTGTACAGTTGCATGGACTGGTGCACATTCAGGATTGAGTTCCCAGGGATAAATACTTTACATTTCTGTTACACGTGCTCTTCATTCGCCTTAATAGCTATTACAAACTTTCTGTTTTCATATCTGATGTTTGGTTTTTATTAGAAAAATAAGAGGCAGCTGGGCAGTGGTGGTGCACACCTTTAATCCCACTTGGGAGGCAGAGGCAGATGGATTTATGTGAGTTTGAGGCCAACCTGGTCTATAAAGCAAGTTCTAGAACAGCCAGAGCTGTTACACAGAGAGACCCTACTGGAAAAAGAGAGAGACAGGGAGAGAGAAAGGCATTGCTACTCAATTTCTGCTTTAATCATTATAGACTTAGACTCTGGCTTAGTTGTGTGCGTTCTCTTTATGTATATTTCTATCTCTGATTTCCCTAGCTAACCTAATAGAAATTCAGGCTTTTATTTAATCATTTCCATTTATTTCAGCACTCTGAAAGGTCTGTGCCTCTAACCAAGTCTAATCCAGACATCTATCCTTGATGCTTTCTCTTTTTCAAGAGCTTGGTGCATTGTTACTATCTTTCTTAGAAGTCCAGCACAGCACCACCAGCCCTGGATGGCTGCATCCCTGAAAATACTCATGCTGTAAATAATCTGACATTTGGATCAGAGTTTGTGTAGTATAAAGTGATCTCTCAGTTTGAGAGCTAATACTGACAATGTCATGTAATCATATGAATAATCAAAGCACACATACTGACTCTTAAATGCTTGTAATTACTAATTTACTTGGGTTTAAATAGATAGCTGAACCATCTAAAGTTTCCGCTATAAACTTTGACCTGCATTTGAACTACATAGTTCATGTGCCCACCTGATGTACAAATGAGCTTTATGGTATGTATCTCTTTAGTGACTAAGAATTGTAATTGAGGATTTGATGGAGTACTTGCCTAGCATGCATGAAATGCTGGGTTTGATCCCCAGCACCACATAAAACCATTCATGGTGGCATGTTCCTGTAATCCCAGCATTTGAGGTGTAGAAGCAGGAAGATAAGTTATTTGTCAGCTCTGTCTTCCTGTGGAGTTCAAAGCTAGCCTGGGCTATGTAAGACCCTCTTTCAAAAACCAAACCAACAACAAAACAAACAACTGTCGCTGAAGGAATCAGTTGTGTTGGGACATGCCTATAGTCCCAGCACTGCTGCTGAGGCAGGAGCATCTGTAGACCAGGCTGGACTTGAACCACAGAGACTCTGCCTCCCAAGTGCTTGGATTAAAGATGTGCTCCATCAATGCTCAGCTCCCCCAACAGTTCTTTAGGCATATTGGCCAAGCCATCATTTCCTTTTCCCATAGAATTTAAGGAAGACTGAATGGTAGGGTTTTTAACTGAAGAGAGTCTGACGACCATTCAAAATGGCCAAAACTATTCCTTGTGGTTCTTTGAATCATCTAGTTCTTGGGGATGGATGGATGAAAGCAGGATCTGTGCATAAGACCCACAGTGTATCTTGCCTTCTGTTTGACTTAGTGTGCTTCTCAAATATTGCTTGTTGCTTGTAGGTGGTTCATCTGAATAGCTTGAAACCCTAATTTTAGATAACTTTTTTTCTTTTTCCTTAAGGTGCTCTCCAAGTTCTTGGTTATGGAGTATTTGGCTCATCCTGGTACACTCAGCTTGGCTGCTGGAGTTGCTTGTGGCATGTGCTTGGGCTGGGGCCTCCGGGGTCACCTTGGCATGTTACCCCAGAACTCAACAAGTGAGACAATTAGAGACACCAAGACAGAAATTGAAGCAAGCATTCCTGGGGAGAGTGGGGAATACAAAATGATTCTTGTGGTTCGAACTGACCTAAAGATGGGAAAAGGGAAGGTTGCTGCCCAGTGTTCTCACGCTGCTGTTTCTGCCTACAAGCAGATTCAAAAGAAAAACCCTCAAGTGCTCAAAGAATGGGAATACTGTGGCCAGCCCAAAGTGGTGGTCAAAGCCCCAGATGAAGAAACCCTCATTGAATTACTGACCCATGCAAAAGTGTTGGGACTGACTGTAAGTTTAATCCAAGATGCTGGACGTACTCAGATTGAACCAGGCTCTCGAACTGTCCTGGGAATTGGGCCAGGACCAGTAGAGCTAATTGATGAAGTTACTGGCCACCTAAAACTTTACTAGATGAGCTTTTGTATAATGGTGATTCTGTCTGAAAAGTATGAAGCCTGTTAGTAACAATAAAAGCTTAATTCTTGCTCCACTTCAAAATAAGTTCTTCTATCATGTACTAGACCATTAATATCTTGAGTTTAAAAAAATTTAAAGGGCTAGAGAGACATTTCAGTGGTTAAAGGCATTTGTTGCTCTTGCAGAGGACTCTGGTTCAGTTCCTAGTTATCGATGGCAGTTCACAACCGCCCATAGGTGCAGTTCTCGGGCATCCGACACCTTCCCTCATCTCTTCAATCACTAGGCACACGTGTATACATACAGGCAAAACCACTATACACATAAATCTGAAGAGTAAGCACACGCCTTTAATCCCAGCCTGATCTAGAGAGCCAAGGCTACACATGGATACCCTGTCTCAAAAAACAAAGCAACAAAAAAGGAATAAAAATACATTGTTTAAATGCTCGAGTGATAGATGCTAGAACAGTGATAACATTGGGTGGAAAGGAGCCATGTTTCCCATGTATGATTAGGTCCCTGTGTGTTGATTACTCTTTAAACCATGTTGCTATTCCTGGCCTTTTTTGAGGACCTGGCTCAAGAATCATGGCAGTTTTTCCCTGCTGCTTTTTGAATGACTGATAATCTTTTTAAATTAAGAGATAATTGCATAGACCCATCATGCAATCATAATTCAGATTTTATGTTTCGGAGATGATGGCATAACTTTGAACTTGTGGCATTTCTCCTGCCTTGACCTCCTACATGCTGGGACTGAAAGCATCAGCCATCATACCCAGTTAATTTCTATTTCAAAGTTGAACTTTTATGACCTGTGTAGCAATTTGATGCTTATTTTTGATCCGCTTGGATAAAGATACACAGTGGTTCTAATACACAAGCTATAAAAATTCCTTTACATCAATGGTGAAACCAGTGAGTTTGTGAACTTTATGGACTTTGAAAGTTGGAAATGTGAGAATTTATGGTCACTAAAGGACTGTAGTTGTACACAATCTCTCCTGAAAATGTTAGGAACTAAATAAATTTTACTTATGGGCACTTTTTCTGACTAACCTGGAACTATGTAGAACAGGCTAATCTTGAACTCAGAGGTCCTTCTACCTCTTTCTTCCAATGCTGGGATTAAAGGCTTAGCCAGCATACTAGGCTGCATAAAGCTTTCTTGACAATCTTGCTAGAATCCATTGTTCTTGATAGCTCCAGAAGACTGACAGTGATTTCTATGTTCACTATATCCTGTAAAACCATGATTGTCAAGGAGTATAAGGTCATAAGTGGAAACTAGGCAGAATGATTAAACTGTAGGCAGCTTCCAAGTTATAACGCTTGGCGCATTTTGACCATGCAGAAGCATAGATGGTTCAGGAATAGTTAACACTGAATGATACCACAATAGCAACAGTTTCTAAACAGAATGTTTATACAGGAGTCAAGTGATGCAACCACATGTAACTGAGTTGAACTCAAATACATGGTTATGACTCAGGTAATTTATGAGACTTGCTGCAGACTACAGCATGACTCCACACTGACAGACTGCATTCCCAGCAGGATGTCTGGTGTAGCTGATTCAAGGACATGTAACAGTGAAAATTGTTAATTCTGGTAACAAATCACAGTATTTGTTTATCTGTCCTTGATGTGTATTTCATGTGCTCTTACCAAACAGCCCTCAAGGCATACTCTACAGAGCCCAAGGGACTTTGTGACTGTGCATTAACTTGAATGAAAGGTAGTGTCTCTATCTAGTGTGTCCACTGATGGTCTATTTGAATAAGTAATCATTATAGCTTGCATGGTCCCACGTTTGTAGTAGTTTCACTTGTCCTGAAGAAGCAGTTAAAAAGCACTATTTTCCCCTTGCATGTGTAGGGGAGGGGCTTTGAGAACTGCAGAATGCAGGACAAGAAAGTCTTCAGAGAAGTCCTGGTAGGTTGCCCATGCTTCAGTAGATGGTCTAACATACAATTGCACATAAGCACTGACTTGGGAGAAAGTGGGGGTGTTAGGATCATAGTAAATTGAATACATGTATGAAATTCTCAATAAAAATTATTAAAATCATTTTTTATCCATGACTCTTGTGTTCATGTCTGGTTGTCTAAAAGGCTAGTATATAGTGTTACTTATTTGTGTTTCATGGAACATTTTTACTTTTATAAGAACTGAAACAAGAGGCTGGGAAGGTAGCAGTTAAAATCTTGAAGAGAACCAATGTTTGGTTTCTGGCTCGTAATGTTTCAGAGGATCCAGCATCCTTTTGTGGCCTCAATGGGTACCAACACTCAAGTTAACGTACTTATATAGACAAGCACACACACACACACACACACACATATATAACTGAAAATAAAATTTTACACAAACTTAGGGCTACTGTGTTGACTCAGTGGGTACCTGAGTTTGATCCCTGGAACCTACAAAGCTGTCCTCTCATTCCGCTTGAGTGCCATCGCACTGTGCCTATACAGACAATAAAAAAATTTAAAAACCAACTAACCCTGAACCAGGTGTGGTAGCTTATTCTGCAATTCCAGCACTTTGAAGGCTGAGACCAGAGAATTTCTCCAAGTTCCAGGTTAGCAGCGAGGCTCTTGTCTCTAGAATAAGGCAAAAGGGGACTATAATTGCCCCGAACCCATGTGTGTGACAGTTGGTCAAAAACTAAATGCACTAGCCACTTTAAGAAAAACTGGAAGAAGTTTGGAGAACTTCAGCCTCTCATCCAGCCTCCCACATATCAGTGTTGGGGCTGGAGCACTTTCCATGTGCAGGGTGCTGGAACTGAACCATAGCAGTACAAAGAACCCCAACTAACTGCAGTGGTAGGGATCGCCCTTCAGGCCTCACACACTAGGCAAAGCGCTCCTTTGTTCCATACAGTGAATGAATGTTTTCTGCATCAATATGTAATTTTTGTTTGTTTTTTTTTAACTGTCACTGATAGAAATGACCACTAAAGTCCAGTAGTTTGGTATACAAGGCTCAGAGAAAGATGGTGGCTGCACTAAAGACCTAGAAGTGATACTTGCTGTTGCACTAATATGGCCATGATTAAATAGTTGTTAACCACTGGCAGTTTGCTTATGTAGTGGCTATTTTTATATATCACAAGATCAGCTTGTCAGAGTTTCTCATTAGTCTTCCCATTTCTTAGTTCCAGCAATATTTAAGAACTGTTTAGCACAGTTTTCAGTTTCTTAGTCTAGAACCTACCCCAGTGATAAACTCAAGAGAATGTTAATGAAGATACCTTGTTTAAAATAGTTTATTGCCAACTTTCACCACTGCCCAATCCTTGGCTGGGCATTTTATGATTTGAAGGTAACCTGATAGGTGGTGCATACTTATAATCCCCCACATGCAGGAGGCTAAGAAAAAAGGATCTCAAGTTCAAGGAAGGCCAGCACGGACTATATATGGAGACCCTGAATCAACAAACCAGTAGGCTAGAGAGAATGCACAACAATTAAGAGCAATGTATAGCAATAGAGCCTGGTTCAGTTCCAAGCACCCACATGGTGACTCACAACCATCTGTAACTCCAGTTCCAAGAGATCCAGTATCCTCTTCTGGTCTCCTTGATTATGAGGCACTGATATGGTATATGAACATAGAGGAAGGCAAAACACCCATACACATAAAATAATTTGCCTAGTAATTCTGAAAAGCACTTGGTATACTGATAAGAAAGTCAGCAGCTTGCTGACTGGCACATCACCAATGTTTGTTTTATGTGTTGCCCAATATGGACAGTTTAAGTGGCAACGTGGCATCACAGGATAACACTACATGATTAGAACAGTGAGTCGTTAGGAAAAATATCCTCAATAAAACAATTAAGAAAATAGAGAAGGGCTGGAGAATAGCTCAGTGTTTAAGAGCAATGACTGCTCTTCCAAAGGACCCAGGTTCAATTCTTAGCACCCACAGGGTAACTTAACTCCTGTTTCAGGGGAATCTGAGCTCCTCTTCTGGCTTCTGAGGGCACTATGCACATGGCACACAGACATACATATAGGCAAATCACCCTTACACATAGTAAATGATATTTCAAATTGCTTCTATTCAAGAAGGGAAAAGACAGAATCATTCCACAAGTACAGGAAAAGTTAAGAACAAACTGACTGATGTATCTCTTGATTCCTTATGATGAAAGGTAGATAGAGATCTGGGAACAGCATATAGCTCTGGCCTGAACAGGCCACATTTTCACTACGACAAACTAAAATGGTTTTCATGTTAATGCTAATTTTTTATAGGTGTGTGTGTTTTAAGTTTTTCTAAGGAAAAAAAAAACAAACTGTGAAGCTTAGGTAATTTGCCTGAGTGTTATAGAGCAACATAAGCTAGGCACTAAGGTAGAGAATTAAGTCATAATGAAATAAATTTTATATTGGTTTTTTCAAGACAGGGTCTCTCTGTAGCAGCTTTGGAGCCTGTCCTGGAACTAGCTCTTGTAGACCAGGCTGGCCTCGAACTCACAGAGATCCACCTGCCTCTGCTTCTCGAGTGCTGGGATTAAAGACATGTGCCACCGCCGCCCAGCCTAAATTTAATATTTTTACCTCTGGAAAATATTTAAATTTGGTACCCTTTAAGTTCATGATAAGAAATGTCATGCTAACTACTTTTAAAAATACACTTTTATTTAAGTTAATGTAACACGATTTAGTTAGGTGAAAATGCTTAAAACCTTGAAGTGCCACTTCATTAAAATGCTGGAAACATGACAAGAAGCCCAGTATTTAATTTAGAAACTGCTTTTAAGACTAAAGCATAAACTTTCTCAACTGTACGCATGTAAATGACATAATGCACGACTTTCTCCATAATTCTCTGTATGACACCCTGTAATAATTTTGCAGCATCCAGTATGAAACCATGGAAACCTCTGTTCTTCTGGTGTGAGATGTATTCAATTAAAACTGCAGTTCTACATGTTATTTCCACAGTCCAGTAATTTATTTTAAATTGGAGTAATTTCAAATTCCACAAACAAAACTGAAGAACAACAATATTTTGTTTGAATTCTCTCTTCTGTACACTCAGTGATCTAAAACACCACAATATCCAACATACACAAACCTCAGGGAAGGGTTAGTAAATACACACGTGTGGAATCATGGTGCTCTTTGTTCCTGAATGGAATGGTCCCACAGAAAAAGCACAGGATACAGCACAACAAGAGGGCACCTGTTACACATGAAGTGAGCAAAACACACTAGCATTTTCTATATGCGCAATGGGGAAACCTGCATAGGTTAAAGGGCCTTTTATGCTCATTTAAAAATCATCAGGCAAGTTGTCTGTACGCATTTTTCAAATAATTTGGAGAGCGCTGTGATCCAATGTAGCATATGCTGATTAGTGTTGTCTTTGTTGGCAATGACAGTCTTGCATGGTCACATACCAGTATTTTCACTTTAGCTTTTTTTTTTTGAATAAAAGAGATTTAAATGCATTTAGACAATACATATTGAAAGCTGTTTACATACACTAAATTTAAGAGATTCAGTATTAGAGTTTCTTTAAACACTACAGAGTGCAAATCAGGTTCTTCACAAGAGATTGAATAGTAAGCAGTTCTTCAAAGAATGAGGGGGGGAGAAAAAAGCCCACATGAATACTATTCCCCTTTGAAAAGAAGTTCTAATGATGCGGAATGTGAAAATAAAGTTTTAACATAGGCGATCGAAGTCAATAGTTAGAAACAAAAAAGTAGTCCTTCATGAAATAAAGGTTACGAGAACACGTTGCCTGTTTCCCCGTTTATAAACTGAGAAGTGGGTAGACGATGCTTCAGTATGAAAATAGGAGACTACAGGATCAGCTTCCATCTTACATGCTGTACCCAAAGCCAGGCTGTGGCTGCCCATATGGTGGTGCAGTGTAACCATAACCAAAAGGTGCCTGGGGAGGGACTGCCACACTGGGTCCTGCTGTTAGCATCAGCTGGGGCTGACCTAAAAGTGACACAGAGGAGGAGAATCTGTTAACACCTAGGTTTAGCACTATAATCTTTCCCACTCTAGCAGCGCAATCACAATTCACTGAGTAAGTTGTGGGGGGCACTTTCGACTGTCCCGGTTTGGAATAGTCTCACCCTGAGAAGGTTCCTGCCTTAAAATAGCCAATGGTGCAGGACTGAGGGCCACAACATCCTATATTTAAAGCAGTAACACATGCACATTTGACATTTATCAGGCCATACATCTGCCAAAAAGCCTATTACATAATACACATTACATTTAGTGACTAAAATTTTAGCACAGGAAAACTTTACAAGTTGTTAATTTAAATCTCTGATTCTAAACATCTGAATTGTAATGAAACCTAATATGGTTCTAGCAAAGAATCCAGCGCTAATTTAGAGACAGCAATAGAAAAAACACATTCAAATATGCACTAGATATGCAATGCATTAGGCATGAAAAACATGAGAACGTATATACCTTCTATCAAATACTTGTTGATGAAGCTGAAATAGTTGCTGACCACATAAAGAAAACATGACACGTAAAGAACTTTTAGAGAGAGAAACACAATACCTCCCTAGCCCTGCAAATCATTTCCCGCTAGAACAGAAGCTATCTTTCTCCCAGCGCAGCGGACTCCATTCTTGTGGTACAACCAAAATTGTCTCAGTAAGTGGGTTTTTTGGAAACTGGCTTACCAAAGAATCACCCCTAGATTACCTTGAAAATTCTAACCCTAGTTCACTCAAACGCCATGAAGGTGCAGTCTGTGGATGTCTACTAAATAATCACACCTATCATTTTTTCCCCCTATTTCAAAGATGTCAACCCTTATTTAACATGTTAGGTCTAACCAGTCCTTCATCAAAATTACCCTGTCTCCTAAATTCCCCTAATAATAATAATAATAATAAAGATTCCTATACTGCCATTTTCCTTAGTTGTCTGAGACAAAAATGGTCATAATTTTATACTTCCTTCTAAAAAACATTTATAGTTGGCTATAAAACTTTTAATCATACTCCTCAAACCCAATGTTCACCAAGTATGAAATGCAAAGGATAAGTAACCCATACAGGCTAGTAGAAGAGGAAGTCAACTGCTTTAAATACTTTAGGGTTTGGACATTCTACCTCTCTGGAAAGTTCTCAAATGGAAACTCAACCCCCATTCTCTGTCCTAGATACATTTAAAGTGAGGATGGATTCTTTATGAAAGCACACTGAAGACATCCATGGCATATTGGTTCTTCTAAAAACGGAATTCATTGTTTCTTTCTTACTGACTTAGAAACAAATAAATAGGTCATCAATCTGGCAACAAATTTTTTGTGGGTTTTTCAAGACAGAGTTTCTCTAGTTTCTAGTCCTGGAACTAGCTGTTGTAGACCAGGCTGGCTTCGACTGCTGGGATTAAAGGTGAGCGCCACCACTGCCCGGCAACCTAGACCATTTTTAATGACCATTTTTGAGATATTTTATGCATGAAAGATTATTAGAGTGGAAAACATCAAAGAGTTTTAAATGGTTCTCAGGAGAAAATACTAATAGCTGGGAGGACTATTCCTTAACTCTGCTTGATACATTTAAGAAGGGTCTAACTTAAAAAGAGACAGATTACCATAAACGATGGGCTGTGTCTCTGTAGCCTGTTCTTCTTCTTTTCTCAATGACTCTGAAGCATCTAATTTATCCACCTAGAGAAAAAGAAATCATGTTAGTTAGAACCTCAAAAGCATTACAAACTTAGGTTTATGGCAGAGAGTGGAAAAGCCTTAGTATGTTAAATTCTGTCAAAATAAAACAGACTGGCAAGAACATTCTCAGGCCCCATCAAATTCAATGGCAATATTCATACTTCAGGAAGGGTGGTTTTCAGCACTGTTAAAACCCCTCAGGCAGGAGGGGTTTATAATTGCATAAGAGCTCACACCAGGCTAAGACTGGACATGCTGGGATGCAGCCTGAGCAAGGGAGGAAGTGAGAAGGAAGTTTACACACTATCAGAGGTAACAAGAACTCACGAACCATCAAGACTTCCTTCCCCAAGGGAATAGGTTTGCAAAAAAGTGAATTGAGTCTAATGGCTAGATTAAGTACTTGAGCAGGATTAGCTGCTCTGCCAACTGTGCATAGCTCCTGCTGAGGCTTATATTTTATAGGCTGAGAAGTCTCAAGGAGTTCCATTTTCAATATTACTGTATAATACTATTTGCCTTAGTTATCTGAGACAAAATGCAAAGATTAATGGTACATATCTTTAAGAAGTAACTAGGATTGCCTGACCTGGCTCTCTTAATGAAGCCAAAGAAATAAATGGTCAAAGCAAGCAATATCAGATAGTATCAGTCTCAGTGTATGACTGAAGGGCAGGATGGCTATTACACAACTAGGTAGGGGCTTCGCAAACCACTTTTCCATCTGTTGTATTTCCTTCTCTAGAAAATGAGGCTGAAAGAAGCTGGAAGTTCTCTGTGGGGCTAACATAATTTCATTCTGTAAGTCTGGAACACACACTGAAAAAAAACAACAGGATTCTGGCATTACAGAATCCTCTTTACCACATACTTCTATTGCCTTTACACTAGCCTATATTTCAAACTATATTTAAAAGTTGGCATCTGAACCAGTTTTTCTCTGCAACTAAATTTCAAATCTCAGTGTTGTATGTACTGTTTTTAAGACCAAAAGTGTGCTAAGATTGTGAGTGTAGGGAGGAACCTTCCAAAAGACAATGTGGAGAGGTGAGGTGGAGGAGGCACATGAGCAGACATGTAGATACGTGAAAAAGTTGTGAAAACTAGATCTTTTTAAAATGCTAAAGCAGACCCCATGTTCTACTGGAAATTTAAAATAGCATCTCTGAGTATACACACAGGCACAGAGGGTTAGGGCAATTTTTTTTGTAATTATAAAAATTACATGTACTTATTTGGGGGCAGGGGATGACAAACAGGTGCCATGGCGTGCATGTAGAGGGTGGAGGGCAATCTGCAGAGGTCAGTTTTCTCTTTCTACCATGTGGGTCCTAGGGACAGAATCAAGCATCAGTCAGGCTTGACAGCCAAGTGCCCGTCCCAGCTGAAACAGCTCAAGACAGTGTTTTAGACTTACTCTAATTGCTGCATGTTAAAAGCAATCTGGGTCTAAACCCGTCTTGTTAAAGGACTTCTAAGAAGTAAGCTTCAGTAGTTTGTCTACCCTAGAAAAATGGGTTTGCTTTGTTTTGTTTCAAGGTTTATGGGTTTTTTTTTTTTTTGTGAATGTGGTCTTTAAGTCAGTGTTTTTTGTTTTTTTTTTTTGTTTGTTTTGTTTTGTTTTTACTTTTAGGACCGGTTTAAGTCAGCATGTGGTGGTGGTTTGCTTTCATATACTATTTTCTTATTTTATAGCCTATACTATAATCATGTTACAAATTATCCTACTATCAAATTAAAGACTACCATGGAATGTAAAGATCATGTGAAGTACCCATTATTTGGCTTCCAAATTTACAAGAAAAATTATTCATCTGTAGAATTCAGAACAGCTATGCCATCAAGGTCATTTGTGGTTTGCTAACCTAACTACTATGTGAGACTAGTCTACAAAAGCTATACATGAAACATGGACGCCTGCATATAAATAATTTCTAAGATAAAGAGGAAAAATGAAACAAAAAAACCCAGCACTGCATAATACATCTCCAGACTTTCAAGGGAAAAAAAAAAAACTTAAGTAAACAGACACATATAAAAGTTAATGTCTGATTAAATGTTGAACACAGATCTGCTAGAAAAACACCATGGGAGACTAAAAGAGCCAGCATTATCCAATTGCCCAGTCATTGACATAGGCAGGGAGGGAGGAGGAAAAACACAAATCCCAGAGAAGAAACACCAACATAAACAAAAATGTTGATGTTTATATAATGGGACAGCCTCTGGCACAGAAACATCCAATTTTTATTTAATAGCCCAATTTAGATTGCACAAAAAAGAAAAAAAAATCGGAGGTTTTTATGAACATAAGCTTTTGTTAAGAGCTGTAACAAAAGTTTCTGATCTTCAGATTGAAGAAGAAAAATTAAACATAATTATGTCACTGAAATCAGTTCCATTGGTAACACTGAAAATCCACTAAAATGCAAAAGGCTTTTCCACAAAGACTGCAATATGCTGCAGAGTAAAGTTAACATGCAGCCAGTTATTTCGGTGTATGTGTGCATGAAAAAAAGGCAAAAGTACTGAAGCAAGAAGTGAAATCTGAAGATGACTGGTGCCATACAGGCTTTCAAGAAACACACACAGCCCACAGCAATGCTCTATGTTTCGGAGTAGTATGATGTAATTGCAATGACTTGTACATGCTTGATTTAAAACAACGCATAACACTACAGTTCAATTACCCATTTTTCACACACACGCTTTCTAACTGCCTTGCTTACTAGCTGCTGAAGGGTCTCACACACAATGCATTTTACTCAGGTTTGCCCTAAGTTCCAGTGGTGACTCCAGTCTGATGAACAGAATCCCAAAGCATTAGACCCACCCAAGTTCATTTAAATTTAACACTCCTTTACTTCCCCACCCCTCCCTAGCCATAATTTTACACCAGGCTTAAGTTTTAAAGTTTGTTTTGTTTATACTGGGATGGAGACAAGCCAGTGAAGAAACCAGCGACCAAACGGTGCCTAAATTTGGCATTCTTGGATACTGAGCCAACTAGTCAACAAGACAGCAAATTTTAGGTAGTTTCTAAGGCATGCCTTCTTACAGATAGGTGTTAATATTGCCTTGTTATAAATATTAACAATCCAGGTTGCTTAGCAACAGTTACAGCAAGCTTGGCTCTTTCATGATTGAAAAGATTTTGGTTCCTCTTAAAAATGGACTAGCACCATAAGAACTGGACACCTGGAGAAACATGAGGAAAGTCTCTTCTGAAGCAGCTAGTATCTCTTGTATCTACTTTCAGCAAAAAAAATTAGTAAGAATCAAGAGATCAGAAACTGGATCACAGTCCTTCAATACCACAAAAACCCCAGAAAACAAACAAACAAAAAAGCCCCACAGAACTCCAAAAAGCCTCTTAGGGCATGTACATACAGATATAAATTCAACAACTGTCAGGCAAGCTCACAAGATAAAAAAGAAGATGTTTTAATTTATTTCAAATATTAAGAGAGTCCTACTATGGTTCAGATACCCTGATAGTTTGGAATTAATATTGAAACTCACCATGCTCAGTTTTAATAATATATTAAAGAGAGACTGTGAACCAACTACTGATTAGCCTCCTGCCCTTCCTAAAGCCTAGTAGCCGATTAGTAGCAAACATCTACTAATGTCCTACAGCTCTATTATAGTTATGTTTCAAGGGACTTGCAGAGGCTTAGTGAAAATTTATTGGGGGGAAAGCAGCAGCAGCAGTGTAGAAAAGGAAGGAAAAAAATCATGCAAATTCCTTAGACTTAGTCCTCCAGACTTAAAGATGGAAAAGAATCAACTTTCACCTTTTCCTTTATTGCATCAACCTGCAAAGGAATTCAGAAGGTGCAGCTTAGAAAAAAAATCAAATTCCATATTGAGCATAAAAAGGTAGAATCAGCAACTAAGGTTCAAGGGAGAAACATGTACCCACTAAAAAAGGTAGGAGCGAAGTGGAAGTAAAGGGCATACAGAAGCAAAATTGAGAATCCTTTTTAACTTCAAAGCTCACTGCGGAAGTATTTATGCTAAGTCAGTGTGAAAGGAAGCAGTTTAATGGCTAGTAACGGACAGCACTTAGGTTAACAGCAGCCAGGTCTCAAAAGGTGGTATTATGCATAAGAAAAGAAGCTCGTCTCCCCTGTGGCTAAGCTGTGGTAACTGTTTAATCACACTGAACTTAACATATAAAATATTACTCCTTAAAAAAAAAAAATCTAGGTGCAACATGAGATATGTGATCTCCTAAGGAAAATCTCTCTATACTGAGGGCGTTAGTAGTGTCTCCCCGCTTGTACTCAGACTGAAGAGATCAGAAGTGAGACTTCAACTTTTAGCTTCATTTGCTCTGACAAAATTGATCTTTCAAAATCATTTACATTGTCTATGCATATCTAGTAACTCAGGGCAAGCAAAAACTATCCTAACATCAAAAGGAGATGCTAAAATGAACAGTAAATTTTATGAGGTGGTTGCATATCTTCAGTTTATTTAATGTGTATTTAGGAAACATAGTTAACTGCAAATTACCTATGGTTTTTTAAAATTAGGTATCTGATTATCAAAAAATCTGTGATGATTAGCAGGCTGTTTATACGATGCAGCTTTCCCATGGGAAACAGGTAAAGACATGAAGTCAGGAACCAAACAAAGGTAAATCTATAGAAGTATACATGGAAATCTGGGTTATAGGAGTTAATTTTAAAATGCTATTTTAAAAGATTTCAAACATTAAAACAGAAAGTGCTATTCACTTTAAGAATATAGAGGGTAAACAATGACAAGTTTGAGTTCCCTTCCTAGTCATGGTGTCTGTTATCTCTTAAGAAATATTCCTAAAATTATGATCAATAATTTCTACTCAAGAAAAAGAATAAAAAATAATATGCGTAGAATTGTAAATATCCTCAAAATTATTAGTTCTGAATATATTTTGACCATCATTACCTTGGTCAAATATTCCTTCATAACCTGGATGAAATAGGGCATGGCGAAATCCATGATATTGTGCCTCCATGCAGTTTCCAAGACGACATCTGGCCTTAAGAGATCATAACAGGTAAAGAGACAAGCCCCGAAGCACTCTCTTTTTTCTTCCTGCAAAAACCACTGTAGGAGTTCTTCAGCCAATTCTGTATCTTTAGATTCAGAGGCATACTGCATTGCGTCCTATTCAGAGGAAACAATGAAGGGCAGAGGTTAACCCAAATATGCTGACTTAAACCAGTCCTAAAAGTTAAAAAACAAAACAAAACAAAACAAAAAAAAACCCCCACTGACTTAAAGACCACATTCACAAAAGGGAACCACACTACCAATTCTCATACCCATGAAACTAACAGCTCGATAACATCACTTGTAAGATACCATCTGAGTTGCTTGGACAGCCCACCCCCACTCTATCAACCTTGTAAAGGCTGTCTTTCTTGCACAGCTCTACGCTCTGTTTCCAGCGATTGTTGCCTTTGAAGAGATAAGCAGCAATTCTTCTGAATTCAATGAGTTCATGTTTTTCCAAACGCTGAGCAAGTGAGATATTATCAAAGTTGTCATAAGCATCTATTGATGTTCGCAGAGCCTTAAGAGACGAGACAAAGTCAGTTAAAAGTCAACTAAAGGCTTTCAGGAAACTATTCATAATTTAACATGATATTCACCCTTACAGATTTGGCTCTGAGCCTAAAGGAAAGTCATGGTGAGCCAGATGCCTGAGTCTGAGGCAAGCCTGCACTACCAGGCAAGCCTGCACTACCAGGCAAGTTCCAGTCAAGTCAACAATAAGTGAAACTAAAAAGGCAATTACCTTAAAAGACAAATACTAAGATATTATGCAAGAAAAGTAATAAACAGTTAAGTCCACTTAATAGCAAGTAAGTTTTAAGGAATAACTGAAAGAACCTAGGCATCCACGTGTCTGCTCTTTTATAAACATAAGGATAACAGGAGCTTTTACTACAAAACCTGTTTAAAGCCTAATCAGGACCTGATGTCTTCAGTATTTACAAGAATCCATAGTTTTACCTGGTAATCTTCTTCCGTAATAAAGAGGTTGTTCAGTGATTCATTTACAGACTTGTTGTTGTGGTTCTGGACAGAGCGCAGATACGGTTTCACCAGTGGTAGCTGTTTAACCTTTAAGATAAAGTTTGTTAGAAAGGTAGCCATGTTGCAGAAGGTCTAGGACAACTGTTATCCAAGCACGGCAAAATCTTCACTATGAAGTTCAGTTTAAAATGGTTACCTTGCTGAAATAATTGACTGCACGAGTGTGATCCAACCGTGGAGACAGCACCATGAGCAAGTCATTTAACAACAGAGGCTTGAATTCTAAGTAGAACTGGATTGCTCTGTAGTAGAGTTCCACATTGGCCACCTAAAGTAGGAGAAACCCATGCGTTCATTAAAAGTCAGTTGCTCCCCCAATGAGCCCTCTCCTTCTGCAGCCCATACCCGAGGGTACATACCTTGGTGATGATATCCTTGAACTGCCCTTCCTTCCATGCATCGGTGGGATGATTCATCATGGTGATTATGGCATTATCATATTCTTCATACTTGTCATACAGGAACACCAGCTCTGCCCAAAGATGAGCTTGTTCTGCAGCTCTCAGCACCTGCATAAGAAAGACAAGTCGCTTAAGATGTAAATCTAACTTCTGCTACCTATCAGCCTAATGAGGAGCATGGTGTTTTAAATTATTAGAGTTGCCTGGCAGTGGTGAAGACTGGTTACCTTAGGAATATTCACTCTCGACCAGAACAACTCCAGGTGTTCCCTCATTTTCTGTGGTTTGAATTTAGAATACAGAATAGCTAGTTCAGTAAACATTCCCATGTGAGCTCGCTCCAGTCCCAAGGCTGCTTCCAACATGGTGATGAGTTCTTCAAAGTATCCACGATCCTAAACAGGGAAATAAGCAATTAGAGAAGAGAACATGTATGCAAAGGCCTTAATTCATATGAAGTCCTGGTGTTCATTACCTGATAGTAGTTGATAAGTTCCTCTAACTCATCTGCATGTACTACAATATGAAGTCCACACATCTGAGCAAGACGGAACTCTTTTCCATCTACACAGGCAAAACAGACCTAGAACAAACATTTTTCATTATGAGAATCCAAATGTAAATGTAGACAATTATTCCAACTCAACAGTAGAAATAGAATTTTCAAACACAAAACTTAAGTCATCATTCAACCTTGGGTTTAGATTACCTCCTTCCAGGTTCGGGTACTATTAGCTTTTCTAGCACCATCAACTGCTGCCTGATATTCACCAAGGTGAACAAGGGTAGATGCCAAGCGTCCAAAGTTAGAAACATTATTGTACAACAGCTTTGCAGCATCATACATTTTTTCATCATAACAACGATCACCAACCTAGGGACAAAGGCAATCCATGATCAGTAAGATGTAAGTCTAAGCTCAATCCTTCTTTCAAATTCCTATCTTTGTACTGAACACATACACACTCTTGTTTCTCTCTAAATTGTTGATTCATCCAAAGCAACAAAGTTATTCAATCATTGACTTTCATGTATGTTTAAAATGTGAAGGTAGTAAGATAATTCAGTTAAAAAAGTGCTTGCTTGCCTTGCAAACATCAGGATCAGAGTTTAATATCCACCACCCACATAAAAAGCCAGGTGTGATGGTGCTTGTGATTTCAGCATCATGCAGTGACAGAGCAATCCTTTATACTTGCTGGCCAGCTGGCCTAAATTACTTATTGACACCCAGGCCAACAAGAGACCCTGTTTTTTTGCTTTGTTTTGTTTTTAAAGTGGATAGTGCCTGAGAGGTAAAAACAGAGCATGTTCTCTGGCCTTTATATGCACCTACATACAAGAATCCCACTAAGTACATACACAGACACACACACAGACACACAGACACACACACAGACACACACACACACAGACACACACACACACACAGGAACCCACTTGCTGAATATGAGCATTATTTGGCCCATTGATGAACTCTTCTAATTCTGCAAGGCGGTTTGTTTTAGCCAGCGCAAATATCAATTCTGTCTCCACATAGGACTCTCGAGCCTTCTTTCGTGCCATCTGCAAATATTTCACCAGTTCTTCCCAGTTTCCTAAATAAAGAAACAAATAAGCCATAAACTAGCATCCTTATTTTATATTTCCAACCAAATATGTAAGATCTGCTATTTTGTCCCCTCCATTTTTTTTCTTTTTGAGAGAGTGTCATGCTATGTTTATGCTTATGCTTGCTGGTCAGCTGGCCTAAATTACTTTACACCCAGGCCAACAAGAGGCCCTATCTTTTTTATTTTTTTAAAGTGCATAGTGCCTGAGGGGTAAAAAAACAGAGCTTGTCCTCTGGCTTTTACAGTATCTACATACAAGCATCCCACTAAACAAACACACACACATTATGATGATGATGATGCCCAGGCTGTCCAAAAACTTAAGGCCTCCTGTCTCAGCTTCCCAACTGCTATGATGGCATATGTACATCATTTCACCAATTTAATTCCTTTTTTTTAAAGAAACAGTACACTGAATGACAAATATAAAAATGGATATGCCCCAAAGTATAAAAATTCCATTATATGCCTGTATTATTATTGATCCAAAGAATATCTGATACCTTTGCCACATACTTAAAAGTTATATATCAGAGCTCTACCACAATTTTATCAGACTTCAAACTAAAATCAACCTTCTCCATATATCTTCTAAATTCACACAATGCAGATTGAGTTGCTGGGCTGAAAGTTTTCACAAGAAACCCGAGAAGTATTGAACCTCTACACAATTAAAAGTTAAGATACCCAAATACATGGCTTAGTAATTTTCTGAGGTCTCAAATACATAAAGATTACAAGTCATACCACTGGTGTTGGCAGCCTGAACAACTTCCATGTAGGATGAAGGATCATCAGCTTTGATATAAGAATCAATGGCTTCCTTCACCATTCCTTTCTGCAACTGAGCTTTTGCAAGTTGACTCCAAACAGCAGGCTCATTGCAGCGTTCAGCAAACTCATATGCACGATCCAGGTTTCCAATATGTTCAATTAAGACCTGGGCAACATTTTTGAATTGGTGTTACAGTAAAATGGATCTTACATGTTTAAACTGATAGCATTTTATGATTATTTATGATTCTACTGTGATAGCAATCTGTACACACCCTAATAGGACAATACATTCTTTACATCAAAAGAAGGCATTATAGTTATTATATTAATTTATCTAATTTCAAGATCTACCTGAACGGCTGATGTATTGACATCAAACTTCCGGAAAATAGCAAAAGCTTCTTCAAACAGTTCATTGCTGATGGCAATGTTAGCAATATCTGGAGCATCATAATTATCCAGGCGGTTAATATACTCCATAACACGTGTCCGATCAGCCTTAATTGCAGTGAGGATGAGGAGATTTTGCAGATTCCTTTAGAAACCAAGATATTCAATCACAATGTTTAAAAAGCATATCAGTGGCAAGGAATAACCAGTATGGCACGAGAGGGTCATTTGTCTCAGGGGACAGGGTGAGAGTATTAGGAGAGTAACAGAAACTGCCTCTAATTTATTTTCTATTCCTTCCCCAAACCAACAGGTCACATTGAAAGACTGAACAGAAAGTCAGTGCAGTCCTCTGCCACATACCTGTGTTCACTGAATACAGAGTTATCAAGTACAATTTTCTCCAGCAGTTCAATGAGTTCATTAGGAAGATCTGCTGTCATAAAAGCCTTCACAGTTACTGACACTTCTTCTGGGTCCTGAGTTTCAGACAAGGCTGTCTGTACAACCTACAGAGAATATACACGGTATAGTTATAAAAACAAAACAAAACAAAACAAAAAACCAAGGTCTTCTTAACAATACATTGCCTAGTAGATAACTTCTCATTAGAAAATCTCAAATAGGAGGAAACTTCCTCTAATTTACTTCTCAACGATCTCTGTACACAAATACACATGAACACACATTGTTTCTAATTATGCTACTAACATTAGCAATTACATAATTTTTACTTTCGCCTGATAAAACACTATCCATAATAACACTTATCACTATTACTTAATGGCTTCTTATTTTCAAATCCCAGATGCAGATTATAAAATGAACAACCCTGGTTTTGGCTACTTTCATAAGCCCAGATGTCACAATGATTGCAGGAAACTTTGTATCTATCTACTTGGGAATGTGCCTTGGAAATGCTTCCTGGGGTTAGTGAAAAACTCAGCGGTAGTAATCTGCTCTTTAAAATGCTGTTCCTACTTGTCTACCAGAAGAATTTAAGAATCATTATATAACAAGTAATAATTAGAACTTTAATTTGAGATTTCAATATCATATAGGTAGAAAAACTTCAACTGTGGTGCTGTGGTTCTTTAGTTAGATTTACTATCATTGACTTGGGCACTGTGTGTGCTATTATGTACTATTCCTGTGGTTGTGTGCATGAATGTGGGTGTGAGTATGTGCATGTTACTACATGTCTTGCTCAATTACTCCTCCACTTTATTTTTGATAAAAGTCTCTCCCTGAAGCTAGGGCTCATCCATTTGACTGGACTGGCTTACCAGGATGTACCAGAGCTGTTCTTATCGACCTACCACGGGGGTTACATACAAGGGCCCTAAGCCCAGCTTGTATGTGGGTGCTAGGGATGTGAACTCATGTCTTCACGCCTGCAAATGGAACCATCTCCGTGATACTTACTTGGAGATAGGATCATGATACAGTCATAACTCAAGATGAACTCAAATTCACATTCTTCCTCTCTCAAACAACTAAGTGCTGGGACTTCAGGAATGAGTTGTATTTTCCTCCTCCCCCCCAAAAAATTACTTGGATTTTTTGTATTATCAATCCTCATTGGGTGCTGACTTACATGAAGACATATTTTAAATGTCTTCAATTTAGTCATGTAGTCAGGCAATAATTTGTAGTCAATGCTAATTTATTTTCTTTTAATTAAAGATGATGAATTTAAGACAATTTTGTTTTAGATTTCACTTTCCTTATATTTAATATATATCTGTATAATTTTACAATTATGTAGCAGAATTTTAATGTTCTTTCACTTTTTTTGCTTTCTACTATAGTTCTATATGACTCATTTGAGTATCTGAGTACATAGTGAGAGGAAAGTATTCCACACCAAAGAGAAGAGAAATACTTTTGCCATTTTTACCTGGTCAATTAGTGGTCTTCTGTATGGATTACTTTCCAGTAGCACACTACCCCACAATTCTGGATCTTTTCGACGGACCAGGTAGCGGGAAAGGCTTTTGAAGAGGGAATTCTCATTACAAACCTAATTAAAATAGGAAGGGTTAATGTCAACACAAGAAGTAAAGACTAGAGAAGACTGAAAGTTATCTGCAAACTTGCTGACTCTTGGTTCTGTAAGACATATATAGAAGAATCTTGGGAATGCCACAGTCAGATGTACTCACTGAAACTCAACAATGGAAAAAAAGAATTTTTAAGGGCTTTAAAAAAGCATCCCAAGCCGGGTAGTGGTGGCACACGCCTTTAATCCCAGCAATCGGGAGGCAGAGGCAGGAGGATCTTTGTGAGTTCGAGACCAGCCTGGTCTACAATAGCTAGTTCCAGGACAGGCTACAAAGCTACAGAGAAACCCTGTCTCAAAAGAAAAAAAAAAAAAGTATCCCAATATTACAGCAGTTTATTTTTTTGAGATGGTAGTCTCAATACACCAGAGCTTCAAATTCCTATCTTCCTGCCTCCACTTCTCAAATGCTGGAATTACAGACAAGCACTACCATACTCAGCTTATTTTCGATGTTGAAACACTAGTATTGTATGACTTTAAGTTATAAGCTTTGTGTTGTACAGGGCCGGCTATCTCCAAAACTTTCTTTTAGTATTTTATTAACTACTCTTACATACTTACTTTCTATATATTTGCATATAGATATGCAAAACCTTTGATTTGAAAGTATGTACATACATAATTAAATTTCTTGGATCTGATCACTGAAATGATTCTAGAAACAAATATATCCCCAGTATAGAACTTGGTTGCTAATGGCATCCTTTGCTAGAAAGAGTGGGGGTCTCCTGAAAAAATGAGGAACTCTAAGCTGGGAAAGTGATCCTGCTGTATTAATTATCAGAAATGAAGTGCCCCAACAAATCAGGCGACCATCTGAGTGCCAACAGAAATAACAGCTGTTGTGGAATATTTGTTTAACCACTTAAAGATGTGTTGCTCTTTTACCCTGCCTGCCTAACGCACCTGATTAGTCTACTAAAAAGCTGAATGGCCAATAGTTAGGGAGGAGGTGTAAATGGAGGCTTTACTTTAGTTTCCCAGCAGCCCAGACCCAAATATACAGGACATCCCATATCAAGGAGGTATGAGTGGGACTTCCAGGCAAGGTGAATAAGTAGGAGGAGGATTTAGGCTAAAAATAAGAAAGAAAAAGAGACCAAGGAGAGGCCAGGGTCTTGGCAGACAGACACAGAGGAACAGGAAAGTAGGACACACAGAGTGAAAGGTAAAAGCCCCGAGGCAAAATGCAGATAAATAGAAACAAGTTAAAAGAGCTAGTGGGACAAGCCTAAGCTAAGGCCAGGCATTCATAATTGATATTAATAATAAATTTCTGTTTCTTTATTTAGGAGCTGATTGGCAGCCCAAAGAAAATTCCAACTACAAACAGCCATGACTATAAAGAGTAAAACAAGAATCTATGAATCCAGGCTGATAAATATGACAGAATTTTTTTTTTCCAGTGCTAGGGATTATATCCAGGGCCTTGCTCATACCAGCCCAGTGCTCAAACAACCAGGAGAAAAGGCTGAAGCTTCACGGAGGCTAAGCAGAGTGGGGGAGAAGAGGATATGTGCATGGCCACAGAGCATGCTCATCTGTTTATAATGCACTTCTGAATGCAGAAACACGGGACAACCGTGAGACTTAAGATACATTCTGAGTTGAAATGTATGATCTATATCCAACCACAGAGAACCATTCCAGAAGCACTTGAGTACAGCCGAAAAGTTAGAAAGTGATACAGGGAAACTAAAATGAGAAATGTTTTACTTTTGACCAGGCATGTAGCTCAGGTGAGGCAGTGCCTCTCCCAGCATGGCAAGAGGGAAAAGGAAAGGAGACTACACATCTATACAGAATGTATAGAAGTCAGCAAGATGGCTCAGTATGTAAGAGACAACAGATTCCCACAACTGTCCTCTGACCTCTACATACATGTGTACAAAATATAAACATTTTAGTTTAAAAAAAATACAGAACAGGCAAATACACAGGGTTGAGTGTGGTTTGGCATTTGAGAGGGTCTGTGAGAATAGAGAGTATGGAGAGGCTTTACTGAAAATAGGGCCTCCTTCCTCAATGATGAGACCCTGGAAAGTGGGAAAGAATAGTGATTATGTAACACTGTGAATTTACTGATAGCCACTTAGTTGGTTTCTTTACAATGGAAAATTTGGTTATGCTTTCTATTTCACCATTAAATTGAGTTTTAGCAAAGGTATCTGTCATTAAAAAATACATTTCTAAGAACTGACTCAGAATAAAAAGACCAAAGAGAGTTGATACAATTATGATACTGAATTACACACAAACCTGATAACAATGAAAGAAAACAGATTCTTCAAAGTACCCTATTAATGTCATATTGATTGCAGCTAGTATCTATGTGAAGATACTTTTCCTTTCTTATAAAACAGAGTCCAAAGGGACACAAGCCCACGAGGTATGTAACATAGAAAAAAATGCTTATGTTCAGGATGTATGACAGCATACAAGAACAAGTAAAGTTAATGGGGTTAACATGCTAAATCAGGAATGTATACAGACTTTACATTTTGGGCACTTTTAGGTTTATTTCTCTTTCCAATGAAATTTTAAAAATGCACCTATCTGCTCAGAATTGCTCCATAATACCTAATATCAGACAGAAACTCAAATTCTCCTAATCAGAAATACAATTAGCTAAAGAGATACAGCTGTCACTGCATACTCAGCAAACTGTACTTACATTGATGAGTTCCAGGTCACACTGACCACGTTCATAAGCAACACAAGCCAGATGTGGGTCTCTCTTCTCACAATACTTTCCAACAACACGACTGTCATAATAGGGGTTTTCACGAAGAAATCTCTCTGGGTTGTTATTACTATCGATGTATATTTTGGCTAATGCATTGTGAGTAGCAGGTTCCTCACAGCCCTCATGAATTCTGGCCTCAAGCCAAGGCAGAAGCAGCTTCAATCTAGTGAGAACAACAGAACCCCACACACTATGTTACAGACAGCACAGTCCCCTCATAACTCCAGAAATAGTGTCACATTATAGGGAAAACAAAAACAACTCCCCCAAAAACCATTTGAACTCTGAAAGCTAGCTTGTCACTGTCCCATCAGCTGTCGAGCAGCGTCTCAACTATTACCACACTCTATAGATTCATCTCTTGTAATGGTGAAAACACTACCACACCTGTTTCTCTTTTCCACTTCAGCAACAAGCTCATCCGTAGAGAATTGACCTCTCACAACAAGAATCAAATTTTTAATGACATCTTCTGAGCAGTCAACATCAAGCAACCCTCCAATAACCACAGGGAGTCGACTTGGATTTACCTGTATTTGGAAAAAAGAAAATAAAAAAACGTTATCATTACACTAATAGGCAAAGCTGAGTTAAAAACTTAAAGCCCAGTTTTCAAATATTAACAACAAACTGTACATCTAAATTTCTAGTCACATGAAGGACTTTAGCACAAGTCCAGCTAGAAAGGTCCGCAGTCTTGCAAGCACTGGGAGCACTTGGCCATAGTCTCCCATGCTTAATAGCCCCACTTAAGAACTGCTCCAAATGCTAAGCACAAAAACAACAACATCAATGATTACCAAGTGCAAAAGCTTCAATTACGGCAAAACTGCCCAGCTAGAATATTGTAAAGTTAAAGATAAAATTTCTAATACCTAAATCTAAAATTGTTACTATAGTAGTTCTATTCTCACGCTTCATATACTGGCATGGATATAAAATTTTAATCAAAGAAAAGACTGCTGGGACAAAAAACACTGAAAGCCACTCTTGTAGACCATTCTTACCAGGCACAAAAACATCAAGAACAATTCTGAATACTGTAGTGATAAGGTTTAAATTATTTAGATATAAAAATATTTACCTTCTGGACATATATCTCTATATATTTTTGGAGATTGTTTCTATATAAATACAGCACCAGGTCATGAACAAAGTCAAACCGATCACAAACGATGATAAGTGGCAACTGATCTGTTAGTTTGGCCTCCTAAAAGAGGGGGAGAGGGAAACAAACAAACAAACAAACAAAAAAGAAGCTTCAGTTTTCTGATTGCACTAAGTAAAATACGAGATTCCTTTCTTTGCTGATGCTCAGAGACTCTTCTGTTAAAAGAAAGAAATTGCCCCAGAGCTGAGTATACATCTCCCCATTTCAATACATTTTACTAAGCAAAGCTTAGATTCACAAGCAAAATACCAAGCCCTTCCCACACATCCTTAATTAAAAAAATTAACAAATTAAGATTTGTGAGCCACGAGTGAAGCACACAGGCTTTAAAATCACTACATGGGGACTTCATTAATGAATAGCTCAGCTGAATCTGGCAGCTGATTTAGTCACCATCCTCACATTTGTTTCAAGCTAATGACTAATTTTCTCGCCCTCCCCAATACCAAGGCTCTAATAATCTACTATAATTAAGTCTATGAAGAGTTCTGTGATAATGGCCATGAATTAAAAACTGTGGGAGGGTCCACCTGTATTTCTGTGTTTTGATTGGTTAAATAAAGGGCTGCCTGGCTTATAGTTAGGCCAA
>JAQHUG010000027.1:9670207-9734404 GCA_028555095.1 Dicrostonyx torquatus | reverse complement strand
AACAAAGAATTTAAAGACATCTTTAAATTGTAAACTGCTTTCACCATTACAAAGATGAAGCTACAGTCCTACTTAGAGTCTGACAAAGATATTATAGACGAATATAGATATTATAGGGAAAGGGTAAGACCTGTGTGGGGCAATTACCTGATACATGTCCTGTTATATTCCACAGATATACGGTACAGCACAAAAAACAACAGTTTCCATCAGGAATTCATTTATACACAGTGACACACCCCTCAATAAATGATTCCTCTAAGAGTCAAGTAAGGAAACAGAAACTAAGCAGGATAGGACATTCCCCAATGGTAGCCACTTCTTTTAGAAGTTAAAATAAAATAGTACTTTTTGTCTTTGCTTTTCTTTTTTTATTGGGGATTAGGCTAGAAAAGTTTTCTACCACTGAACAACATCCCCAGACAAAAAAATGGATCTTAAGATTAGGTTCTAGCTACCCAATTATAAATTACATGAAGATTAGTCCATAAAATGGTCAGAAAATATGAAAAAAATTGAAGCTAAATTAAAAAAAATGGCTATGAACTTGAAGTCAAAGTTCAACTGTAGGCTGTTCACATTAAGGAAAGTCAACATGAGTATTTATTTCTAAAAAAACACAGCTAACAGCTACTTCAGTCATTTCTAGAAAGGATGCCTGCTTCTACAAATGCAAAGTTTCCAGACCAATTTTCCCTCCTAAATAAATATTTAAAAACTCAGTGTATCACATAAACCTTCTGTGCACATAAAATACAGGCTGCATCACTTAGTGGAAAGCATGCAAGTGGATCACTTAGCTATTGCATTCTTGACAAGACTGTGGCAATTCTCCAGTCTCATGCTAGCTATACATTCTCAACTATTTACTTAAGCTATTAACCATTATACTTGTTAGCAACCATTTTAAGACAAAAACTGGAATTGTGTAAGTTCATACAGAGCTTTCCTACAACACGAATTTAACAATTATTTGCTGAGTGTGTATCAGGCTCTTAAGTAAACAGTCCTGTGTCTCAAGGAAACTGCCTCAGCATGAGAAGAGATATGTTTTCTTGAAGGGCAGAGGGTATTACAGCGAAAAGGAAGCAAGACAAGAGGAAAATCTGGGTACAAACATTCTGTTGTTTGCCTATGTGATGTGGAGGCCAGAGGACATCAGGTGTCACTATTCATTTTATTTAAGACAGTCTTTTCACTGGCTTGGAGCTCACCAAGGGATCCACCTTTGCCAAGGGTTCCCAGGCACCACATCCAACATTTTCACTAGGGTCTGAGATCTAACTCAGGCCCTCAAGCTTGTATTGCAAGCACTTTACCAACTGAGCTAGCTAGCTCCCTAGCTCTAGGAGTTTCTATTTTAGGTTGAGTAACTTGAGAAAAACCTTTCATGACATTTGATCAGAAACCCAAAGGACAAGGAAGAAATCATGAAGGCCTTAGAGAAAAACTGTCTGGGGCAGATACAAAGCTTCCAGCAGGCAAGTTCCAGGAGCAGTGAGTGACCCAGGGAGATTGAGGCCGTGCCAAGAGACAAAGCATGGTATGGCATAAAGTAAGATAACAGGAGCAAGGAGTGGACCATGGCTCCAAAAATATTTCCACACTACAGTTTCCCCATATCTGGCTTAAATGTTGAGGTTGGTTTTTTTTTTTTTTTTTTTTGGTTATCTTTAAAGTTTTTCAAGGCAGGGTCCACGTGCATAGCCCTGGCAGTCTCGGAACTCTCTCCGTACACCAGACTGGCCTCAAATTCACATAGATTCCCCTGCCTCTGCCTCCCAAGTGCTGGGATTAAAGGCAAGAGCCACCACTGCCTGGCTAAATGTTGTTTGTTAAACTTGAGGATGTCATACTTAAGTTGTAATAGTTAAATTTAGTTCTGTTTTAACATAAAAATAACTCAAACATTATCTCCCAAGGTTGAAGAGAAATTAAAAGATGAGCATAATTACAAAAAGAAATTTGAGTAAGAATCTAACAATATTAAAAAAAAAAAAACCAACCCAGAAATAGTGATGATACTTAAGAAGAAGTAAGTTTTGTCCTGGAGATGGTATACTAGCAGCAGATCAACAGCAAATAACTCCTTGCATTTGGGAAGCTAGAAAGTTTGACTTTCAGCATTATCATGCTTATCATACTAGATAGGCTTCCCAGAAGAGTCAAGTAGGCTAAGATGTGACTCTATAAAGTTTATCTTTCATTCTACAATGTAAGACAATTTCAGCACTTTGACTATTTTGTTACATTAAAAACCCCTATGAGTTCAGCTATATAACACAGAGCCCAGATCAATTCAAAGAACCAGTCAATACAGCTAGGAACTAGCTCCATGTGATAATAGTTGGAGAGTAGGAAAAGCAATTCTCATATAATGGTAGTTTGTGCTCAACCTGTAATTCTCCCAGAAGACAAAAGTAGAATAATTTCATCTGGGGCTGGAGAGATGGCTCAGTGGTTAAGAGTATTGGCTGCTCTTCCAGAGGTCCTGAGTTCAATTCCCAGCAACCACATGGTGGCTCACAACCTCTGTAATGAGATCTGGCGCCCTCTTCTGGCGTGCAGGCATACATGGAGGCAGAATGAAATTTAAAAAAAAAAAAAAATTCATCTGCATGATAGTGGGCAAGTGGTACTCTAAAGCCCTGCACTCTTTACTCTAGTATTCCCCGCCAGCACACGCGGCCTTGCTTCTCTCCAGCAAAATTCATGTCACATAGCCAAGTTTTTTTGCCCCTCTTGATTTATGAATCATACATGATTAATGTTTTCTTTTCCGAATTCAAGCAGATTTGATGCTAAAAGTAAACCTGGATGTTTACTTAACATCTAGTGAAGGATCCTGAAATTGATACCAAAGGTAAACTGATAAAAAAAAAAAAATAAAATCCAAGTCAGGGCTGGCAAGATGGCTCAGTAGGTAAAGGTGCTTGCCAATGAGACTAACACTCTGAGTTCTAGACCCAGGACCCACATGATGCAAAGAAAGAACTGACTCCCAGCCGTTGACCTCTGACCTCCATGTGCTTAGTTGGGTACAAGAACAAGATCACCAACACAAAATGAAAACGTAATTTACAAAAATAGAGATAGAGTAAAAGAAAAGAAACCGCCGGGCGGTGGTGGCGCACGCCTTTAATCCCAGCACTCGGGAGGCAGAGGCAGGCGGATCTCGAAAAACAAAACAAAACAAAACAAAACAAAAAAAAGAAAGAAAAGAAACCCAAGCCAGAACTGATGCACGTCATTCAACACCTATAGTCTTAAGCATTCTGGAGGATGAGGTAACATGACTATAAACGCAAGGCCAGCTTAGATACTGCAAAGTGAGACTACAGCTCAAAAAAATTGGAAGACGGGTATGTTAGGACAGTTCAAAGGGTAAGGGTGTTTGTTGCCAAATGTGATCAGAGTTTGATCCCTGGAACTCACATGACAGGAGCAGGAAACTAGCTCTTATACACATCCTTCTACTCCCCCCCCCCACACACACAAAAACCACTTTAAAAGCAGTAGTAATTAAAAAGACAAAAACATCTGGGCCTTACCAATAAAAAAGGAAGGAAGGAAGGAAAGAAGGAAAGGAAGGAAAAGAAAAAAGGAAAGGAAAGGAAAGGAAAGAAAAGAAAAGACGGAATCAAAGCATTCTAAGAACTGGAAGTTGGGATGATTACCTTCTACCCCCATTTTGAGACGAGGTCCCACTATGGCTGGCCTTGAACTCAGAGAACTGCCTCCCTCTGCCTCCCAAGTGCTGACCTGTGTGTCTAAATGTATCAAAAACAACTTTTAATCCTAGCATGTGGGAGGCAGAGGCAGGTGGATCTCTGTGAGTTCGAGTCTAGACCGGTCTACATAGTGAGGTCCATGATAGTCAGGGCTACACAGTGAGACCTTGTCTTAGGGAAAAAAAACTTTTTTCTTTTGAAAATTTAAAAAAAAAGGAAATTCTTTGAAACTGAAACTGTTTTTCCTTCTTTTTAAACAGATGGTAGTTCTTAAGTACTACTTACTAATTTCCTTCCTTATTTCTTAAGAAACCACAGTTTTAAATTTGAAGCTCAGGAAAAAAAAAAAAAAACCCAGCATAGAGTTTGAGAATGCTAAGAGTTTCAAATGTAAGGAAAACATTTTCAAGCATGACTGAACCCTTGAAGAACTGCTGACCCTCAATCATCCAGAAGAATGTTGCTCAACACCACCTACCTTGAGAAAGTTCTTGACGCGCTCAGGATCATAGCAGTTGCTTTCTCTGCAGATTCTTTCCACTTCTTTGATCTGCCCAGTCTTGCAAGCCGCCTGAATGTATTTAAAGTGCACATCTGGGTCCTGACTAAAGTTAACAATGGACCCCAGAAAATAAAAGAGACCTTAAAGAAACAAAAACAACTGAATTAAATGACATAAGCACACTATCTCTTCTTATTTGCTTGAGACGAGGTCTCACTGTGCAACCCTGAGTTCTGAGGAACTCTAGAGGCTGTCCTAGACTGTCCTGGATTCTGCTGTGTAAGCCAGGCTGGTCGCGAACTCACTGTGATACTCCTGCCTTTGACTCCAAAATGTTGAGATTAAAGACGTGTGCCACCAAGCCTGGCTACATGGACATTTTTGAGAACAACAAAACTAAAAATTATTTAAGCAATTAGAAGCCACTGTTATGGTAAATGTCCCTAATATAAGTTGGCGATTTTAGAAGTTCAGTAAGAATATGAATTAATCCAGAAACCAGTTCAATAAAACAGACCTAAGTTTCATACCCTACAAAACAGAAAATTCTGTTTAAAAGTGTTTTTCTGTTTAGTTCCTTGGTAGCATATTGGAAAAATTTTGTTCAGGCTGTCCTTGAATCTGTTACCCTCATGCCTTATTCTACTGAGTGCTGAAATACAGGCAAGTGGCCCTAAATTTCTCCAAAAGCAAGAGATCAATAGTAAAGCGAACACTACATTCCATACGAGAGATTTTAAATTAAGTATTATATACCACTGTTTTTCCACATAAAAGAGACGACATGGAAAACAGTTTCAAAGAAATATAGTATGGTGCTGCTCAGAACTTTCTGCAAGGATGACAGTTACTCTCACCTAGGCTGTCTGCTTCAGCCACGTAACCTCCCGTGGCTCACCTCAAGTTCAGCTAGACTGACTAAATGTGGCTATAGCTACTGTGTGAAACAGTAAACTCAACATAGTCTTAGCACACCAATACCAAGGTAACTTACAGAATCTAGCACTTCTACATAGAGCATTAATACTACAAAAGACAGAGAAAAGGTTAGGGAGGGACCAGAGTTTAGCTAATGATTCTAAGAGCCACCTAATAAAGTGGTTAGATAAGTACAATTGCCAGAACTGATATTACTGTGCAGTACCAACCCAGCAAAGCACTGCTGGGTTGATGAGGCACAAAATGCCCTTAAGGGAACCTGCTATCACAAGAGGCAGACTACAAATGCAATATTGCTATAACTAGTCATCATCATTTTCATTTTATACAAAGCACGGTCCCTTTTTTTTTTTTTTTTGTTTTTTGAGACAGGGTTTCTCTGTAGCTTTGGAGCCTGTCTTGGAACTAGCTCTTGTAGACCAGGCTGGCCTCGAACTCACAGAGATCCACCTGTCTCTGCCTCCTGAGTGCTGGGATTAAAGGCGTGCGCCACCACCACCTGGCATCATTTTCATTTTATATAACACAAAGGCAATATATATTTATCCAAAATTCTGCCCTTCATTTATAAAATATTCAAGCAGATGGTCTTCTATACTGTATATCCATAGGATCTCATGTCCCATAAAATTAAGTTTTTTTTAGAAAGACAGTTTTCAACAGCTTGATTATGTCTCTCTTGACTACCAATTCTTACATTCCTATTACCTTCAAAACTCTTGAACGATTCAAAGAGTTCAATCAGAGACTGAGTTGATAGTTGTTCATGATACTTAGAAGCCACTTGAACACAGATCTGTAGATTTTGACGAATATTAGCAGACAGCATGGCTCTGAGACATTCTAGGGAGTCTTCAACGGATAAGGATCCAAAGTAATTCACTAACCACTAGAGAGAAAAAGTTTAATTAATAATTTACTATCATCCAGTGCCAACATACTACTTAACCATAACTAACAAATAAGAAACAAAATACCTCCGGGTTAAGAAGATGGGTATGAACAACTGCACGTTTTATATCATACAAATCGGTGAAGTGTTCTAATGCACGTTGAAGTAGGCCCGCCTTTTCACACAGCTGGGCGATATGAGCCCGGTCATAGTGGGTGAACATCTGATTCCCCAGAATAGCATCTGCAACCTAGAAAACCACAGAGAGGATGAGCTGGTCTCACCTGTTTTACAACAGCATACACCCAGAAAACACATTAAGGTTCAATACTGAATGGATAAAAGTATCAAAGAATGCTAGCTAAATTTTTTTTTAATTAAGAATAAACACCTCAGCCTGGCAGTGGTGGCGCACGCCTTTAATCTCAGCACTTAGGAGGCAGAGGCAGGCGGATCTCTGTAAGGCTAGCCTGGTTTACAGAGCAAGTTCCAGGGACAGACTCCAAAGATAGAGTGAAGCACTGTCTCGAAAAACAAAAAAGAATAAACACCTCAAAACTCTGAGTAACAATCTGAACCTGTGTATAATCAGTCACAAGAACAGACTGGAAGCATGACTAAGAAGCATGACAACTGTGCTGGCTAGCTTTTACGTCAACTGGACACGGGCTAAGGTCATCTGGGAAGAGGAAACCTCAATTTTTAAAATGGCTGTAACAGATTGCTTATAGGCATGTCTCTAGGGTGTTTTATTGACTAATGAAAGGGATGGGGAAAGCCCTACCAGGAACAGTGTCATCCTTGGACAGGAGGTCCTGGGTTACATTAGAAAGCAGGCCAAACAACCCACTAAGCAGTGTTCCTCCATGACCTCTGCTTCAATTTCTGCCTCTAGATTCCTCAGTGATGGAGTGAAGAGTTTAAGATGAAAAACCCTTTCCCCTCCAAGTTGCTTTGGTCATAGTGTTTCATCACAGAAGCAGAAACTCTAAGACAAGAAGACATACTTGAGGTGCGTGCATAAGGTTCATCTCGAGCAATCGTGTCTGTAAAGGACCTTCGGAGGGGCGATTGTTCTTCAAAGCATCAAGTAAGAAGGCAGTACATTGCTGGATTAGATTGTATTCCATAAAGACATCCACAATCTATTAAAAGAGAAAAAAAAACCCACAAGATATAAGATATTATTGAAGGGGGAAAAGGGTAGGACCAAGGAGCATGATCAGTTTGGGGGGGTAATATGAACAAACTATAATGTGTATGATGAAAAAAAATCATGCTAACTCATTTTTTTACATTAATAAAATGTTTAAAATTTCCAAAATATTGATAACATGCACACAAATTAACATTATCTTTTTATGTATAAAAATGTAAAGTATTAATACAAAGTTTACTTATTTCTGTCTTTTGATATTTACTTCTTTTATAGGTATATCACATATACTCATATGTGATTTGTGTTTCTTCATGTATATATGTCTGTGTATCATATGCATGTCTGGTGCTCAGAGACAAGAAGAGAATATCATATCCCCTGGAACTAGAATTAAGGATGTCTGTAAACCACCATGTAGGAATCAAACCTGAGTCTTCTACAGGAGCAACAAGGGCTCCAAATTGATGAGCCATCTCTCCAGCCCCCTCCAAACACCAGAATTAAAGACTATTATTTAGACAACCTGACCTCATAATTATATTACTGGAGAAACCAGGTGCATGGGTATGCCAGCTCACACCTATAACTGCCAGTATTCAGGGGGGCAGAGGTAGGAAGTTCCAGACCAATCTGGTCACATATGAAGTCCAGGTTTACAAAGCTACAGAGTAAGTCTGTCTCAAAACAAACTAAACATAAAATAAAAGTTATTAAGTAACTGAGTTACTTTGAGTAAAGGTTTAAAAAAAAGTTTAAAAAAAAAAAATCAAAGGAAACACAATATAGAAAATTGATTTACACTTGCTGTATGCTCCTCTTTCCTCACCAGTGACAGACACCACTGTTTGTGTTATATAATTTACATCTCACTTCTTGGCCTTTTGGACAAGATCATACATATGATTTTCATATATTCTTCCCTAATCAAAATAATACTTATTTCAAAACTATTTACTGGGCCAATGAAATAGTTCAGTGCACAGAGGTATGTGTATGCTGGCCTAACTACCTGAGTCGAACCAGGTGACAGCAAAGAATGACTCCCCAAAGTTGTTCCCTAACCGCCATATACAGGCCGCAGCACACATGTGCTTGCATTAACAGACACAAAATAGTGAATATTTAGAAAATCTATTCTTCTGCAATAATAAGGATGTTTTGCCCTTGTGAAAGTTGAGACTCCACAAGCTCCATATGGATGAACTACAGTCTTCCAGTGCCGTTACCTGTGTGATATCAGCGAGTGGCTCTTCGTCCTGAACTAGCATCTGAGCAAACTGTTGTCCCTGATCTGGACTGATGCGCATTACGTTTCTCAGGAGAAAGATCCAGTCTGGAGTATAACCAACCTACAAATAGACAGACTTCAGTCATGCCTCAGTTTCATTTTTAAAACCTTTTCCATAATAAAACATTATTAACAGAGAACTACTAGTGAGCAAAAAAACGTTATTTATAATTTATACATCCAATAAGACCTTTATAATGACATTTGACATAGATTATATAACTGTATTACTTCTAGTCTGCAATGACCATTCCAAAAACTATACTAGAACATGTTTAACATGCCTCTGCTATCTTAGAACTGTACTTGCTTTCAATCTAAAATTAACACTAGGTATGGACTCTACATATAACAGTTAAAGATTTTAATACGTGCTGGGCGGTGGTGGCGCACACCTTTAATCCCAGCACTCGGGAGGCAGAGGCAGGAGGATCTTTGTGAGTTCGAGGCCAGCCTGGTCTACCAGAGCTAGTTCCAGCGCAGGCTCCAAAGCCACAGAGAAACCCTGTCTCGAAAAACCAAAAAGGAAAAAAAAAAAAAAGAAAGAAAAAGAATTTATTATGCTTTTCCAAGTTGGTCAAAGTTTTAAGAAAATTAACCAATAAAAAAATGAAGCAACTTAAGGCTAATTTCTCGCTTTCCTTTTTTTAAAAAAAATAATTTGTGTTGATAATTTGGTCCATTGAACTCACTTTTTTAGCATATAAAACAATCTTCTGGACTTGACCTGTCTCTGCAAAGCACTGGATGACTTTATTCGGGACATTGGCCCTGAGGTACACACTAAGTGCCAACGTTGGGTCCACAGACTTTACAAGATCACCCAGTTCTTCAGAACATTCCAGCTGTCCAAAAGAAAAAGAATTTGGTTAGTGACCATTAAATGTTTTATAAACGAGTAGTTGACTACTTCCCTATTAATATAACATATAAAAAATTCTTATTTATTTTCTAAAAATATAAATATGCAAAAATGCAGGGTTCGTGGTTGCTGAACTCTTGATACTGTTCTCACACTCATAGTTCTGTATAATTCTGCAGAATTCCTTCTTAAATAGGGATAGACAGCCACTGAGACTTTGCTTTTAATAATTTCCCACGACCTTGTTGAGAACATACTTTTTTTTTTTACCCACAGTATCTTATGCATCTAACTAATAAGAATAAAATATAACCGTCATGTTTTCAACTTCTCAAAAATAATGTCACTGGCTTTTCTATTGGTGTGTGTGTCCGTGGAGATCAGAAGAGGGGTATCAAACACCCTGGAGCTATAGTTTAAGGTGGCTGTGAGCCACATGGCATGGGTACTAGAAACTGAACTCATGTCCTCAGGAAGAGCTTAATATATGCTATGAACCACTAAGCTATTTCTTTAGACCCCAAATAAAACAACTTCTAATGTAGTATTGTCAAATAAAAACCAACAATGTCAGTTAGCCTGCAATGTTAACACTTGGGAAGCTAAGGCAGGAGTTCAAGACCTGCCTGTGCTCCACATAGTGACACTGTCTCTAAATAAGTAAATTAATTAATTTTAGAAACTGAGCTAAATGACCCTTACTTACATAAGAGCTATATAATCTTTACATTAAACTCTAAGGATAATTTCTAAACTAGTATATAACCTTTACATTTCAAGAGCCTAAGATCCATCTTTTTATCTTTTTTTAATTTTAGGATTTGAGACAGTAGGTGGACACTAAACTTACAAAGTCAAACAAACAAAATTTAAAAATTTCTAGTTAGTATACAGCAGATACATCTTCAAGTTAGTTTCCTAAAATTTCTGCTTTGAGGCCAGGCAGTGGTGGCACACACTTTTAATCTCAGCACTCAAGAGGCAGAGTCAGGTGGCGCTCTGTGAGTTCCAGGACAGTCAGAGCTGTTACATGGAGAAGCCCTGTCTCCAACCATACCCCCACACACAAAACTTTGCATAAGTTTCTATTTCTCCCCGTTTTTCTTTTTTGCAGTTTTGGGAAGTGAACCTACTAGGGCCTTGCAGATCCTAAGTAAGTTGGTCCTCTACCATCAAGCCACAGATCTAGTCCAACTTTCTACTTTATTTTACACACACACACACACACACACACACACACACGAATGCCAGAGACTATGAAAGTCAGGCTATCAGATTCCCCTGGAAATTACAGGCAGTTGTGAGTTGCCTGGTATTTGTGCTGGAAATTTCACTTGATCCTCTGCAAAAGCAGTTATGTACTCTAAACTACTGAACCATCTCTCAAGCCCCAATGGGAATTTTTCAAAGAGAGTAGCCCTTATAATTCAGCATTCAAAGTTCTATCAATCTACACATCTTAACTGAACATTCTAACTAATGATTAATGAATTATTTTTACTACAAATGAGTTCCATCTGATTACCAACAAAAAGTATATTAAAAAATTTAATACCCTATTGCATAGATAAACTCAGTTATCTGTGCTGTTCCCATTATGTTATCTTATGCCATTAAAACAGCTCTCAAATATGTGTTAGATTAGCTATTCTTTAGTAGAGAATGGTATGTGGCCAAACCTCTCAAGTCTGAAGTACTATCCTCTAGTATCCTGTAAGACAAGACTAGCAGAAGCCAGGTTAAGAAACATAACTTAGACTTCAGAATTTACCAATACTGTCAATGCACACTAATGCTGAAAAGTTTGATATCTTTGTAAGTAATTCACTACAAAATTGCTACAAGCCGGGCAGTGGCGGCGGACACATTTAATCCCAGCACTCGGGAGGCAGAGGTAGGCGGATCTCTGTGAGTTCGAGGCCAGCCTGGTCTACAAGAGCTAGTTCCAGGACTAACTCCAAAGCCACAGAGAAACCCTGTCTCGAAGAAAAAAAAAAGAAAAAAAAAACCAAAACTACAAGAGTGTTATATCAGTTCTTGACAAAAGGCGTAAAACATGGTAACTCAATATTGTTACTTTAAGTAGGAAAAGCTTTGTGTAACTCTATAGAAATAATGATAAATTGTTTAAAAGCTGTTTGTTGCCCTCTAAATGATATTTATTGCTTGCTTTTCAGTCATTCTTCTACATGCTCTGCCAGACAATGGTATCCCACACCTTTAATCCCAGCACTCAGGAGACAGGCAGGGAGATCTCTGTGTTTGAGCCCAGCCACGTCTACAGAGCGAGTTCCAGGACAGCCAGAGCAACACAGAGAAACCTTGCTCTGCAAAACAATATAAAGTATGTGCTGAATGAATATAAAACACAAAGAAATTCTACAGTACAGAAAGTTAGTAAATATATTTTACAAAAGGCTCCTATATTTGAAACCTTTTAAATACTTTTTCATGTAATACCACTTAGCTTTTTGTGAAATCAGTGTCAGACACTACCAGTGTGGCTGTCTCATAAACACGAATGACCTTACATTTTATATAACATGTTCTTCCTGAATACCTAAGTATATTTACTACATGTTGATGACAGTTTATAAATTCTTACAGAGAGAGACAGAGGTGACAGAGAGAGAGAGCAGAACTGCTAGGAATGCATGTCGAGCATGGGGTGTGAAAGATTCAATGCCGGGCAATGTCAGAAACACTGACAAATACGACTGCACAAGGAAGCAAGCATATGGAAAATTCTCCAAGGCCAAAAGGCTAGTAGTTTTAACTACCAAGCAATATTCCTGAACCAATTTTTAAAGTGGCAAGGTCTCTTCTCATTCCATTTCCACAAACATTTAACAAATAACAGATGGAGATACTCGGATGGAAACTAGTCATTTTAATTTGTTAGCACGGCACTTAATCAAAGGAAAAGTATATCAATATAAAGTACCTTATCTTCTTTCAACCACTTCTCCAAAAGTTGTTTCCGCCCTTGCTGAAGTACAGGTCTACACAATTCTAAGGATTCGTATTTGTTTAGCTGGCCCTGGTCCAAAAGGATTCCAAAGTACTGAAGTAGAGGTGAAGTTTGACCTGGCTGAGCTGGGACACTCTGGAATCGACGGATGGTGTCTGGAGTACGAAGTATTCCCTTTAAGAAGAAATATTAAAGATTCCTCAGTGGCCGAGTCACACTACTAACCCTAAAGGTCTCTGGTCAATCTGGAGTGCATGGCTGACCCATGAACTCAACACTCCAAATATTCACCACATAGTGCAGATTCAATAAATGTCTGTCACACCTCAGGCTCAATGTCACAAAATTATTAAAATTCAGAAAATGACAAGGTAAATAATTATACCAATAAGCACAAAAAGTCCTCCCCAGGGAAGAGCACACCAATTGATTACCTACTATTTAATGGTCAGCCATGAAAACAGATACCTATAATTAGGATTACAGACTAGGCAGATTGGATTTAAGTGTTTATAGGAATATGTTCATACACATATAGGTATATGGCAACAACTAATGAAGAGAAGAATGTAAAAGAGAGCAAGAAGGGACATATGGGAGGTTTGAAGGGAGGAAAGGGAAGGGGAATATGGTATAATAATTTTACCATAAAACTATAAAGAAAAAGGATAATCATGAAATGGTAACCGCTAGTCATTAAATCAAGTTCAATTAAGTACAAATTTTATAATTAACACTGGTTGGGAATGCAAGGTTCAAATTCAGTTTACCATAAACCAATGTAAAGTCTTATAGGAATAAATTCAGCTCATTTTCTGACAACTCTACAAACTACAAATTCAAGAGCATCTGTCTAGTGACTAACTTTCCAAATTAAAATAGATACCCATCATTTATGAGGTCAAACAGTGTTGTACTTTAGGAACTGGACATGGTTGCACCTACATCTACCATAGGTCTTTTCCTACATATCTTTTCTAAGATTCTAGGGTTTTAAACAACAACTCTAGAGACACTGAGAATTAGTTATCATATTCTATTAAAGGAAAAATATAACTGGAAAGTGGCTAGCTATTCTTACAAAGCTGGTTCCTCTTCTAGAAGTATCAGAAATAGAGAGTAAATACCTCAATCATAGCAACTTCATTATCCTAACTATTTACCTTTGGTGCATTAGCAGCCACCTTTGCAGCCTCTGAGTAGTTTCCCTGGGCGAAAAGAGCATTAAATTTCCGGGCAAAGAGTTCTTCAGCACCAGCTAAGTTGTTCCGCACAGCCATCCTAAGGGCCAAATCAGGATTTTGTAGGACATTGGTGATGTAAGGAATTATGTTTTCTTCTTCTACACAAACTGACAGAACCTGCAATTTAACAATTAGACAATTGTTACACTGTTAAATCTTTTTAGGTTACATCACAAAGGTAATCAGTTACTTTTGTGAAATTTTGAAGCTTGCTTGTTTTGCCACCATGACTTCTAGAACCTTCACTATCAATACTTACAGTGTACAGTAAAATTACAGAAGGAGCTCTAGGTTAACACCAGCACAATTGCAGAAAAAAGGAAGCACTCCTGGGTCCACATTATCAAGTGGTCCTGATTATCAAGTCACCCTAACTGACATATTCTTGATTTTTTTTTCCATGACAGACATAAAAAATGAATAGATAGATGAGAACTACTTAATTTTCAAAGATCACCTTTTGGTGGTGCTAGAAATACAATTAAACAAAGATAAGGCCCTTTCTTAAGGAAGACTGATGACAAAAACATCAACCAACTTTAATTCACTAAGGCAATTAATGTTACAAAGACAAATACTTCCAGGTCAGGGATGCAAAGCAGCTGAGCCTAGAGCTGAGGTAAGAGACAGAACTGTCTCATGATAGACATGCCACTTTTCAAAGACTGATTAAATGGATACCACCAGGCACCCATGTGGTACACAAGACATACATGCAGATAAAATATCCAGACATATAAAATAACAAAAACTAAATAATGACTCATGCCATTTATTAGACCTAAAAATAATGATCATGGTAAATATAATTAAGTCAATGCAAAAACAAATTAGATAACAAGATTATATCTTATTATTATTTTATGTTTTTTGAAACAGGTTCTAATTATATGGCCTTAGCTGCCTCCAAATCACAGAAATCCTTCTGCCTCATTCTTCCAAGTAGGAGGATTAAAGGCATGCACCCCATGCCAGATTCTATATAACAATCTTTTAAATTATATTTAGCAGGTGTTATGTGTATATCCATGCATACATATATATACACACACCTTAATTAATTTTATTAGCTTTAATCTTCTCCGTGGACAGGCAGTGCCTAAACTTACATCTTCTATTTTATGTCCTTTGACCTTTATCTCATTTGTTCTCTTTGCCTCCCCCTCTATGATGTACTCTTTTCTGATATCCAAAATTATCTCTCGAAAAACAAAAAACAAAAACAAAAAAACCCACTAATGATAACATGTTACTTAGATGCTTAAGTTAAAGGCTGTCTTACTTGTCCCTTTCTGTTGACTCCTATTATTCCAGCTGTGGCTTCATGAGGTGCAGTAACAAAGATCGTTTCTCCACTGATTCTGTTCATGTAGATGCATGTGCCAGTCTCAAGGTCATAGAGGTGGATATAACCATACTTGGTAATCAAGAACACCACATCATGCTTTTCACTTATCTGAAGAGAAAAATGAACACTTTCTATAAAACTCTGACACAAATCTTACAGGAAATACACTAAAGTAATACTAAGGTTTCCTGCATTACAGCTTGTTATCTAGATGTGGGATACCTAAAGCTCAAACATAAAACACAAGAGTATGTATGAAAAATCTTACAGACAAAAGAGAAGGTAATTCTGACAACTTAAGATAACCAAATTTACTTATTACATGAAAATAGGAGTGTTATTGTACCAAATTTTACTAATAATTTTATTTTAGAGTAATTCTTTCTTTTAAGCAACACTCATATCAACTATGAACAGGAATTAAGCTGAAATTTTAAAAAATCCAATTATTTTGATGAAATACCTGCATTGCAACAGGAAAGTCATTTTGTGCTTCTGGAGGAAAGAAAACATCCACTGCTTTCTTTGGAAAGGGCTGATTCCCTGTGGGTGGTGTACCAACTTCAATGATATGCAGCTGTTTAAAAAAAAAAAAAAAAAACTACTATCAACCTAAATCATTTATCAGTTGGTCATGGCAAGTTTTTTGAAGCTCCCAAATGGAAATAGCCAAAATGTCTACAATCAGTGAACTGTATTTGATTCATCTATACTATGGGATGCTCCTCCATAAATTAAAGCTGATTAGGAGGAAGCTGACCTCAAAGTTACACATTTACTGTATGATTTTTGTCGCTGTTGTTGAAACAAGGTCTCACAATGTGCCCCTCGATGGGCTGGAAATCAGTAGATCAGAATGACCTGGGACTCATAGAAATCTGCCTGCCTTTTGTATGCTGGGATTAAAGGTGTACACCACAATGCACAGCTATATACTATTCTCGAAGTGGCAAAATTATAGAGGTAGGAAGTGGGTTTGACTCTAAAGTCATGATGAGGATTGGCAAGATGGCTCAGCTGGTAAAAGCAATTATGGAATAGGCCTGACCAACTACTTAAATTCAATCCCTGGAAGCCATGTAAAAAGGCCAGATGCATCTGTAAAGCTCTGGCACTCTTAGGACTACTTGAAAGGTGACAGGAGAATCACTTGAGACTCCTGAGTGCGAGGACTTAGATCACTGCAATCTTTTTCTTTATTCTTGAAAACTACTTACTAGGGTGACATGGGGTGGAGAAATGTAAAACAAAGATGACTCTGGGATACAGAGACACAGAGGACAGTAGTCTACAAGTTCTGGAAGCAAGTAGAGCCACTCTTCCATTTTAGAAGCAGCAAACAGTTGCTTTCCATGTCTCTCAGAGCTAGGATGCAAGCCATGTGACTTTGCCTATGCGGGACTTCAAAGAGGGAGCACAGGACATCAGGTTATTTTAAGACAGAGGGAGAGTCTACTCTGGAAGTGAAAATAGCAGCAAACTGAGTCACCAGGCATCCAGCAGTGCAGGCATAACAAAAGCACAGTTCAGAGATCTGCAGCGTGATTTCTGGTGGAACCCTGGCTACTACCCATATTTGCTCATTTCTTATTTCCCACACTTAGTGATACAGCTGTCCTAGCTACTGCCAGGTATCTGGTAACCTGTCAATAAATTTTTTATACTCTAATCAGCCAGACCTTGTTTCTGCTGTCCTCAACTACGAATTCTAATACACAAAGTGCTTCAATCTGTCTAGGTAATTTCAATGTACAGCTAAGGATGAGACTCTCCAACTTAAGCTGCTGTCCATTCCATCGACATCAAGTCGCCTAGGGGATTTAAAAAGGACAGCGCTTAACGAAATCAGACTTCATCTTGGACAATCTTAATGAATCAGACTTTAGACATGTAGCACACACACAAACAGGTATTTTAGCAACTCTAATGAGTCTATGCAGAATAAAGGAAAAGACATCAACAAAAAGCCTTTGATAAAGGCAATCAAAATACAAAGAGCTCAAAGTTGGCACAATGGTATAAAGATCTATACTGGCAGCACTCAAGAGCCTGAGGAAAGAGGACCAACTTCAAAGCCAGTCTAGTTATATAACAAGACGCTGTTAAAAGTAAAATCCACAGATGGCAGAATAGGAAATAAAAATATTCAAAGAATGCCATCATTTTATACAAGTACTACCATACATACCATTTGTCAGTCACAAATCTGGATATTAATTATGAAATTAATGAGGAATAAAAATGGCTATTTTGAACTTAGATGACAAAGAGCAAAACAGAACCACTAAAATAATTATCACAGACAAAACTTACCTTCCCTCCTGCCTGACCCCGTACAGCAAAACAAAACAACGTTGATTCTTCTGCATTTCCTTCCATCTTAAATTGTGCAAAGCTAGCTGCATGTCCTTCAATAGGCTGAGACACTTTCCTATCTACAGAATAGAGCTGCATAGCTCCAACCACACGATTTTGCTACAAAGGATCAAAAATAAATAAATATCAGATTCAATTAGTGAAATAGTTATAATACTTTGCCATCTTCAGCAGTACTTGTTATTGAGTTTCTCAATGTAGAGCTGATACAACTTAACTTAAAGTTTAACTCCAAACATTATCTTATTAAAGCTTAATGTGAATGTATAAAACATGCCTCATCTAATCATCTCTTTATGCCATCTTTTAAAAAAAAAAAGGATTTATTTATTTATTATGTATACAGTGTTCTGCCTGCATACCAGTAGAGGGCACCAGATCTCATTATGGATGGTTCTGAGCCACCATGTGGTTGCTGGGAATTGAACTCAGGACCTCTCTGGAAGAGCAGCCAGTGCTCGTAACCTGAGTCCTCTCTCCAGCCCCTCTTTTATGCCAACTTAATACAATACGATAGTATTCACTTTGCAGCACACTGACTCCTAATAAATTCTAAATCACACAATCTCTACTTAATCTGCAAGAATTAAGAATTGGTAAGAGTACTGACATTTTATGTCAGGTTAAAGGTTTAAGCTAGCAATCACTATTTTTAGAAAGAAAAAAGTGTTTCAGAATCAGCCAAATTCAACAATACTGGGTTTAAAGAACTAACTGAAGTGTGTGTCAACAGTCCCTTAGATGACTTCTTTATCAAAAACTAAAAAAAATGTTACCTGTGCAGATATGCCAGTCAGAAGCAACCACTTCTGCTTTGCATCTGTACGGTAATTGATAATCTGGCATCCTGCGAGGCTAGAATGACGATCAAACATTTTCACTGGCTGAGACTCTCCTTCCATACTCCAATGATAAACTGCATTATCCGTGACAAGAGCAACCGTATTCAAAGAGATCCATTTCCAGAAGGTGACATCATCAGTCATGGTATGTGCCTTCATTTTACTTTTCATTTCAATGTTAAATATCTGAAGAGTTTTTGCAGCTAAATACAGAATTAAAGAGTAATAAGATAAGCAAAGTTAAAATGAATTAATACCTACCTAGACTAGCCTTTAACTTTCAAATTATGTGGTTCAATCCTGAGACTAAAAACTAACTACAGGAGTCACACTGCTAGAGCTATAGCCACTGAGGAGCTAATAGTTGAGACCAAGCAAACCAATCTACACCTACAACCTTAAGCAAAACTCTTACCTCTATGGACACTGTAACACTATAAGCACATGACTTCTATGGGATTCTACACCCCAAATGAAAACGAGACTAAGGAACAGCTTTCTTATTGATAAAAAACAAAGCTGTAACTTTCATTACACAGTTGACGCATAAACTAATGTAGCTATATATACAAAAGACAAAGCAAATCTAATAGAAACACAAGGAGGAAATATCTACTTTTTAAAATGCAGTCATTTCTCATCCAATTCAATATTGTGAAAACTGCGTTTTGAAAAGAAGTTGTACTTCAACTTTGCCGTGTTACCACAGTGCATGCTACATTTAACTGGTCTAAGATACAAAGGGAAAGTATAAGTGCTGGAGGAGAAAGGAAAGGGAGACAGGGAGGAGGATGGTTTCTGATGCTGTTAATATACTGGAGGTGAGAACAAGTTCAAGCTTCATCCAGTTAAGACAGCAAGCATTTAGTAAAAGGAGGGTGAAATTTGCCTCGAATGTTATAAGTCCAGAGTCAGATGCAAAGGCTTATACCGGTCATGTGAAACCGACCACAGTTGAAAAGTTGATTTCACTGCAATGAACACTGGCCAAAGCCCACAGCTATTACAAGGCTGTGAAGATTCATTCTCGGAGACTAAGGATAACTCCACTCCCGAGCCATAGAAATCTGGCTCCTAAAGGACAAAAGCTGTCCGAGTGGGAGGGTGACAGGGTAGGTGACAGACAAAGCCTAAGGGCTTTGTACCATAACCGATCTCACTTACTGCATAACAAAGCCTTCTACAGGGCAGATTATAGGACTCCCATCCCACAGTTTATAAACCACAACCAGACTCAAGAAATTGTGAAAGTTATAGTCCTGTTTATAAAAAGAAGGCATGAAGTTTAAACTGGCTTCAGAGGGAAGCAAAATTTTGTAACAATTTGCTTTTCTTTGCTGCACCCACCAACCTCCAGATAACTAGTCTTTCATTCTGTTTTACATGAAAGGGGCTGGAGAATGTGCAAGTTTAAGGGTCTGGGGAGAGGAACAAGGGATAACAGCCATGATGTAGACCAATAGACACAAAGTAGAACATACTATTTTACAAAGCTTTAAAAATTTCTCAATGATTCTTTTTAAGGAACAGGACAATGACTAACACAATCTAATTTAAGGTAACTCACCATCTGCACACATAAGAAAGCATTAAGAAATATGATAAGATAACAGTAACATTAAAAATAGAAAAGAATTTGGCAAAATTTAGTTGATGCCCTTTTAAAAAAGAAGTATGATGGATGCTAAGCACTCGAATTCAAATTATTTAAGGAAGCTAAAGGACATTTAAAATGTAGTATACTTTTAGACAGAAGCAAATGTATACTGCCATAAAAAATCTGGTTCCTGAAGATGAGACCAACTTTTGCCTGAGATAAATACTGATGATTTTGTTGACTATGCTATTCTTAACTCCCAACCTAGGATAGGTTAAATATTGACTCTCCAAAATGTTCCAAAATCTGTACCATGAAACCAAAAGGTTTGGATTTCTAATTTTCAACTTTCAGGTTAGTGATGCTCAAGAATAAAGTCTATGCAAAGATTCCCAAATGCAGGACAATGAGATTGCTCAGCAGGGAGCTGCTGCCAAGTCGTCCCCAGGATCCACATGGTGGAACCAAAGAACAGACTTCCCCAAGTTGCCATCTGACCTGCGCATGTACACCCACATACAGAAACATACAAAAGAAAAAAATGTTATAAGAATTCTAAATAAACTCCCCAAAGCCAAAGTTCAATACTTCTAGACCTGAGCATTTCTAATAAGAGATACTCAACATGTATTATTAGAGATTGAACAAGTGGGGCATGGTGCTGCAATCTGATTCCAGTACTACGGAGGCAGAGGCAGGTGGGTCTTTGTGAGTTTGAAACCAGCTTGGTCTATAGAGCAAGTTCCAGACCAGCCAGGGCTACTGTCAAAGAGACCTATCTCACCAAAAGCAAACAGAAAACAACCAAAGCAAGACCCCAAACAGTTGAAATGATGTGAAAGAAAGACTGGTTAAAAGTTCAGCACCTCTAAAAACTCATGCACACTTAGTTCAAAGGAAGAGAAAATGGGTTCTCAGATAATATGAGATTGTTCAACTCTATTTAAATTGATAAGCAGTACAGTTCCCCATGGAAAAAAGTTAGTTTGGCTGGGCCTGGTTACTCCCACCTATGATCCCAGCTACTCAAGAGACTTAGGCAAGAGGTTCAAAGCCACCTTGAAGAAGAGAGCAAGACTCAGTTAAAAATAAGTAAATAAATAAATGGGCAGATAGATAGGTAGATAAAATCAAAGAAAACTGTACAGTCTGAATAAATGCAAACACCCTTGATTCCAAAGCGTGGTATGCATTCATTCTTCTCTCCCACCCTCTCTAACCAGGGTCAACTCAAGCCATTTTTTAGAGCTTAATGATCTAAGAGGCTTAAAATTATAAAAAGGCACAGAATGGAGAAGCTGATTATCACAATAAAACCCGAAGTACTTAAGTCCTAATATTAAGCTATGACTTATTACAGACTATTACTTTCATTACTCTATACAGAAATGCTTTTAGTTGTTTCATCATATCAGATATAAAACATAAATGTATTTATCCTAAAAACCTAAAATTATTCCAAGTACATCTATTCTAAGACATTTCACAGAAATATTCCATGTAGAAGTCATGAACACTAACTCAAGTTCAGGATTAAACTCAACTTTACAGATTTAATTAAATTTACTCAACATACTAAAAGAGCACACCAATAACTGTATTTGCATAAAATATACATAAGAATTTCAAGAAAAATATCCACAATCTTTTATACCTTTCAGGGCAATCACTTTGCTGGCAGGATTCATGATGGCACTGTCTGCTGAGATTGGTCTTCGAATTGGATTGCTTGGATCATTCATATCAATGATTACCACCTGGGCCTGTTCTCCTACTTTTTCTCTAATGCAGATGAATTTATCTGACTCCATAGTCAGGGTACTGAAGCCAATGTTTGCTGGGTTGATACCCAGGTTCTGGAGCTGAAAAGAAATACAGACCATGTTACCAAATATGAAAATATAATTTGACATTCATATATTATCATCAATTAAATCCTAATATAACCATCAATGCAAGGCCAACAGTGATGATGGACAAGTAATAGACTTTCTTCATTGTCTGAAAAAAATGTGGCATTCGACTGCTGCAGCTTAACTTCACATTACAGCTAAGGAGGTTAGAGGTGAAGTTAAAGGAAGAGCAACTTCTGAGCGCTGGTGTTTATGGTTCAAGGGATTTATGAACATTATGTTTCTTGGTGAAATGTAAATCTTTGAACTATTACCCCCACTAACTTAGCACAAATATTTATTCCCCTGCATTAGGCTTCAGGTAAAATAATATGTTAAAAAGGGGAAAAAATTTAAAATCACAGAGTTCGCAATCTGAAGAAGAAACATGGGCTAGCATGAGCAGACAAAGATATGCTGTGCAAAGTCAAACAGGCTATACAGAAGCAGCTCTGTCAGATGCCTCTATATAAGCAACACCTTCAAGAAGCCAGTCTAGAGAATTCTCTCCTAATGCAAAGGCCTATGGGAATGTCTGAAGGAGCTACAAGTACTTAAAATAACACAGAGAGTATAGACTAATAAAGGGTTGAGCAGGGAATAATTATACAGAGAGGCAAGAAAGAACGGCTTGCCTGACAAGCTAAATTTACCTCCTAAGAACCCTGAACTTACAACACAGGTAAAAAGAATTACTTAAGAATTTTAACAGCTGAGCATGGTAGCACATGTCTGTAATCCAAACAAAAGCAGGAGATCTGAGATCAGAGATCTGCCTGCCTCTACATCCTGTGTGCTGGGACTATAGGGTGTACCACCACCACCCAGATTCTACTTTTAACTTCAGATCTAGAAAAAGATGAATGAAAGTTGTCCCCAAATAAACAAATGGACCATGAGTGGGATTCTGAGACAAAGTCTTTTATTTGGATACAAGCTATCCACCTAGTTCCTGAGGAAGAATACACATCTGTTTTTCAGAATAGAGGGCCTTTAGTCTCTCAAAAGATTCATGTGGATAGTTTCTTTCTCAGTAGTTGGAAAAAGTGTTCCAATTGCTCAGAATTCACATAGTTATACATATAAACACAGCACACTAGCTTCTGAATTACTTCATGAGAATTATATGACACACACTCTCTCTATCCCACCTACTGCACTTTTTAATTACAGATATCATTGCCTAATTTTTTTTTTTTGATTTTTCGAGACAGGGTTTCTCTGTAGCTTTGGAGCCTGTCCTAGAGCTCGCTCTGTAGACCAAGCTGGCCTCAAAAATCAAAGATCTGCCTGCCTCTGCCTCCCAAGTGCTGGGACTAAAGTTGTGCACCAACACCACCCAGCATGTTTAATTTCTTTATTATCTAAAAAAAGTGCAGACTTAAATAAAGTGTTAGTCAGAAACTAAAATTAAAAACAAAATATTGTAGGGAGGAAGACACCGTGGCTGCTAGGCTGCAATGCGCACAAAGGATGAAGCAGAAGGACTGCCAGACTAGAGACCGTGTCTCAAAAAAGCTAAACCAGAGGCTGGAGGAATGGCTTTGCATTAAGAGAATTGACTTTTCTTCCAAAGTACGTGGGTTTGATTCCCAGCACCCACATGTTAGCTCACAACCATCTGTCAACAAAAGTTCCAGTGAATCTGATGCCCTTTCCTGACCTCTGTGGGTATCAGAAATTCACACGATACATGCAGACCAACATCCATACACATAATACTTTTTCCATTTAAAAAAAGAAAAATGATGCCATGCAGTGGTGGCACACACCTTTAATCCCAGTACCTGGGAGGCACAGGCAGTAGGATCTCTGTGAGTTGGAGGCCAGCTTGGTCTTCCTTCAAAGTAGTCCCAAGACAACCTTCAATTTCAAAGGCAACTCCAAGATAAGGACAGTCGAAAAGACAGTAAAGCTAAAGAGCAGGCGGCTTGGTAGTTCCCTCTTGAAATCCCAATACTTGTCTCAAAAAAAAAAAAAGTGTAGTCAGTTTGAGAATGACATCCCTGAGGGTACTTTAGCAGGAAGTATTGAGAGCTCAGTAAGGGGTTTAGTCTAGTCTCTTGGAGCACAGGTAAGGGTATTTTCATAAGGGGAACACTGGTAATAGGAAATCCATTATAAACTGAAGAATAGGTCATATAACTAAATATTTTAAGGTTAAAGATGAAAGGACTTGAAAATACTCCAAATGGCTGAGTTTGGTAGCTTCTACCTGTGATCCTACTTACTTAGGAAGCTAAGGCAAAAGGTTCATTAAGTATAAGGCCAACCTGAGCTATATCACAAGACTTATCCCGGGAAGAAAAAAAGAGACATAGACAGAGACAGACAAAGAGAGAACCAGAAGCGTAAGAGACAGCATGAGAGAGAGCTTATGTGTGTGTAGGCAAGTGGATTAAATTGAAACTAAAACATTCAAATATGTTTAAAAACACATTGAAATTATGGCCATTTGCACAACTAAAAAGAAACTCCTCAGCTGGCGAGATGGCTCAGTGGTTAAGAGCACTGACTGCTCTTCCAGAGGACCCGGGTTCAATTCCCAGCACCCACATGGCAGCTCGCAGCTGTCTGTTACTCCAGTTCCAGAGAATCTGACATTGTCATAACCAATGTGCACCAATGTGCATAAAATAAAGTTTTATACACACACACACACACACACACACACACACACACACACACATATATATATATAAAAGGATGACCTTAAGCTTTAAAAAGAAAAAATAAAAAAAAGAAACTCTTCATCCCTAGAAAGTCTTTCCTGGATGTTAGCAAAAGACAGGGACTTCAAAGATCCTCCTAGTTAGCAGGAAGGCACACTTGCAACCCCCTCTGCAGAGAAAGTTGGCAAGTTCTTTACATTTCCTGGTATCACCTGAGGCAATGCACCAATTGGAAATGCACCAATTCTACTCATATTTTCCTATAATATAGGAAAGACAGAGTGTCAGCCACCATCAACTATGATTCTAGCTTAGATGTACCCTTATATTAAGAACACATAAGACTGCCATATTTGATAACTATGTTTAATAATATTTGTACAGGACTTAATCTTTCAAAATGTAGCAATACCGCTAAAGGTTTTATTTTCAAAACAACCAGAAAATATTCTTAAGTCAACTATAAAGGTGTAATGGTATATGATTGATGCCAGAGAAATTGATGATTTCAGAAGGCAAATCTACAAATTTGTATCAATTTTCAGAAGACCCACAGCAATACCCTAACTATACCCAGATCTCAGTAGTCTTAGTTGACAAAACATTGCCCTTGGAGCTAAAGATATTCTACATTGAGATATGCTTGTCTGCTAGTTTTTGTTGTCAACCTGACACAACCTTGAGTCACCTCAAAAGAGGGAATCTCTATGAGGAATTGAGCAGGCTGTACTGTGGGAGATCATCCATATTGTTAATTGACCCTGTGAATGGCACCATTCCCTAGGCATGGCACACTGAACTGTTTAAGAACAAAAGAAGCTAGATGAGCAGAACCAAGCAGTCAGTATCTGTGTGGTCCTTTCTCTGTGGCTATGGATGTGATATGAGTTGCTATGTAAGTTCCTGCCTCCATTTCCCTCAGTGATGTACTGTAACTTGGAATTGTAAGCCCATAAGCCCTTTCCTCCTCTAAATTGCTTTCAGTCAGAGTACTTGATCACAGCAACAGAAATGAAACTCAGGAAAGCTTGAAAATGTCAATTATGAAGACACTTTTTCTAAACTTCAAAGAGCTGTTGTGAGAATCTAGAAAAAATGCATTTGGATTCATATGCATATAGTACAGCATTCCGGTGGCAAAAAAAGGCTCATTACAGTCCCATGAAGCCACTCACCCCATCATTCTCTCATTCAAGCAATTAGGGATATTTTTCCCTACAATTAAGAATATAATTCCATTCTAAGTTCTCAATCAAAAATTAATAGGACAATGAACAAAAGCATACTAATTATCAACTGCTTCTTTCTGAGAAACACATGATCTTTGTAATCTATTATTTGGTTTCCAGGCTAGATTTTGGTTTGCCATATGGCATTACTTTAGGACCTAAGCTTGAACTTAGCTTATAACCAACTCAAAACTTCTGAGTGCCTTCAAACTACCCAGTTATAAACAATATGCAAACCTTTCCTTTATGCATAAGGGAGATGTGGTGGTGGAGCACACCACTACCCAACACTGAGGAGGCAGAGGCAGGGGGATCTCTGAGTTTGAGGCCAGCCTAGTTCCAGGACAGTCAGGACTACACAGAGAACCCTTGTCTTGAAAAAAAAAACAAAACCAAATGATTTCTTTGCTTCAAGTTGGATCAAACTGGGTTTAGAGATTCTGTAGTAGCAAGATATAGTATTTCAAGTTTTCCATACTCTAGAGCGCAGACATTTCCTTAATTCAAGACAATTACAGAGCCGGGCGGTGGTGGCGCACGCCTTTAATCCCAGCACTTGGGAGGCAGAGGCAGGCAGATCTTTGTGAGTTCGAGACCAGCCTGGTCTACAAGAGCTAGTTCCAGGACAGGCTCCAAAACCACAGAGAAACCCTGTCTCGAAAAACCAAAAACAAACAAACAAACAAAGACAATTACAGTAAATTTTATGATTATATATCATCTAGAATTAATTGCTTTTCTGGATTCCTCATAAAGAGCCCAAATCCTGGTTTTTCCACTGAAATAGCCATTTACGAGTTAGTATCTGTGTACAAACGTTTGGAACTACAGTACCTATTCTCAGAGTTGTGGGGACTTAAAGTGAAATACTAAAAACAATGCCTGACACCACCAGGCCCTCAGCTGACACTATCAGTGCAGCAGAACTGTGGGCCCAGCTCAAGCCAACTAACTGTCTTTCATTGCATCATTGCACTTCATTATCTGCTTCGTTCAGCTGTCCATAGGTTGTGGGTGTGAATTTCATTTCACTACATTGATAACAGCTAGTAGGCTCTCAAAATCTCACCCAAGACCCTGAAATTTTCTTTCTCCCTCCATCTTTTTTTTTTTTTTTTTTTTTTTTTTTAACAACCTTGTAATGTAGCCCTAGCTGTACTACAACATACTGTATACTCCAGATTGGCCTTAAATGGACAGTGAGGGACTGCAATCCTTCTACTTCCTGAGAGCAGACTGCAAGCATGCGTTCCCAAGTCTTTTTTTCTTTCTTTTTGAGAAGGAAACTATACTCTAAGACTTGTAATTCTGCTATTTTGATTATTAAATTCCAAAGAAAAGAATCTTCAAAGCCACGCCACATATTCCTGATAAGCAAGCCTATTAACCTTTTAAGAGCATACAGAACAGCATAACTAAAGTCTTCTATCAAAACTAATAAATGTCTCCATGTGCTGGAAGAGGAAGCTAGCAAAGCTAATGTCATTCAAGTAAACAATTACAATAAATTTCATAATTTGATTATGAAGTTCAAGTGGCATCTAAAATTAATTGCTGGAATCCTCATAAGAGCCCAAATGTCTGGTTATAGCCCTAGATTTTCCACTAAAATAATCACGGCCCAGTTAATATCTGTGTACTGTTTCTTTACTGCAAATACTTGGAACAACAGTACCTACTTCTCAGAGTTGTAGGGACTTAATGGGAAATGCTAAAGCTAACATCAGCTTAGTTTCAAAGTTTCTTTCAACCTAAACACTCAAGACTAAGAAGGGCAAGTGGAAAGTAGGCACTCCATTTTTCTTGTTGGTATACAAGAGTTGAGTGAAGCCACCAGTCCAAAGCCTAGACTGCTCCACACCAACTGTTGCCAGTTTTCCTGATCTGCCCATGCTCCACAATTACAGTTACCTTCAAAAATTCATCTTTAGGTTCTCCAAATAAAATAGCTTCTTTAGAAATCTATCACTGAGTTTTTCCTTATGTTTTCCCTGCATGTATGTCTGTGCTCCAAGTACATGCCTAATACCCAATGGAAGAAGGCAAGGGCATCCGTAACTAACTAGAGCTGTAAGTGGAGCTATGGATGCTTGTGAGCTACCATGTGGGTGCTGGGAACTGAACCCAACTCCTGTGCAAGAACAAGTGCTCTTCTTAACTGATAAGCCATCTCTCTACCCTTTCTACCACTGATTTTTAACACGCCTTTCTAAAATTAGTTCAGAACCTTCTTACACAAAAAGACCCTCTAAATAAATTTTCAAGATAATTGTGAGTGGAAAGATAAAATCCAAGAGTTGACATTAAAAAACAAAAATAAAAAATTGGTAAGAAGGAAAAGCTGAGATGATTCAGTGGTTAAGAGCACTGGCCATTTTTCTGGAGGACCTGGGTTCAATTCCCAGTGCCCACATGGTGGTTCATGTTTAACTCCAGTTCCAGAGGATCCAACGGACTCTTCTGGTCTCCACAGGCACCAGACAGGCAACTAATGCTCAGTTCTATGTGAAGGCACAACAACCATGCGTACTAAAAGGAGGGGACTGTTATTTCTTTTTAAATGATTCATTTCTTTTTATTTCGTGTGCATTGGTGTTTTGCCTACATTTATGTCTATATGAGGGTGTCAGATCTCCTGGAACTGAAGTTACAGACAGTTGTGAGTTGTCATGTGGGTTCCCTGGAAGCACAGCCAATATCCTCAATCACTGAGCCATCTCTCCAGCCCCTATTTCTTAATTTCTTATAGAAAAAGCTAAATAAAAGGTGGCAAAATGGAGTCGGGCAGTGGTAGCACATACCTTTAATCCCCCCAGCACTTGGGAGGCAGAGGATTTCTTTGAGTTCAAGGTCAGCCTAGTCTACAAGAGCTAATTCCAGGACAGCTAGGGCTGATACATAGAGAAAGCCTATTTCAAAGAACAAAAACAAAAACAAAACAAACATGAACTGGCCACATGGCTCATCAAAAAGGTGCCTGCCACCAAGATTAAGAATTTGAGTTTGATTCTTTGACCAACATGGCAGAAGGAAAGAACCCATTCCCACAAGTTGTTCTTCAATTTCCATATACATGTTACTTCACACATGCACATATACACATAAATATATAAATGCAAAATTTTAAGTGGTGAAGTATAGGGTGTAGTGTAGTAATCTCAGTGCATGGAAGGCTGAGACAGGAAGATCTCAAGGTTGGGGGCCAATGTGAGCTTCTGCATAGTAAGCCACTCTCCCAAATGTGGAAGAACAGACAAAATTCTTTTAAACATAGACAATCACCACACTAATTGCTTCAGGAGAAAAAAATGGATGCTAAAACTACTGGATTTTAAGGAGAAATGGCAATCTGCAGACTCAACATTATCTTCCCCAGAAGATAACTACAGAGGCAGAAAACTCAGCTCCAACTTTCATCAAATTGTATCACAAGCAATGAATCGAACTGATGACATATTTCCCACTTTAATGACACTGTGCCCAAATTAGACAACTCCAATCACAACCTAGTAGATGGGCTCAAACTGAGGAACATTTCACAAAATTATACACAACTACACCTTTCTAAAATAAAAAATTTAGAGGCAAGTAGGACCACTAAATGTGACTGTTGCTTGAGTTATATTTTGATATAGTCAACATTGGAAAAACTGGTTAAATCCGAGTAAGACCTGAAGTAAGCAAGTTCTGTTAATTCCCCGCTTTCTAAAAACTCTTAACTGAACTGACTGCTGTTCCGGAGGTCCCGAGTTCAATTCCCAGCAACCATATGATGGCTCACAACCATTATAATGAGATCTGAGATCCGGTGCCCAGAACACTATATACATAATAAATAAATTTTAAAAAATAATAAAAAAAGAAAAAAAAACAAAACTCTAACTGTACTGACTTACCACACCACACAGGACATTGTTATTTTAGGGAGTTCTGTCTACAGCTTGTTTGATGCAGACTGTTCTGAAACGAACAAGTTTGGATGTCATTCTACCATTTCCTAAGTAAACTTTGCCAGGACAATTGCTTTGTTCTTGTTTTCTTGAAGAGATCAGGAAAACCTTGATAAGCCAAGGGACCAGGAAATGTGGTGGAGGTAAACCAGTGCCAGAATACATAGTTTGGTTAAAACTGTGAACACATGCTAAAGGACCACATGAGCCATAAACATATACAATCTGGTAATACACACAGAACAAAATGCTAGCAGAAGGCACACAACTAAACAAAAGCACACTACATCAAACAATAAAAGACAATCCCCTCACTAATACAATGGCTCAATGCTCAATCTCTGCCATCACTTGTAACTTCATTTGTGTCTTTTTTTTTTTTTTTTTTTTTGGTTTTTCGAGACAGGGTTTCTCAGTGTAGCTTTTGGAACCTGGCACTAGCTCTTGTATACCAGGCTGGCCTCGAGAGATCCGACTGCCTCTGCCTCCTGAGTGCTGGGATTAAAGGCGTGCACCACCACCACCCGGCCTGCATTTGTGCCTATTAAATAATAGGTTTGCTCTGCTTCATCAACCCAGCAGTTTTTACAAGAATCACAAATCATCTTCTCTACAAGCACCCCCAAGGAAGATGTACCCCACTAAATGCCTAGCAAACTTGGAGCAGAGCTCTTTAGCAGCTATAACAGCTGAAAACTAAAATACATGAAAGCTTGTGTTTCTGACAGGACTCATGTTTCACAATTATTGCTTGGCGCCACACTTTTCAGATCCTTCTTCTTTGTTTCATCTGAACTGAGACAACGTCAGCAAGCATGAGCTACTTACTGTGTTCCAGACAAAGCTATTTTCTCAATGCTCTATGTAGATTTCCATTAATTCTTGTAACATGGAAGGACTTATTAAAAAGCCACCAATTTAAAGGTCCAAGTTTTAAATACCTACAGTTGTTCTAAAGTCATTATTCTACCATTACTTCCCTAGTACAGGTATTTTTAAGTATTTCATTCAGCCTAATTTCTTCTACAAACACCAAACATCCTCTACCTTCCTCCAGCACTAAACACAGAGAAAAAATGTTGAGCTGTCACTTCACTGGGATCTTCCTGGAAACTAGAAAGAAGAGTGTCAAAAACTGCAGTTGCTGTAGTCTGCAGGAAATGAGGAATGCTGAGAATGCAGCATGCCTGGGTTTATTCCATCAACAGGATGCCAGCCATCGCTTTTGTTGGCTCCACAAATTTCAAGCAACAAACAAAACACTTTTAAACACTTTTAACCTTTGCTGATCCCACACTTAAAATATGCAGGTTGTTTCTACTCCAGGTGAATCTTTGAAGGCATCACTATTTTTCCTGGGAGAATTTCTGACTCTTGGCAATAACTACAAACTGAATGCAATACAAGCGACGAACTACAGCCAGAGACAAGGACTGAAAAACATTAGCTTAATAGTACTAGAGTCTCTTAAAGAATTTTTCCTACTTGTAACCTACTACTGACTGGGAGTTTTGTTGGCTTGTTTTGTTCTTCTTTTTCTGAGACAGGGCTTCTCTGTGTAGCTTTGGTTGTCCTGGAACTTACTCTCTGTAGATCAGGCTGACCTTCAACTCAAGAGGTCTTCTGGCCTCTGCCTCCCAAGTGCCGGGATTAAAGGTGTGTGCCACCACTGCCCAGGTAAATGTATTGTATTTTTGTTTTGTTTTTTCCAAGACAGAGTGTTTTTCTGTATAGCCCTGGCTGACTTGGAACATGACTGAAAATTTAAAAATGTTAAATTTGATTTATTCAAAAGAAAAATCCAATGATCAGATGAAATACCGACCAAGCTCCAGGGATGTAGGAAAGTTTTTATCCCCGAAACCTTGAAGATGGAAATGGCACACCAAGATTACGCCCTTTCTTGTATAAATGCCATTGTGTAGGCAAAGAACACACCAAAGGGAGGGGAAGGGGCTTATTTCAAGGCTCAAGAATGTAAAATTTAGTGTCAACATAAAGATCCTCAAAAGCAGAGACAGGACTGTAGTTCAATGGCAGTGTGCAAGCACAAGCATGAGGTCCTGGGGTCAGTCCCCAGGATTGTAAAAACCTTTCCGGTACAGCTGGACAGACACCAGAGTTTCTTGGTATGGCTATCTAAAAACATTTTCTATGTCATAATTCCAACAGCACGCTGCTGCCTACACTCATTTCAATTTTCTACCATATGCTAACAGATCTGTTAAGAAATTAGATATCATGCTGTACTACTCATTTCTGCTTGAATTACTAATTTATAGCATAACAAATTTACCAGTTTACCAGGTGCTACAAGTTACAAAACCAGACTAATTTTATTTTACAGGTTACTTACTGAAATATTTATTTTCTTGTGGCACAAACGCCACAAATCTCAAACTCACATAATGAATGAAATTGCATTCAACATCAAGAGTTACTGGCTAAAATATTAGCATTTCAGGGAGCTCAACAAAATTGCAATCACTCTATAGTTTGTCTTCATTTAATACCAACCGAGCACCTATTATTTGGAAACTTGATTTCTTTCTTTCCTTCTTTTTTATTTATTTACTTTTTTTTTTTTTTTGGTTTTTCAAGACAGGGTTTCTCTGTGTAGCTTTGGCACTTGTTTTAGACCAGGCTGGCCTCAAATTCAGAGATCCGCCTGCCTCTGCACCTCCTGGGTGCTGGGATTAAAGGCATGTACCACTGCCTTTTTTTAAATTTTTTTTTTTGAGAAAGGATCTTAATTTGTAGTTCAACCTGGCCTACATACTGAGACCTTATGCCTCAATCTCCCAAGTGATTTTCCTATGTCCATTTTCAATCCAGTATTTTAAGTATAATTTTTGTCATTAAAATTTTTATTTTCATTAAATTCCAATTTTATCACTAAGGAAATTGAAGGAGGGAAAGTAGATTTTAGGCTTTTAGGAACTTGTATTCAAATTGAATATCATGTTTTCCAAAAGAGAAAAAAAAAGCCTTCTCAGTAAGTACAGTCACTGGAACAGGTTAAAAAAATGAACCCTGTTGTAGTTGAACACGTCTTTACTCCCAGCACTTGGGAGGCAGAGGCAGGTGGAGCCACACTGATTTACACAGCAAGTTTCAGGCCAGTTAGGGTTATACAGTGGGACCCTGTCTCAAAAAGAAAAAAGAAGTATCTTGTTTTGTTTGGTCAAAGAGAAGGGATATCCTTCGTGCTTAGAATAAATTTTAGTTTATCAAACTAATCTTGCTTCCTTCATATAGGCAAAGCTTGTTTCCACAATCTAAAAATATTTTGCATTTATTTTGATCACTTTAATTCCTAAATATGTAACCTGTTCTTGGCTAGGCATGACAGTACATGTCTGTAATCCCAGCACTTAAGAGGCTAAGACAGGAAGAGGTCAAGGAAGTTAGTACCATATTGGGCTACATAGCAAAATCTTGCCTTCCCTAGCCCATACACACAGCAGAAACAAAACCAAACATAATTATGATTCTTTTATATAAAATAGCCACAAAATTAAGTTCTTAGTGACAGAAAGCAGATTACAGGTTTGCCAAGGGATGGGAAGAATGAGAGGAAGATAGATTGATTACTCAACAGGTATAATCAACATCCCAGGCAATGAAAATGTTCTGAAAATATACACCTAAGTGACATCATACTTAAACACTAAGTCGTTCAGTTTTTATTTGCTTAATTATTTATTTAGAAATAGGATCTTCCTATAAAGTCTTGGCTGACCTCACACTCAAATCCTGCCTCGGCACCCCCAGAGCTGAGATTATAGGCTGAGTGTTTAGTTTCCAAGTTTGTGCCACAAACACGGCACCAAATGCTGTTCACATTCATGTTCATGCTAAAACAGCTAATTTAGGTTTCGTGAATCTTAACAAAAACAAACAATCTTGAAAAGGCTAGGGAGTTGACTCAGAAAACAGAGATTATGCTTAGCAGGGTGAAGGCCCTGGGCTTTACAACCAGCTAGCGAGCACATATACACACTTAGCACCACTTGCAAAGTTTAGCCCCTTTGAAAGTATAAACTCAGGTTAGATAGACTTAAATAATTCAGTCATTTGACTTTCTTTACATACAAAAAAGTAAACCTGTGTCCTCCTCCAGGGAACCAGAGATCAGTTCCCAGCATCTATGTTGGATGGCTCACAAGTAGTGCCTCCAACTCCAGCTTCGGGAGGCCTCTTCTGGCCTCGTGGGTACCCCGAACCTATCCCCCACTTATTAAAATAAAAAAGTAGTAACTTAAAAATATTTTTAGTCCTGAGTTGAATTCCCGGCAACCACATGGTGGCTCACAACCATCTGTAATGAGGTCTGGTGCCCTCTTCTGACCTATAGACATACACGCAGACAGAATATTGTATACATAATAAATAAATAAATAAATAAATATTGTATAAAAAAGAGTTTTAAAAAATATTTTTAATTGATTTTTATTGAGCTCTACATTTTTCTCTGCTCCCCTCTCTGTCTCTCCCCTCACCTTCAACCCCCTCCCAAGGTCCCATGTTCCCAATTTATTCAGGCGATCTTGTCTTTTTCTACTTCCCATGTAGATTTTTACACATCACATTTCAGAAACTTTAATTAACTTTGTTATGCTTTGAATATATCCCCCCCACAAAGTTTACATATAGGAAACTAAAACCCAAATCATATATAAATCATATTGTAATGGTGGGCCTCTGGGGGGGTATTATGGTTTTAATATGAAATGTCTCCTACAGGCTCACATGTTCAGTTACTTGATCCTCAGTTCCTTGGTAGCTTTATGTTGGAATTCTGGAGAAGTGAGGGGGATAGTATCTGCTTCTAGCAGTCATGACATGAAGAGCCCCTTCCTTCAACTATGAGGAGTAGACACCTACTGCCTTGATTTTTCTGCCCAAAAATACGTGCCCAAACAACCATAAACTGAACCCCAAAACCCATTTCCACCTTCAGGTCACATTCATAGATATCTTGGTCACAGCTACACAAAAAAATAACACAGAAGGTAACAAAGATTAGATGAGGTGACATTGCTCTATAAGAGACAAGTCCAAGTCCAGTTACTCTCCTCTTGCCATGTGATGCCTTCTGTAACCAGGCCCTTACCAAATGCAAAGCAATGTTCTTGCTCTTGTCACCTCCCAGAATCATAAGCCAAATCAATTTCTAGTCTTTATAAATTACACATTCTCGTGTATTCTGTAATAGGAACAAAAATCAACAGACACTATTTTCATAAGCATTTTTTTATATATCAGTGTCTTTATTAGTACCAGAAAATCATGTCTATCCCAAAGTGCTTTTTTAAAATCCATTATGGTAGCACCAAGCAGTGGTGGTGCCACACCTTTAATCCCAGCACTCAGGAGGCAGATGTAGGCAGATCTCTGTGAGTTTGAGCCCAGCCTGGTCTACAGAGTGAGTTCCAGGACAGGCACTAAAGCTACAGAAAAACCCTGTCTCGAAAAATAAAAAACAAACAAACAAATTTCATTATGGTTGCACTGGAGAAAATGAAATGCTCAGTGTTTAAAGCACTGGCTGCTCTTCCAGAGGACCCAGATTTGAACCCCAGCATTTGTATGGTGGTTCACAATCATCTGATCTCTCTCTATATATATTAAATGTATAATGTATAATACATATTATCTACTGATATATGTTTATTAATTTATGGTACAACCACAACTTTTAGACATACTTCAAATTTCCATGTGCCTATCAGGGCATTTTCTCCCATTTGTCTTAGGATACAAGTTATCAGGGAATCGTTGTTTGTGACATTCAACATTTCCAATTGTGAGACCACATAAAGAAGAAGGAATTGTAAGATGTATAAAGTAGCCTTATGGAAATATGTGTGATTTCAGGCACATGGTAGTTTTTGTCAAATAATGTTTTGGTGTTCAAATAAGTAACTGTGAGAAGCTTAATAACATGCAGAATTCTGTTTTTCCAAACAGAGTCTTGCTATAGAATCACCGCTGGCTTGGTACTCAATATACAAGATAAGCTGGTCTCAACTTGGACCATCCTCTAGCTAGCATGTCAGGCTCAGCAAGGCTCTTTTACTGTAAACTCTAACTTATAGCTACAATAGCGCATGGGTTGAGTGTGTGCCTGTGTGTCATGACACCTGTGTGGAAATCAGAGAACAACTTCGTGGAGTTGGTTCTCCCCTTCCACTATGAGTTCCAGGGACTAGTGAGTCATCAGATTTCCAAAGCAAGCACTTTTTCTTGCTGAGCCAACTTGTAGGTCCTCAGTAAGACTCTTAAAGCAATTCTTACCCAAAAGATGTTTTAAGGTTAAAAGTCAAACAAACAGCCGAGCGGTCGTGGCGCACACCTTAAATCCTAGCACTCAGGAAACAAAGGCAGGGGATCTCTATGAGTTAGAGGACAGCCAAGGCTATGTAGAGAAATCCTATCTCAAACTCCACTGTCCCTCCCCCACACAAAAAAAATATATATATAAATCCATCTTGTCTACATTTTGGTATGCCCAAATATAAACTATTGCAGAGCGGGGAAAGAGATGGGTTTTATAGACCATGTACCCCTTACAGGTTTCTTTTCACCTAATTAATCATCCTCAAATTAAGATCCATTCAAAGTTCTATAAGCCTAAATATTTATAAATTCTACAAGTTGAGCATGTGTAGTCTTTGGTGGGTTCTCAAATGAGTCAGCTGATCAGAAATAAATGTAAGCAACTGTTAACCAACTCCCACTTTTCATCTACTATGATTCCTGTTTCTGTAGATGAAGATCATCAAAGCACTGTCATCTCTAAGACCCTCTGGTGTGCATCATCATCAGGTTCTTCCCTTCCCTACTCTAGAAATAGCCTAGGTATAGAAAACGGAAAACATTCTGGCAAAACTCCAAGATCTTGGCTTCAATAACTAAGCAGACTGTAGTTTTCTCTTTCAACATGCCATGCATGTGTACCTTGAGTAGATAAAAGGACACTTCTCCAAGACAGGTGAGAAGGATTAATATTTACAAGGTCTAAGTATTATACCATACACACAACCTGTACTACAGTCTAACTTCACAGTTGCCGAGCAGTATGCTAATAAATGAGGAAGTTAGGACAAGCTAAATTCCTGACACAATCAAATAAAACCCAGACTGGCATTTTCCAGAACTGTACATTGCAGTTGAAAGTTTCAAGTATGATGAAATGTGGTTTTAATGAGTTTGGTTCCTATTCTTGCAGAAATAACTGGAAAAGAAAGCCTACTTTACCTAACTTAAAAGCAAGCAAATAAACAAATGAACAAAAACAACTTACCTATTAAGTACTAACACAGCTGCCTCCAAAGCACAGCCTTACAGATCTGCAACCATTTTCCTTTCTATCCCTATTCCTATGATACTCAAGCTGAGCAAGCATATTCTACTCTTCTCTCCCTGATCCTCAAGTATAAGGTCTTCCAATTCAAGTTTTGCATTAGTATAAACCCCAAAACATGAACATACAGCGATATAGACAACAGTGGCTTCTGAAAGGAACACACTCACTCTTGTCATTAAGGAAAAGGCAACAGTAAAGTCCCAAAACTTCTACCTTATGAGGGATACAGAAAATTCTGGTCACAAGTTAACTTGATCCTAATATATTTTGGATATTTTATTTGAGAACCTAGAGAAAACCCCCTTTAAAAGTATCATTTAAATAATTAAAGCAAAGAGAAAAAAAATATTGGCTCACATAAAAGCTATTATGCCCCTAGACATGGCGGCACATGCCTGTAATTCTAGCCCTTCGAAGGCTAAGGTAAGAGGATGAAGAATTCAAGGACACTTAGTCTACGTAAGAAGAAAGACCCTATTTTCAAAACAAAACCACCTAAACTAAAACTGCTGGGGCTGGAGAAATGGTTCCACATTAAGAAGAAGCACTAGCTATTCTTCCCAATGACCTGGGTTCAATTCCCAGCATCTAAAGTGTGACTTTCAATTATCTGTACTCCAGATCCAGGGGACCCAATGTCCTCTTCTGGCCTCTGTGGGCATTGCATACATGTGGTACACATACCTACACACAGACAAAACACTCAAATGCATAAAAAGAACCACTACTAAAAGTAAGAAGAACACCTCAGTAAAACAAGCAATAGTGACCTATTTTTAAATTTTATTATGGTGTGTAGTGTGCATGATTTGTATATGTGCATGCATAAGCATGGTATAATATGTATGTAGAGGTCAAAGGAAAACTTTGTGCATTCAGTCAGACGGATAGTTTGTGAAGTCAATGCAGTGGGTTCAAGTGACTGAATCCAGGTGGCTAGGCTTGCACAGCCAAGTGCCTTTACCAGCTGAGCCACCTCACTGACCTAACAGTGAAATATTTTGCAGTTCAAACTATATAAACTATTCATTGAAGAAAACATCTTGCCAAACTGAAAATATAAATATTAAAATCTAATCACTATCTGTGTGGTCCCCTATGTTTATTGCTGTAACTTCAGCTTTCCCATCTATAAAGTAAGGTTAATCTCATCTATCAATAGACATAAAACATTTAGTAAGTTTTTAGTAAGTACATAGTAGATATTTAAGTACTGGTAAAAGTCAATGGAGTTTTTGATTTTGTAGCTCAAATCTGAGGGCAATTATCCAAGCTTTTGGCCATCCCTACAAGTTAATAATATTAGAGTTGATGAACTGATGGTAGACGCCTAGAGGTACAATTGCCATTGGCTTATACGATAAATTGATTTCATATAGTGTTAGTCTAGCATAAATGTAAAAGGAATTCATTCTAGTATAAAGGACTACCAACTATGAACATATTTCCCATCTCAGTGACTATATTCACTTCACCATTGCCACTAAGACCATGAGCTTGAGACCAGCCTTTTTGACTACATAGCTAAGATACACCCTATCCCCCTCCCAAAAAAAAACAAACACCCAAAACCAAAAAGGAAAAGAGTAGGGTGTAGTGGGGCACAGGCTGTTACCACTCTAAATGTATACCAACTATACACTCTAAATGTATAACAACTATTCTGAGCTTGCCTGGTCTATAGTAAGATACTGCCTCAAAGTGGGGGGTACACTAATAAAGGCCTGGCTAATATTCCATATGTGTATTTTATTAGATGTGGTTAATGATGTTTCTGAAAAATATCTGCCCTATGAACAACAATTAAAAACTATACCAAAGTCACGCAATGAAAGCTCAGAGATCTGGAGGGAGACACAATTTCAGATCACTAATTCTTAAAAACATTGTATTAAACCGGGCAGAGGTAAATGGATCTTAATGAGTACGAGGCCAGCCTGGTCTACAAGAGCTAGTTCCAGGACAGCTAGGGCTGTTACACAGAGAAACCCTGTCTTGAAAAACAAACAAACAAAAAAAAACCACAAAAAAGTTTATTAAATCCTATATATCAAATGTTCAGATACACAAAAGACCCACACAGAGACAGTGCCCATAGTTACAAATGAAACAAGAATCCAAGATGCAATCTATATTATTCAAATACATGGCCATAAACAACATCTCACACTGAGCTCTTGAAACTTGGATACTATGACGCATTTTACATCAGTTCGAATCAAGTAACTAGTAGTTGATGATTGAATCAATTATTAGAACATCAAGTAAGTTGGACATGGTGTATGCCTTTGGAATCCCAGAACTAGGGAATCAGAGGTAGATGGATCTCTTTGAATTTGAGGCCAGCCTGGTCTATATGAGTTCCAGGCCACTTAGGGCTACATACATAGTAAGACCCATTTTGAATAAAATTTTAAAGTAAACCAAAATGTTCAAAAATAGTAAAATACCATGATAGCAAATTTATACTGATTACATGATAAAATAGTATTTTCAGTGTAATGAGTTAAATAAAACATGAATTTCACCTCTATTTTTAGTTTTAATAAGGCCACCACCAGTGTAAAGCAAAGAGGCTCCCATTTTTCTGGTAGTCAGCACTTGTGTCACGAGCCCCTGAGCCCTCCTCCTTTGTTCACTATTATCACATTGCTGATCATACTTTAAACAGGTAAGTTTAAAGAGCTAAGATCAAAGTCCAACAGGAAACAACAGCAGTAGGAAATCTGTGGAGCTTCTTGCTCTCTTTTTTAAAAGTTAAGATTTATTTATTCTATTCGTAGGAGCATTTTGCCTGTATATGCATGCATACTGTCGTCAGAGGTCAGAAGAGCTCCTGGAATTAGAGTCACAGGTGACTGTGGGTTGTCATTTGCATGTGAGGAACCAAACCCAGGTGCTCTCAGAGTAACAATCACTGGACATCTCTCCAGTCCCTGCATAGCATCTCTTAAAGACAATCATTGCAGCAGTGCATGGTGGCAGGCCTAGAATCCCAACACTGAGGAGGCTTTTGAGTCTGAAGACCCCCTGAGCAAATTAGCAAGATACTGTCTCAAAAATAGATGGTTTATGGCCAGGTGTGCTGGTATGTGCTGTAATCCCAGCACTCTGGAGCCAGAAGCAAGTAGATCATAGAGGTCAAGGGCCAGCCTGGTATGCAGAGTGAGTTCCAGACTAGGTAGTGCTACACAGTAAGACCCTGTCTCAAAAAAAGGAGGGAGGAATGGAGGGAAGCAGGGAAGGGAAGGGGAAAAAAAAATCATTCCATGCTTCAAAATACTATTTTAGAACTCCTAGGTATAGGTCCCATTCTGACTATAGTCCTGAACACTACCTTCAGTCCTCCTTCATTGTTAATAAGAGAAAAGGCCAAAGACTGAGCGAGGACAGGAAAATGCCTAACAACACAGAAGGGACGGTCAAAAATCTGCTGTTCTCATCACTCTCTGGTCCTCATTTATCATCACCATGCTCTAAAGATAGAAATCACAGCTATGATCAGAAACAATTGTTCCAACAGCAAACTACCAAGTTCCTAACACTACAAATTTCACTGCATTAAAATGAAAACTATAGTTTTACATACCTTAAAGTATTCCCCAATCCAAGCACAAGTATTTTCATTAAAATTAGCTAAACTCCTTAAAGCTGAGCAAACTAACATTTAAGAAAACTCTGAAAAAAATCTGTCTTCAGTTTAGAAACTCTTTCCATGGTAGACTAAAGTGTAATTCCAGGCAATGTGCTCTTCTAGTCCACCTAAGCTTTACTTCATCCCAGCAAAACCCTGCTTTCTGTTTGAAAACCAAAACCTTAGCAAGAATCCTACTATTCCACTCAGCAACATACTGCTTGCCTGCATTTATGGATCAAAGGGAGAACAGGGTGGGGAGATTTGTAAACAAAAACTAAAAGTAAAACAGAATGTGCCAATCACAAAGATGCTTAATATGCCAAGAATTGAGAATTTCAGGCAATGGGGTTTTGTTTTGTTGTTGTTTTGTATATTGAGACGGGGTTTTGATGGCTGGCAAATTTACTAAATTCTGACAAAAACTCCTTCATCACATAAAATATTTACATTTATATAATGTGATGTGATTGATGTTCCAAGCCTTGATGATAGATCTTCATGAAAATAAAGAGCAAGTTTTGTTGAGACAGGGTTTCGCTGTAGCTTTGGAGCCTGTTCTGGGATTAGCTCTTGTATACCAGGCTGGCCTCGAACTCAAGAGATCCGCCTGCCTCTGCTTCCTCTTCTAGGATTAAAGGCATGTGCCACCACTGTCCGGCTTAAGAGCAAGTTTTTTATTTACAACACCTTAAAAATTTAAACTTTTAAGTTTCACAAGTTAACTCCACGCTCTCTAGTTCCTCATTTCCAGTTCTCCTGTGTGTTTTAGAAAACTGTTTTCTGCTAAGTAGAATGGCAGAGGCTTGGAAATCAAAGACTTCAGATGATAGCTGAATAATCCTTACAATGATGTGTTCAAAGAGAGGGGATAAAAACCTGAGGTCAGGAGATACATTATCTTGGAAGAGAACAATAATTAGGGCCTTTGGTGCAATTGACCACTACCTACTGGAGTGGGATCCTACCAGCCAAACCTAAGCTTAAAGTGTAACATAGTCCTACGGGGGGAAAAAAACCAACGTCAGAGATCTTCAAGAATTCTTGTAAAGCTATTTTATAAATATTCAAAAATCTTCACATTTGAGAAGGAAATAGTTTCAACTATTTGCAGAAACTGCTACACACATGCCACACCTGCATCAAATTTATTTTAATTAAGGACAAGTTTGGATTCCAATCTGTAGGATCATTCAACAATTCTTGTCTCATATTTAATAGAAATTAAAAACTATTACTCAAATAACCAACAATCAACAAATAAGATTTACCAAGGAGCAAACCATTGTCATGGGAAATAATTAGCAACTGCCTTTGCTTCTCTTGCATACGGTTTATAAACATGTTTGCAGAAAAGTATTTATTTCTGGTGCACTTTAATGTGTACAAAATCATTGTTCACTAGCATCCAGGAACAGTGCAAAGGCACTAATTGTTCATATTCATTTTTAACAGAGGGAACACAAACAAGTTTGAGCTGAGGACAAAAATGTCTTTCTTGATCAGTATTGTCATTTTTTAGACATTTGCATAATTGTGATCTTATTGCCAATTATTTATTATTATTATTATTATTATTATTATTGTTACTAGACCACTGCACTTTCTTTCAGAAATTAGTCCTTCAGAAGACAGAGCTAAAAGCAGGCTTCCTCATGGGGATATTTGGGCAAAATAACTTAATATGAATAAATAATGATGTTAAAGAGTCCAGGACAAGTGAGCCAGGAAAATCAGCCGTTCTGAAGAAGCTTAATTCAGCAAAGCCCTCCAATGGTCACCTGTCTAGGCCAACTGCTGGCATGCTGCCAGGCTAGACAATGGTGTACTGACTCCAGGATAAGGCATAGTGGGGGGAAGGACGCCTCAACCTACTAAAAAGAAGTCAGTTACAGATCAACTGGCCTGGTACTGACTCAGAGCAGGTATGCACTACCAGGCTCTGCCGAATTCCACGCAGTCCTCTGAGACATACTCTTGCCCTAATCCCACAACTACCTGCTAGATTCCAAAAAGCCACAAATAGCCTCTAAATAGCACTGGCTACCTAACTTACAGAATCAAAGTGGGGAGCTGAAGCACCCCACGAAGAAACCAGGAAAGGAAGAATGTATGCGTTCCCCTTGGGACCTTGACCCACGCTCCCTGAGGCTGACACCGCCCCTAGCCGCCCCTCTATTCTATCTTCTTTCTGTTCCCGCAGTGAGTGACCTTCGGTTCCTTATAAATTCAGGGAAGGCAAGACAGAAGCCACTGCTACTCCAACCCCAAGGTGCCTTTCTCGGTTGTGAACTGCAGAGGGAGGATGAAGAAGGTTGCTCCTCCCCAAGCCACCCGCCACACAATTTCTGGGTGCAGACTCGATGTGGAAATGGGACTAGACCAGGGGAAGGTGACAGCTCTGCATCGGCCCGGGGTTAACGAGAATTCTCGCTCCAGGAGAAACGTGAGAGAGTCTCTCCCACCTACCCAAATGAATGAACTGGGTAAACTGGAAGGGGGTCTGGTCTAGTCTAGTATGCGCAGTTCTTGCAATTCAGGAAGCAGAATAAGAGGCCGTCAGACGTAAGGCCTGGCCCCGCCGCCCTTTGCACCCCGATTCGTCATTTCCATCCTAGTCTAATATCACTTAACCCTTTAAGCTTTTAAGATAGTATCCCTTCCTCCATCTACGCCAAAACCGAACCCCCCCCCCAACTCCTCTCCCCTCGATCCCTTTCGGGCCGGGCCACCAGCTTCTTTCCCACTACCCTCCGCAAGGCCCTCAGCAGCCCCAGCCCACACACACCTGGAGATGCTCCTGAAAACGAATTGGCAGAATCTGGGCCATGGTGCTGTCGGGGGGTAATGGTCTCCTCCTGTCACTGGGGCTACGGGGCAGAGCCTGCCCGGGCTCTCCAAGGGAGAGGAGGAGAAGGGGAAGGGGGGGGAGGCTGGGCTCAGCTGGATACTCTCCGGGGACGCAGGAAACTGGCAGGCAGACGAAAGAGCTTGGGTCGGGGGCGGAGGCTCCAGGGGCCGGGAGAGCCGCAATGGCGGAACCGGGAGCAGCGCAGACTCCGGAAACGGCTGAGCCCTGCGGAAGGATCCCGGGGCAGAACTCCGCCCAGCCTCCTCACCCGCTCCGCCTTATGTAGCCTTCCACAAGCGCCGAGCCGCGGTCGGGCGTAGGAATTCAGGGACGCAGTGCGCGGAGAGCGCTCTCCGCCGCAGCGACAGCGGGGAAACAGAGGAAGCCAGGGACTACTTTTTCTAGACTCATCACTTTCCCCAGGCTCCGGTTGCTCCCTCCTCCCCTCCCCCCCCTTTTTTTAAACATTTTGCCACATCATGCGACTCGGGGCGACCGACGTCATTTCCGCAGGCGCTGTTGGACCCACCCACGCACTTCCCGGTGCACGTGATGCGGGTAGGGAAGGGTCGTTTGACGGCTGCCAGAGCGGAGGGCGAGGGCTAGGGAATGGCCGCGGCTTCTGGTATTAAGGTGGCGGTTGGGCCCCTTCCGGCGTGGCGGCCGGGGCGTGAGGAGAGCGAGTTCCTGAGGCCGAGGCTGCGGCGTGGGCGCCGGGGTGACTCAGGAAAACGGCCGCGCCGCAGCGCTCTTTGGGCGGCCTCCCCCGCCCGGTTTCACGCAGTGGGTGGTTGCTGACACCTCCGGGAGGGGGACCACGCCGGCCCGCCAGCCTCCCTGCCCTGACGCACGCCCTGCTGACGCGGGGAGAACCGGCCGGCTCTCCGAGTTCCACCTCAAAGGACACTGAAGGCCATGTGAGCCGTGTCTCAGCCTGGCCCTGGGGAGCGCTGCCGCGGACATCTTGGTGGATTTAGATCCGCCTCGTGTAGAGATCAGCTCGGCCTTCGAGACTCGGAGTGTTCAGCCGCATCAGATGACTTGTTTAGACCAAGGGCGGGGGGGACTGCTGAAGGAGACCTCTGGGGCTTTCTTGGAGCGGAGGGATTGACTGTCACATGTGATAGGAGGACGTTGCCTGTAGGAGCAGTGTGGGCAGTGTAAGCACTGCAAAACCGCAGCACCATGTCTTCCCCCTGCGTTAAGGTACCTGCAGCATCATTAGCGACCGACAGAGCCCTTGATAAACTATAAGATGTAGTGTTGCACAATAGCACCGAGTATAAGAAAGGTTTATAGAGTTCAACTCCATGCCTTTCGTCTTTGCATTTTTTTAAATTCCTCTGAAAGTTCTTGAGAAGACTATTTTCCCTGCCCCTTTCACCTAAAGAACATAAGTCCCCACTGAGTATACAATAATTCGTGTAAGCAGTTTTGCTTACAGAAATCTGCCTAGTCATTTTAGTTGCTTTTAGTGTCTCCCAACACCCCACCCCACCCCCAAATCCTGTCTTTCATACCTAGGCTGAGAGAAACTGGCCGGTAAGAGGGCAGTCGGAGATGATTGTGAAGAACCTTGCCACCATATTGTAGAATGCTCTGTTTGCATGATTTCACTTTATTTTACTAAGACAAGCACTTAAATGGGTTGAATGGGCTCTGTCCTGCAGCGCTTGGTATGACCATTTTAATACGAGGCTTTAAGTACTTTTTTTTGAAGTGGGCAAATTCTAAATTAAAAATTTAAGGTAGTTACTGTTTTATTGCAGAAATGCCAGTAGCTAAATCGAATTGCATTTTCAGTCTCAGAATTTGGAATGTAAGAACTACATCATGAACAGATCACCACAATTTAATTTATTGACAAGTGCCTTGCATTTTCATACGGACCCTGTAATTTTAAGTATATTTAGAATCTCCAAAGCAATTGAGTCCTGAGACTGCTGTGTCATCACACATAGAAATTTCAAGAATGGATTGTTTTCAGAAATCGTTTAGGAAGAAGAAAAGTAGATTGTGATATCCCAAATTATTTTGCTTATTAATAGAACTGCCTTCTTGCCTGCCAGAGCCTTCTTACATCCTAATTATGAAAGACAGTATTGGGGGAAAACACTAAATGCAGCTAAAATGACTAAGCAGATTTCTCTCAACAAAGGCACCTTAAATTTAAAAGTTAGTGTGCTTTTTTTCCCCAAAGAGAAAAGGGCCACAAGATAATCAGGTGTTACCCAATGCTGGGGGCATTTAACCCCCACACTGGGGAGTTTTGAGGCAACAGGACCTAGAGTTCAAGACAACTCCATCACACAGCAGGACCCTGTCCCACAAAACTAAAACAGCCCCCAACTGACATGTCTTTAAGATGAGTAACTTGTAATGAAAGATGTATATTATGAGATTATGCTATCTAAGTATCGATGCTGCACAGAGATAGGAGAAAGGCAGTTGCCTGCCTTCAAAACCAAGTCTCCTAACCTGTACCTGAAAGGCATGGTTTTAAGTCCTGCCTTAAAACAGATAACCTAATAAGCCCTAAAACAAATTCTGCTATCCAGAGTAATTCTTTTACCCGGAACAGACTGCTGCAATGGATGACTCATCAGCCCGGCTCTAGTTTCGGATGAGTTAGTAAAGAAGCCATGTTCCTAAATGATCAAGGTCTGAAATTAAAGCTATTTTTAGAGTATTATGAATAGTAGCCCCTTGCATACTAAGTGTCTTTAAAAAATCCATTGCTTGACCTATTATTTTGAGTAATTCTAGTTTCTCAAAACCTACACAAGAAAACTATATTATTTATCAGTACCTTTATTTTATGCCAGGAACTCTGACGTCTAAATATGTATAACCATCCTGGAAAAAACAAAAATCTAAAAACATCACTCTTAGGATGGGTGTGGTGGTACATACATACACTTCTTTAATCTCAGTACTTGGCACTTGGGAGGTTTAGGAAGGAGAATCAGGAATTCAAGACTGTTTTTCTGTATTGGTCAGGTTGAGCTACAGGAGATCCTGCCTCAAAACAAAAACTTTTGATAGCCAGGAATCTGCACCTGGCTAGGTGAGGCAGGAGGATTGATGGCAGTTCAAGATTAGCCCAAAATAGAGACACTATCTTTTAAAGAAAGAATGAATGAATGAAAAGACAACCCTTTCGTTGTAGGATTCCTTCCTAGTTTTTCACTTTTTTTCTTTTTTGGCTTTTCAAGATAGGGTTTCTCTGTGTAGCCTCAGCTGTCTTGGAACTCACTCTGTAGAGCAGACCTCAGACTAACAGACACTTGCCTCCTCCTCCCGAATGCTGGGATTAAAGACGTGCAGCACCACTGCTTGGGCACAGTTGTTCATCTAAGACAACCCCTAAGCTAAAGTTTTTTTTTTTTTGTTTTTGTTTTTTTAAAAAAACTGACTTTTAAAAAAAGAACAGCTTAAGCTAACCACACTGCAAAAGTCAGAGAGTAAAGGCATTCCTCAGATAGTCAAAGATTAATTTGAAAGCAGAACTCTAAAACTAATGTTTCATATAAAATATAACTCAGATTTTAATAAAACTATGAGAGACACTTTGGAATTACACAGGTAAGATAACTGATTTTGTCATTTAAACAGCAGCTGTGAAATAGCTCAGCCTTCTAAGGCTACTGATATAAATCTCAGCAGGACTAGTTTAGGGTTTTATCTTTTCATGCAAGATAAAAGAACACCATAGCACTTGCCTCTAAGAAAATGAATATTGCTTGGGTCTCAGGAATTGGTCAACATAGTGTTTCAGTTCTTTATGATCAGGCAAAGTTCCTCAACAAGGATGAGGGGTGGACAGAAACATTTGCAAAGCAAAGTTTAGTATGAAATGGAGTTTATAAGCTATCCTTCACTGTCAGACTTTCTTTGAACAAGATTTATAATGTGTCAGAATGGCAGTAAGGTCTGAGTGGGATATTCACCTTATTAGCACGCATATGTTCCAAGTGGGAGACTAAGACCAGCTTGGTGGGAACCAACCAATCTGGTTACATTAAACAGGTCCCTTCCATATTTTCTGACAGATTCTTGCAGAGACAGGAAATAGCTTGGAACATTCCATTACAAAGTTATTTAAGGCAGTGTGGTGGGTCACGCCTTTAATTCTAGCACTTGGAAGGCTAAATCAAGAGGAAGATCAGTCTTGAATTTGAGGCCAGCCTAGGCTACATACTAAGTTCCAGATCAGCCTGGATTACAGAATAAGACCTTGTCTGAAAAACCATTCTCCCCCAAAAGTCATCTTAGAACATTGGTTTAAATATAGTAGAATCACAAACCATTGTGGAAACACTTTAACCATGCTGATCAATAAATGTCAGTCCCATCCCTTCCCCCACCCAGTACAAGTCACAAAAGCTTGAGAGGTTCTGTTTAATGTAAAAGCAATGAGGGTAAAATGAAGGAATTATTTGTTGTTATTTTGTTTTTTGAGACAAGGTTTCTCTGTAGTTTTGAAGCCTATTTTGGAGCTTGCTCTGTAGACCAGGCTGGTCTTGAACTCACAGAGATCCTCTTGTCTCTGCCTCCTGAGTGCTGGGATCAAAGGCATGCACCATCACTGCCAAGCCTAGGAGAGATTTGTTACAGGTCTTTACCTCCTGAATTTCTTTTCTTTTTTTAATATTTATTTATTATTTATATAGTGTTCTGGGCACCAGATCTCATTATAGATGGGTGTGAACCATCATGTGGTTGCTGGGAATTGAACTCAGGACCTTCGGAACAGCAGTCAGTTCTCTTAACCTCTGAGCCATCTCTCAAGCCCCCCTCCTGAATTTCTTATGTGTGTCTATGCATAAGACAGTCAGACTCCAATGTTCCTTAGAAACCAAACCATCCACGTTTTACTCTCTCACTGGGACCCAGGAGGTGAAGAGACAGCCCCCTCCCCCAACCTCTCCTCCAAGCACTAGGATTGTAAGCACACACCACCATGCCTAGATTTTTTTTAATTCCCTTTTAAAAAAAAAAAATATGGGTGCTGATGATCAAACTCCATGCTTGCATAGTAAGCATTTTATCTACTACCTCCTAGCTCCTTCCCTGAGTTGTAAATATGTAGAACTGTCTTTTTCATGCCCCAAAGGTATTACTGTTTCCAGGTCAAAGCAAAATATGACCCACAAACATGTTCCTTCAAAAATCAGTTTTGTCATATTCAAAGGTTAGATCTCAGTAGTAGTGTATATACCTTTTAGTAAACTTTCACTACCTCAGGACAGAATAGTTAAGGACAGAAACTTAGTACAGTTTTGGTTCATTCAGTAATGAGGGTTTAAGGAATTATAACCTAATTTATGCCCTTAAATATATCCAGCATCATAAAGTCAAATATGCAGATCTTAAATTCTTTTGTAAAGACTTTTAAAAAAAAATTGAGATGGTGAGATGTTATTTAAGAGCCCTTGAAGAGGATCAGAGTTCAGTTCCCAGCACCCACATTGGGCAGCTCACAATCATCTGTAATTCCAGCTCCAGGGGATCCAACACCCTCTTTTGTCCTATGCTAGTGTATACACTTAGACGTTCAGAAAATTGATATAGAAAAGTAATTCTGAATCTTAAAGGTCTTATGTTCATCACAGTGATGTTTTTATATAGTACCCCAACAAACATCACCTCGTCTCAATATGTACCAAAACAGGAGCACAATAGAAAGAAAACCTAGGGAGGGAACAGTGCTAGGCATCACATACAAGTGCCCTACCACTTACCTACATTCCCAACGCTTGGGGAAGCAGAGGCAGGAGAATCAGTGTGATTTAGAAGCAAGCCTGGTCTACATAGCAAGTTCCAGGCTAGTCACAAATACAGAAGACCTTTTCTTATCCTGTCACTTGTAAAAATGTATGCTGTCAGCTGGGCAGTGGTGGTACATGCCTTTAATACCAGCACTTGAGAGGTAGAGGTAGGTGGATCTCTGTCAGTTCAAGGCCAGTCTGTAGCCAGAGCTACACAGAGAAACCCTGTCTCGAAAAACCAAAACAAGAAAAAAAAGAAAAATTTTATATGCCTGATGGTTGGCTTTTCCTGGTTGCTCATATTCCAAGTAATCAAGCCTAACATTATCCAAATAATACAGCTATAAAACTTCCATTCATTCTGTGATACTGGACTGATTGAGAAATTTGTGGCATTCATGATATAAACTGTAATACTTTGAATGAGAAATGCACAACTCATAGGCTTATACATTTGAATATGTGGTCCCTATTGGTGGTGCTGTTTTGGGGAAGTTTAGGAGGCACATTCTTTCTGGAAGAAGTATATCAATCACATGGGACTGACATTGAGAGTGTATAGCATCCCCTAATTCTACCATTCCACTTCAGGATTGCTGTTAAAAGATTTGATCTTTTGACTTCCTGCTGCTCCAGTGCCTGTTCCTTGTCATGCGTCTGTCCTGACATGATAGACGTTTATACCTCTGAAGCCATAAATCAAAATAAACTCTGTCTTCCTTAAATTGCATTTGGTCATGGTGTTGTATCACAGTAGTAGAAAAGTAACATACAGAGGTCTACTTAATACTTACTGATAGCAAATTTTATTAACACCAAGAGTCATAAAAAGATTCTCTTTTATATCCACCACCCACACAAATATAACGAAGCTTTTAAATAAAAACCAACCTGACAAAACAGGTCACACACACATATATAATTTATGTATTTTTAATTACTGTTTAGTTCAGCCTCCAGATCAGATGTGGTAAGATGAGGCTCATTACTAAGAAAGACTTTAAAATTCTAGTTTTTAAAAGGGAAGTAAATGGATGAGCACACTAGCACACAGTGACAGACTGTAAGTACTACATACTACAAAAGGATAATCTCAGCCAAGGCTGACTTAAAAAGTTTTCTCTAGTGGCATTTAGGCTGGGGATATGTAGCTCCATTGGTAGAGTACTTACCTAGCAAGCATGAAACCTTGTGCTGTGGGATAATGCTCTTGTACACTGAAAACCTGTATTGGTTTAATAAAACGCTGATTTGTCCAGTAACCAGGCAGGAAGTATAGGCAGGACAACCAGACTAAGAGAATTCTGGGAAAAGGAAAGACAGAGAGTAGTCACCAGCCAGGCACAAAGGAAGCAAGATGAGAACGCCTTACTGAGAAAAGGTACCAAGCCATGTGACTAAACATAGACAAGAATTATGAGTTAATTTTAAGTTGTAAGAGCTTGCTAATAATAAGCCTGAAACTGGGTGGTGGTGCACACACCTTTAATCCCAGCACTCAGGAGGTAGAGGCAGGCGGATCTCTGTGAGTTCAAAGCCAACCTGGTTTACAAGAGCTAGTTTCCAGGACAGGCTCCAAAGCTGCAGAGAAACCCTGTCTCGAAAAACAAAAACAAAACAAAAGCCTGAGCTAATAGGCCAAACAGTTTATAATTAATATAAGCCTCTATGTGTTTCTTCTTGACTGAATGGCTGAGGGACCTAACGGGCATATCTTCCATCTACACATTCTACACCCTGGGTTCAGTATTCAGCACCACAGAATCAGTGTAGTAGTGTATGGCAATAATCCTAGAATTTGGGAAGTAGAAGTAGGATCAGGAGTTCAAGGTCACCCTACATAATGAACTTGAGTCTAGATAGATGAGACCCCAACTTCAAGAAAGTAAATGGCACTTGAACTATTACTTGACCTATTAGATGAAGACTGAAAACTGTAAAACCTTTTTAAAACCCCTTCTCAGTACTACATTAAAATCTTTTCCATTGTTTAACTCTGGTTAATTATGTTGTAGAATATTAGTTAAAGATGTATTGCATTTGTTTATACTGTGGAACATTTGTTTAATGATGCAAAAATGTGTTGCTTTTTTTATGTTGCATTTGTGTTGTTACTTTGCCTGTATAAAACACCTGATTAGTCTACTAAAAAGCTGAACAGCCAATAGTGAGGCAGGAGAAAGGATAGGTGGGGCTGACAGGCAGAGAATAAATAGGAGAGAAAGAGCTCAAGGTATGAGAGAGGAAGGAGAGGATTTCAGGGGCCAGCCACCCAGCTACACAGCAAGCCACAGAATAAGAAGTAAAGAAAGCTATACAGAAATAGAGAAAGATAAAAGCCCAGAGGCAAAAGATAGGATAATTTAAGAAAAACTGGCTAGAAAAAAAGCCAAGCTAAGGTAGGGTGCTAAAAGAAAGAATAAGCCTTGGAAGCTGGGTGTAAAGCTCCACAAAAGTCAAGAGTAAAAACAAGACGACCTTTTTGTTTCAGTTAAATCCTACTATTCCTAGATAACCTAGCTTAAAACTCATTTACTTTCTCCACCCGCTATTTATTGACTATTTTACCCCATTAACTTGACGACCATGTTAGCATGTCAATAGCCACACGTGGACTTAACAGAACAAGCATTTACATTTCCAGGGACTGAGGGTGTCTGTTAGTGGGTATAGAGTGTTTGCCTAGTATGTACAAGTCTCAGAGTTCAATCTTCAGTACCACAAAACTGAGTTTCCCACAAACAAAACACCAATCTGATGCCATTTCTTTTTATTTTTTTTTTTTGGTTTTTGGTTTTTTTCGAGACAGGGTTTCTCTGTGGCTTTGGAGCCTGTGCTGGAACTAGCTCTTGTAGACTAGGCTGGTCTCGAACTCACAAAGATCCACCTGCCTCTGCCTCCCGAGTGCTGGGATTAAATGCGTGCGCCACCACCTGGCCCATTTTATGTTTTAAATGAAAATCAAGTAACCTTACATTAGGGAACACAGGTGGATTTTATCTGAACACATTTTGAGCAATCTTTGACAAACAAAGGAAATTTTGTATTAATTTGTATTTTAAGTTTAAAGGAGCATTGAACAGTAATAAGAATTATTTTTGAACATCTTTGGAAGACTGAAGATTGCAATTTAAATTTATTAGGGTCAATGAGATGGCTTAGTGGGTGCTGGTGCCTGCTCCCCAGGCTGATGACCCAAGTCCTAGTTCTGGTAACCACATAATGGAAGGAGAGAACCAAATCCCATTGTAGTCCTTCTGATCTCCATATGCACTCTGTGGCATACACAAACACAAGCACACAAAATGAAAAAAGACATAAATTCATTTATTTCTGGTATTATCTCACTCGCCCTAAGAAAAAAAGACAGATTGGAAATCTTTCAAAAGAACATTTTAAACATTCATTCTTATTTTTTTAAAATATTTATTTATTTATTTATTATGTATACAATATTCTGTCTGTATGTATGTCTGCAGGCCAGAAGAGGGCACCAGACCTCATTAGAGATGGTTGTGAGCCATCATGTGGTTGCCGGGAATTGAACTCAGGACCTTTGGAACAGCAGGCAATGCTCTTAACCACTGAGCCATCTCTCCAGCCCTCATTCTTATTTTTAATGAAATGACTGATTATGTATTATCTACTGTAACATTTGTTTCCTTTGTGTAGTAATTTGAGGCAAATTCCTATTTTTGAAAGAGCAAACCCTGCTCTTTTACCCCCAGCCTCTATTCACCTTCGTGCCTTAACTAGGTCAAGCATTCCCTTAGTAGTTTTCATGGAAATTGAGATTTTTTTTTTTACTCCTATTCTCATCACAATTATCTCAAAGATGTAATGTCATTCTCTTCTAACAAATGTTAGAATTTTGTTCCCTATTTCCAATCCACCGGTTTCCATGATCTGTGATTTCATTCTTTTTATACCATTACTTTCCTACATATATATTCTATATACCAAGTAATGCTGTTAGTCACCCTTCTGAAATACCCCAAGGTTTTTTTTTTTTTTTTTTGAGGGAGAGGATCTCACTGTGCAAACCTGCATGACCCGGAACAATTATGTAGACCAGGCTATCCTCAAACATAGATCTGTCTGCCTGCCTCTGCCTCCCCAGTGCTGGTATTAAAGACAGAGGTCACCACACCCAGCCTTTAGTCTTAATTATTAGTAGAGATATGCCTCTCTGCTTGAGTTTGTGCATATGAGTGCATAAGGAGGCCAAGAAAGGACATTGAATCCCCAGGAGCTGGAGTTACAGCTTATTGTGATCTACTAACGTGGATGCTAAGAACTGAATGCTGGTCCTCTACAAAAACAGCAAGTACTCTTAACCACTAAGACATTTCTCTAGCTGGAAGATTTTTTTTTAATTATGAGTGTATGAATGCAGATGTGTGTAGCCCTTGAGCTTTCTAATTCTGTGTTAGTCCATGTTTTACCTAGAACTCATATGTTTACTGAAAGTTTTTTTTAAGGTATGCTAGTACATACACACATACCCCAATGTATACCAAGATATCAGTATATACCAATAATATCAATATATACAATACACACACTAAAAGATTCCCTGGAGCCAGAGACGTCAGAGGGTAAAATGATTGTGTTTATGACACCCTGGGTTCAGTCCCCAACACTGTACAAATCCAGGTCTGCTGGCATATGTCTGTAATCCCAACCTTTAGAAAATGAAAGCAGAAGAATCAGTTTAGGCCAGTCTAGGCTGTACATGAGACAGTGTTTCATAACAAAATTTTTTTTTTAAAAATCCTTGAAGCTGATTCAAGCAAGATTTATTTATTTATTATATATACAACATTCTGCCTCCATGTATGACTGTATGCCAGAAGAGGACACCAGATCTCATTATAGAGGCTGTGAGTCACTATGTGGTTGCGGGGAACTGAACTCAGATCTCTGCAAAAGCAGCCAGTGCTCTTAATCTCTGAGGCATTGCTCCAGCCCTACTTTGGAAGTTTAAAAGAAGTTGAAGAAAAGTTGTGTAAAGACCATATAATAAAGATTAGTATCACTATTAAGGGTAAATACTATGTACTTTCAGCTGTGATACCCTAGGGGAGATTCTGATAGCTTAAGAAACATTCAAGTAAAAACTGTCTAACGGTGCAGTAGGGTAGATTTCTACAAGCATGAGTACCTGAGTTCAGATCCTAGCACACTTGAAAAATACTGGTGTAGCAGCTCAGTCCCTGCATTGGTAGGTGGAGACAGAATGATTTCTGGGGCTTGCTGGCCAGCCACCCTAACCAGTTGGTAAGCCCTCAAAACAGTAAGGTGAAAGACCTGATGTCAACCCCTGGTTCCTCATGGGGTGGTGTGCATGCACATACACAGCCTTAGGAAAGAAGAGAGAAATCCAAACCAATGGTACCATGTAAAATAACAACTCAGGGTTGTTTTTAAAAAATAATTCTGTAAAGTTAAAGACTGCAGATTTTTTTTTCAGATTGAAATATGAGGGGAGGAAGAAGAGCAGACTAAATATAGCACATGATCTTTTGCTGATTCTCAAACTGGAAAAAATCTAAAAGATTATTAATAGTTGAGAGGTGTGGTACATGCCTTTAATCCTACCACTGAGAACCAGAGGCATGATGTGCGATTCCCCTCTGTATGCTGTGAATACCATTGGTGAATAAAGAAACTGCTTTGAGCCTATAGCAGAGCAGGGCAAAACTTAGGTAGGTGGTGGTGGGGATACACTAAACTGAATGCTGGGAGGAAGAAGGTGGAGTCAGGAAGAAGCCATGGAGCCTCTGTGAGAGACAGACGTGCAGAAATTTTGCCAGTAAGCCACTGCCATGTAGCGATACACAGATTAATGGAGATGGGTTAAATTAATATGTAAGAGTTAGCCAATAAGAAGCTAGAGCTAATGGCTCAAGCAGTGATTTAAGTAATACAGCTTCTGTGTGATTATTTTGGAAGTCTGAGCAGCTGGGAAACAAACAAGAGGCCTCCTCCAACAGAGGCAGACAGATCTCTGAGTTCAAGGCCAACCTGGTCTACAGAGCAAGTTCCAGGACAGCCACTGCCATAGAGAGAAACCCTATCTCAAAATGAACAAATAACAATGAAAAAAGATTAGGCATATTTCTCCCTTAAAATTACTCTCCTGGGATTATTTAGAACAAGTGATGAAATTAGAATGTGAACTGTGATACAGAATTTGGTAGTTAATATTTACTGATTTAAAAAAGCTTTCAGGAACTAGAGAGATGGCTCAGAAAGTAAAAGCATGGGCTGCTCTTCCACAGGAACCTGGTTTGATTACTAAAACCCACATGGAAGCTCACAATCATCTGTAACTCCAGTTACTAATGCACTCTTCTGGCCTCCAGAGGCACCAGGCATACATGGTACATAGTTATATGTACAGAAAAATTGACACCCATACATATAAAATAAAAATAAATCTAAAAAGATTATAAAAGAGCTTGCATTCCAAGAATTCACCCATATCCCTATATCTAAGGATAATGTACTTATTATGTACCTGAAAAGAAAAACTGGAAAGACTAAATGATTTAAAAGAATAAATTAATAATGCTGCAAACATTCAAAGAAATTATCACTACTTACCATCAAACAAAAGCAAGATTTGGGCTATCACCAATTTTTCAGAAAGGCTTCAAGTACTTAACCACTGAACTTAAAACTTAAAACTTTTAGATACCAAAGGATAGAATTACCTAATAAAATAAATTTGACCTAATTTTTACATGCACAAAAATATGCAAAACTCTGCCAGGTATAGTGGCGCGTGCTTGTGTGTGTGTGTGTGTGAGAGAGAGAGAGAGAGAGAGGGAGAGGGAGAGGGAGAGGTATGTGTGTATCACTTGAGAAGCAGAGACAGGAGGATAACTCTGAGTTTGTGACCAGCCTGGTCTATATAGCAATGTCAGGCCAACTAGGGCTATACAGAAATAAATAAATAAATCCACATACTGTCTATTTAATTTTAGTGACACTAATAGCTTTATTTAACAAACATTGAGTGACTACTATGTGCAAAACACTATGCTAGGTGCCATGAAAGATACAAAGGTGAAAAGACATAGATCCTGCCCACCAGGAGCGTATAATCTAATGAGGAAGACAGACATATACACACATAACTACAATACAAGGCAGTAAACAAGAGTAGGCAAGTGCTGAGTGTGGCCTGAGTGTAATATTAGCCTTATGGTTCAAATTTTAAACACTAAAATGTTGACTGTTTTGAAAAATCCCAGATTAGCATAACAGGTGTTTAAATGGTCCTACCCAAACAGCTGCAGTCAGGTGTAGGGCTGGTGGAGGGGCTGCTTAAAAGCACTGTCATATCTACATATAGGGCTGACACAAGTATGTAGGAACAGGTAAAAAGAATTTGTGTGTTATATGTGTGTGTGTGCACACGTGTGTGTATATATACATCTGTCCTTTGGTTAATGGCTATAGCTACTGTTTTAAACAATATACTTTCATATAAAAAGGAATTTGTATAATCCCAGAAAAATCAATTTAAGGAGTAGGATTAATTTAAGAAAGAATCCTTCCATAGGCAATTTTATTTACTAATTGAGTCTTTAAATATCTATAAAGCTCTGGAGCAATTAAATGGTTAGATATCTAAGTATTGCTGAGTAAAAACCTCTTATGTAAGTTTAGCCTTCTGAAGGAAATGGTCACATACCTGATACAACACTATTCTAATAGCAATAAGAAGGCCTTGAAGAGATTTAAGGAAAATAATTTTAATGCTTCAATGCAAATGGAATACACGCTGATTAAATACAATTCAGTATCCTTTGAAAATATCTGTGACAGCATTTGATACCAGTTAAGGCCAGCAAAACAGAAGTGAGGAATATATTGTACCATCTTTCATTGATTTCATTACCATTGCCTGTGATTATGCAACCCAATCTTTTCTTTCAAAATGTCATTTGTTGGTATTGATGAGATGTGATTTATAAATTCTGATTTGCTTTTAGCTCACAAGCTAGGAACAGCTGCTGACCACTTCCTCTTGCAGTACTGTCTGAAATAACTGGCAAAACAGAAGCACATTTCCTGGCTGCTTTCCTACTTCCTGAATTGGATGGTCCACTGCTTAGCCTGTTTCCTTCAATGTGTCACTGTGGTCCTGGGTTCTCTGCTGCTTTCTCTCAAGGAAACGAGCCCGTGCATCCGAGATAGATTTGTCATCATTTCTTCTTTGCATTTTCTTTAGAACTTCTTTTGATATTCCATCTGAAAACAGTGCAAAGATATCCTGATTTTCAACATTAAGAAAATTGGGCTAGGAAGATGGTTTAGTAGCATGCACTTGTATAGCAAAATCAGAGGTGGAGACAGGCAAATACCTAGAAGCACCAAAGCCAGCTAGCCTAGAGTACATTGTAGCAAACAAATTATTGTATTTTATTGTATTGTAATCACCAATAACTGTCTGCATGCACATGTTCACATATGGATACACACATCATAAACATACAATTTTTTTTTTTCGAGACAAGGTTTCTTTGTGGCTTTGGAGCCTGTCCTGGAACTAGCTCTTGTAGACCAGGCTGTCCTCAAACTCACAGAGATCCGCCTGCCTCTGCCTCCTGAGTGCTGGGATTAAAGGCATGCGCCACCACCACCCGGCTACAAATATTTTTTTTAAAAGAGAAGGTAATTAAATGTTGTCTTGATTAAAGTCTGGCTGAAAGAGCACACAGTTGAGGATGCTGAGCTCAGTGGTACAATGTATACTTCACACGAACAAGACTCTAGGACTACCACTACAATAACAAAAAGTACATGGGCCAGCAGGTAAAGGTGCTTCCTGCCAACCCTGTCAACCTGAAATTACCAGGACCCATGTGACGGGAGAAGGCTAACTCTCACAAGTTGTCCTTTGCCCAAACTTATATAGAAAACACACACAAATAAATAAATGTAATAAACAACAATAACAAAAAGATTCATGAAGGCCAACCAGTCAGAAAAACTAACCCTAATTCAAGCACATAGGACAGTATTATAATACTGCAATAAAACATCTAGTGATTACCATATTTAAAAACCTTTGGATGAGCCAGGCACGGTGGTATGTGTACTTGGTGATACCAGCACCTGGGAGTCAGCAGTAGATAGATAACTTAGGCCAGCTATGTCTACATAGCAATTGTCCAGCCAGAGTTACATGGTGAAGTTCTGTCTCAACAAGAAACCTTTCTGTGACTTCTTGAGCAACATGTTCTACCATCTATTTCCCAGGGATATTAAATATAATACAATTCATCATTCTGCCTCAAAAAGTTATATCAAAAAGCTTTTAACGGGGGCTGGAGAAATGGCTCAGGAGTTAAGAGCACTGGATGTTCTTCCAGAGGTCCTGAGTTCAATTCCCAGCAACCACATGGTGGCTCACGACCATCTGTAATGAGATCTGGTGCCCTCTTCTGGCATGCGGGCATACATGGGAGGCAGAATGTTGTATACATAATAAATAAGTCTTTTAAAAAAAAGTTTTTGTTAAAAAAAAAACTTTTAATGTATGTGAGATAATTGTGTTTTATATTATAGCTCATCACCACAACTGTTTATATCTTCCAGCTATAGTCCTAACTGTTCAGAAAACCTGTAGAAAAATAGAAGTTTGGAGGTAATAAGTCACAAAATTTGATAAAATAAAAACAGTAAGTAAAACTGGAAAAACAAAATAAAAAAAAGTGAGCCAGGCAGTGGTGGTGTACACCTTTAATCCCAGTACACAGGAGACAGAGGCAAGCAGAGACAGAGGCAAGCAGAACTCTTGAGTTCAAGACCAGCCTGATCTACAGAGCAAATTCCTGGACAACCAGGACAATTCCTTGACAGAAGAACCCTGTCCAAAAAAAAAAAAAAACAAAAACAAAAAACCCAAACCAAAACAAAAACACTGGGAGAAGACGGTTTCAAAGTTAAGAGAATACCAATAATCCCAGGATTCAGGATGCTGAGACCACAGGATTACCACAACTTTGAGGCTACTCTGGTCTACAAAGTAAACCCCATCTCAGAAAAATAGTAGAACAAACGATTCACTCACCCTTTAGCTGCTTCACATTTTCCTTATTTGTCCATTTTCTTCTTGCATCTTCTCTCATTTCACGTCTAGCCACACTGCTTAAATCATGTGCATTAAGTTCATGTAACTTGGGTAGTAAGTCTCTTACCCATTCATAACGGATTGGACATACAATTCTTGCATAGACTTTGGTGGTAACTAATACTTCATGGAAAATAATCCATTCAAGTTTTGTTTCCTGTTCATGAAGCTATAAATAAATATAAGGGTTAAATGAATATAAAACTTTCATTTAAGGATAACTATTAGTAATCAGCCCTATTCTATATTAGAGCAAGAAAATAGGGAAAGCCAGAACTATAGAGAGAGAGACTCTGGCTTCAAAATAAAAAGAAAATAATATCCCGAAACCTTATGAATGTTTATTTTCTTCCTATAAAACAGAAGTCATAGCTGGGCAGTGGTGGCACACGCCTTTAATCACAGCACTTGAGAGATAGAGGCAGGCAGTTCTCTGTGAGTTCAAGGCCAGCCTGGTCTAGGCCAGTTCCGGGACAGGCTTCAAAGCTACAGAGAAACCCTGCCTCGAAAAACAAACAAAAACCCCAAAGGGGCTGGAGAGATGGCTCAGTGGATAAGAGCACTGGCTGCTCTTCCAGAGGTCCTGAGTTCAATTCCCAGCAACCACATGATGGCTCACAATCATCTGTAATGAGATCTGGTGCCCTCTTCTGACATGTGGACATACATGGAAGCAGAATGCTGTATGTACAATAAAAATAAATCTTATTAAAAAAACCCAAACAAAAAACAGAAGTCATACGCCACCCAATACCCTTAAGCTCTACATAAATGAGATGTAAAAATCTGAAAATGAAAACTAGAAGACACTGGTATGTTAGTACTACACTCTTATAAATGCCTACCTTTTATTGAAAATAAGATGCATTAGGGCTGGCAAGATGGCTCAACTGACCAGAGTTGATTCCCCATGGTGGAAGGAGAAAACTGACTCCTGCAAGTTATTTTCTGGCATTAACGTGTGTGTGCCTCTCCACACACCCCCAAAATGTAATTTTTTTTAAAGGTACTTTAAGGGCTGGGGATGTAAAGTCCCTGCCTTACATGTACAAGGTCCCAGATACTACAACAGAAAACAAAACAAAAAGCAAACAAAAAATAAAAAACCCACAGAGGCAATTGTTGCAAGGCAAGGTGGTGTAAGCCTGTAATCTCACTACTTGGGAGGTAAAGGCTAAAAGAGCTTGAATCTAGCCTGAGCTACATAGAGATTCTATTTAAAAAAAAAAAAAAAACGAAAAAAGTACTTACTGCTGAGGAAGGGTGAATATGAACTGGACTTCCACGCCCATCCATTGTGCAAAACGTTCTGCCAACAGATCTATACATAGAAAAAACAAAGGATAAAGACTAAAATAGCAAAGCAATAAGTTAACTGTTATATAATATTTTACTACTAAAACAAGCAGAAGTTTACCTGAGGAAGAAAAACCATTTAAGTAACAAACAGTACTGTCACAGGAGCTAGTTTAAAGGAGCCATATAAACACTTGCCCAAGCTCAAATTATATATTCTCCTAATGAGTATCTATACAGTAAGAACATATTTTTTCATCACAATTCTAAAGAAAGGAAACGGTTATTACAGAAGAGATTTAACTAGTGGGTTTATACTTTATACCTTTAAAAATATATATTAATGCATGTGGGTAGGGATGCATGCATGCTTTGTCATATGTGGAGGCCAAAGGACAACTTTGGAGTGAATTCACCTTCTACCTTTATTTCAGTTCCAGGGTTCAAACTGAGCTCATCACGTTTGCAAGGCAAGCACCTTTATCCACTGAGCCATTTTACCAGCCCTACAATTATATGTTTATGTGGAAGTAACTCAGATTGTTAGCCCATCTCAACATTTTCTTCAATAATTTTGTACATGTGTGCATGTGCCCATGCATGTAAACAGGGAGATCAGAGGTCAACATATCATTCTTTATAGCTGTCCACTTTATTTTTTAAGACAAAGGTCTCTCTCTGAACCTGACTCTCATTATAAAATAAACTAAATTTACAGAAAATTACCAAGTAAAGGATAAAATAATTTTTTACTAGAAGTACTGAAAAGTAAATTGCCAACCCAATACCTCACCAGTGCATTATTACCAAATGCTTGCCATTTTCCTTCCTAGTTAAGCCACCAAACTAGAAAATTAACACTGATGCATTATTAACATCCAATCTTAAGACCCCACTGACATACCACCACTGTCCTAATAATATCTTTTAAAGCAAATCGACTCAATTTAGAATCAGAACCACCTTTATTTTTCATATTCTTCATGCTGGAACACTTGCTCATCCTGACTTTCGTAGCGATATCACTGTTCCCAGGCTCTCTCAGATGATAGTGCCAGGAGACCAGGTATAAGCCACTATCTCTGCCAACTCTGAGTATATCTAACTCCTTTCGCCATTATCCTTACAATATTTACTTCTGTGATCCATAATGAATTTCCCATTACCGGTGTTCCTACTTTCCTTACAAAGATACCCTTACTTTAATCCATCTTAATTGAGTCCTGATAGTCCATATATCTAAGCTTTGCCAGGGATGCCATTGTCTTCTTTGGCTCTTACACTCTACCTGGGGCCACAAAACTACAAAAACCGTTGTCATTTGCTTTAGATGTTGACACATCTGCCTAGTATGTATTTTCTTCCTATCCTGCCTTGACTCCAGTACCCCAATTTGAATCACAGTACTTCCCTGTGCACAGATGACAATTATGAAAAGATTTCTTATAATTGTTATCACCACAGAATCTATAACAAACCTTCAATTTAAATATTTTACCACTGCAATTAGATACAGTAGTGTTTATGAACTCTCTCAAGCATAATGCTCACCTTCGAGCAACATTTTTGAAGTAGCCTGCACAAAGACATCTTCGTAGTACTTCATGTTTAGGTCCTTCAAAAGTCTCTCTTGGGAAATCACTTTGCTGTAGAAAGAATATGTATTCAGTGATAAAGATCACAGGACAATATGATCTAATTTTTTTCAAAGTTCACAAAGTAATATATTGTAAGAAGGATTAGATTTAGCCTTGTACTTAAAGTAGGCGGATTTCTGTGAGTTCAAGGTCTACAAAGCAAGTTCCAGGACAGCCAGGGTTACATAGAGAAACCCTGTCTCAAAAAAAAAAAAAAAAAAAAAAAATCCAAATGGAACCCAGAAGGAAACAGAGCCAAGAGTCTGAAAAGAACAAAGTGGCTAGAATTTGGAGGAAAGAGTAAATTCAGGAGCGATGTTCAGAAACAACACTGGAGATTTGTAAAACATAAAGTATCTGCCCAAGTAATTAGCCTCCCAGAAAAGTAAGAATGCTTAGAATCTCACAGGGCTAAGAATGATGCTATAAAAGAAAGCAAAACCTTCTAAGGCCTGGTTTTGGATAGAGTATCTAGAAGGGGATTACCTTTAATACCAGCACTTTGGAGGTAGAGGCAGCAGATCTCTGACTTTGGGATGCCTTAAGATATATATGGAGTTCCAGGCCAGCAGTGCTACATAGTCAGACACAAATACACCAAAAAACAAAAAACCCACACATAACAATATCATGAAACATTGAGAGGTGTATATGTTATTTTCAAAATACTTATTTTAAATTACGTAAATGTGTGTCTTCATGAATATGTGCAGATGAGTACAGGAGAGAGGTCAGAGGCAACGGATTCCTGGGACCTGGAGTTACAGGCAGTTATGAATCACCTGATGTGGTACTAGGAACTCATCTGTAAGAGTAGTATGTGTATAGTCTGTCCTGCACTATTATTCTTTTTTCTTTCTTTTCTTTCTAGACAGATTCTATTAAGCCTTGGCTAAGCTAGAAACGTAAACTAGGCTGTCCTCAGTCAACAGAGATCTATCCACCTGCTTCTCTGCCTGGAAGGTGCTGGAATTAAAGGTATGCACCACCAAGCCCAGCCCAGACCTTTTATCCTGATTTTAGTAATGCTTTAACAGGTATGTGCAGACGTCAAAACTCCGCAAACTGGGCATTTTTGTTAAGTGTTTTAAATGTTATTTACATTTGCTTGGAGAGTGGACAGGTGGACATGCTCATGCCGAAGCATAAATAAATGTAGAGGTCAGAGAACAACTTTTGGGAGTTCCTGAGATCAGACTTGGGTCGTTAGATTTGGTGGTTTGCACCACCTGCAGTCATCTCACCAGCCTCACACGTAAAGCTTACTATGTGTCAACTATTCTTCAGTACAACTATTTAAAAATATTTTCATTTCTTCAGATATATTTTTTTACTGCTACTAGGATTCACTGGGTCAGAAAGATGGCTATACAAAGTAGCATGCAGACGGAAGGTGGCCGACTAGAAAAGGTGGCATAAATGAAACGTACGTCACTGTCACTGAAAGTTCAGTATGATATGACATAAATCTAATTAAAATGCTAGTCAAGAAAACAAAACAATACAAACTACAGCACTCACCTGTTTAAGTTTCCTGATCAGTTCCCGAAGTTGAGCTTCCACACGAAATGCAGAAAATAAGCACCGCCAGTGAATCCAATGCTTTTGGCACCACGAAGCAGGAGCTCCACTACAACACAAAAATACTGGTGTCTTGAAAATACCTTCTATAAACAAAAGACAAAAAAGGTCCTCATTTTCTTTACAAAAAATGGAAAGCAATCATGTGTGGTATCAGGGTTAGGGTGGTTGCAACCTCAGCACTTGAGGTAAAGGCAGAAGGTTCAAAAGTTCAAGGTCATCTATTAAACAGCAACTCTTCTGCCAGCTTAGGCTACAAAGACCATCTCAGAAAAAGCAACCAACCAAACAAACAAACAACAAACCCCAAAAGGAAACCCATAAGCAAAAGAAGAGATCTGGACAAACACTAAAAAAAGCATTTTAGAAAATATGACCAAAAAAATTATCAGGGGCTGAAGAGACGGCTCA